>LPNX010947613.1:0-38000 GCA_001517045.1 Pseudotsuga menziesii
AAGTTTAATAATTTTTAAAGGAGGAAGAGAGAGAAAGAGTGTTGGTTTCTTTGAAGATCCACAGTGGAGCCTTCAGGTGGAATGCCGAGGGACTATGCCTTTGAAATATTTTGAGGAGAATGAAGAAGCAAACTAGATCAGCATCCTCTCCAAAGTGTGAACCTGCAACTCAGCTGAAATCAAAGAACTTGCCAAGACACTTGTGAGATCCGATTAGTACATACAAAGAGATTCAAGATAACATGCATATAAGCTTATAGGACATGCTAGATCTAGAATTCTAAACATGCATCAAAGGAGAGTGACAGTCAATAAACTTATTGAACAACATCTTTCCTATCAAGATTGTAATAAGCTAATTACCAATCTTAACCACAGATCTACAAGAAAAAAGCAAGAAATGACCACAGATACAGGTTACCTCAGTAGAACAATGGAAATAATCATCCACGCATGTAATGGCACCACACCATGTTGCTTCCAAAGCTTTTCTTTATTTCAAATGAGAATTACAACAATACAATAGCAGCAGCACCTCAATCCCAGTTCTAACTCTTGGAAGAGGAGGTTGTGCCTTGATTTATACAATTTGCAGGCCATCTAGCCTAGGGGGGGCGCAATTCCTCATGGAATCAAGTGAAATGCTCTGATGGATAGTTCATCAATGCAGAACTGAGGCTGGACTGAGCCTACTTGTCAACTGGGGGCCTGATCTGGCTGACACATCAACCCATACACTGACACATTGGCCCAAACACTGAAGAATCCACCAAAAATCATCCAGTTGAGCCAAAAACGTGTTGAGGAGAGAGGGAGGGCGAAATTCCCCATAAATACCACTGTAGATCAACTCTGGATTTGATTTGATCCCCTCCTTCAGTCAAGGATTTGTCAGATCCTGTCAATCTGCTCCAGATCTGATTGATTTCAGTCAAATCGGTTGAGAATCCATTGATTTATTTGATTTTGGATTTGCTCCATTATTCATCAATTTATTAATTAAAATAATCAATAATTGATTTTTGGGGCTTTCTGACCTGAGTGATGGAAGATCACTCAAAACTAGGAAATAGTGGGTCCATGGGTTTACATGGTGCTCTTAGATTTAAAATGAGCACCTACATGACTGAAACTGTTTATTTGGCCCACTTTTATTACAGACTCAATTTTTCCAATTAAACTATTGAAAAATAGCCTAAGTTTTGGAAAAATTAAAATTTAATAAAAAACACTGAAAAAACTGAAAAATTGAAAAATTGAAAAACACCTAGGGGGACTTAGACATGTTCATATGACTCAAAAAAGATGTCTAGCATGCTTACACATTGACAGATAGAATCTAATAACCTCAATAGGCACAAATGCCAAGCCGACCACCCCAACTTTGGAGGTATGGAGTGAAAAACTCAGAAATTATCAGTCGTTTAATCAACAACCAATAATAACCAAGGGAAAAAACACCCTGGGATGATCAGATTGACAAATGAAGTCTAAGAGACCGAGTCTTTTACAAACACTATCATGCTAGAACATTTATTACCATTCCCCCATGGGGTATGAACATGTGATATGATACAGTCAAGCTTCCCGAAAGCAAGACTGAAGGTTCTCTGAAGTCCGAACAAGTTATCCCTGTCCAGTTCACCAGGCTCACTTGATATAAAACCACTAAGTACAACTTAGGTGGTAACATTCTGGCTCCAACTGTGGGACATGTGCTCGATCTGGTCTTTTGAGGCAAGGAGAGGATACGAGAACACCAGAATCTCTGGTTTATATACCCTGTAAAAACATCTCAACTTGACAAGAAAAACCTCAGTAGCACAAGTTTTATAAAAAGCCAAATGAACCATTTAAGCTGATTTATTTAAACAAAATAAATGTAACTAACTAAAAGAAGCAAAGTTTTATTATATCTAAAAATAGAAATGCAGAAAGTAAATGCTTTCTTTCAAGGAGCTTATTTTCCTACTCTAAGCATGATATAAAAAGGGTTAAGTGTAATCAGAAATCCAATGTAACCACCTAAGCATTTTATTGACATAAAAAAAAATTTCCTTGTCTTTGGTTACCTACCAAAGTAAGGATACCTTATTCAGAAAATGCAAACCTGCGTGATGATTCAGGATGGGCAGGATGGATGGGAGATCATAGGCATGAATAATGTCATAAAAATTCTTCGCCAATTTGTATGCGCTCATGCAGGCTGCTTCTATCCATGACTGGATAGGACTGATATACCAATCAGAATGATGAGGTAGATTGACTACATCATCATGCTGATCACCGGGGCTTATCAAATGGTAACTCGTTGCACAAACCCCAAGTAGCTCCAAATCATAAGGAACCTCTACATGTGAAAAGGATGGCTGATACTGATTTTCCACTGACTGCATCACATCTGACTTTTCACAATACTGCTTCTCAATGTCTTCATTACCGATACCCTTGTGCGGCTTTGCATGATATGACTCTGAATGATCACATGAAAATTCTAAATGCTCCACTTCCATACTAAGGTTTTCCGAAGTCTCCATATTCATGCTTCTTTCTATGGAAGTATAGTAGATTGGACTTCCACAAATTTCTAAATGGACACTCCCCTTGCAGGATATAGCATAGATAGGATTCTTAAAAAGATATCCACAAAAATCCCAATAGTCATCACCATCACCTGTGTTAAATGTGATGGATTCCTCATTGCTGATATCAGGTTCCGATATCAAGTTTTCTTTGTCTTCATTACTGATACTGATATATGGCTCAGACTGATCATGTGGATAAATTGCATGCTCCTTTTTGACATCAAAGTTTTCCAAGGCCATATGGTCCATGTTCTCTCTTTTAGATATGCCATAGACAGAAAAATCAACAAAACCATCAAAAGTTTCTGGTTCATTATTTTCCTCTTTATTCATGTCACAGACTGGATTTTCCATGAATGTCCAGGACTCCTCATCAACATCTTTATCAGGGATAAGGGAGTCCTCGTCATTTGTATCATGCTCCAAGCTATACTTGTACTCATTTTCATACTCATCTTCTTTAGAGAAAAGGTCACACGGTAGTAAACCTTCCAGGTTGTCATCATTATATGGAGAATATATAGGAATCCCATCATGTATATTACAGTTTTCATCATAAGTTTCACTATAAGATTCTGCAATGGTTTCATCTTCAGGATTGTACTGTTTAGATGGTAACAAAGGGTAGGCCTGGCCTACCATGTATATATGATCAGGCTTGCTTGAATTTGTTTCCTGATTACTGACCTCCGCCATCCCATTTTCTATAACCCGGTTTGCTATGTAGCAAGTGCTTTCTGGGTGGAATTGCTCACAAGGTCTACACCATGGAATTACTTCATCTACCAAGTTAGTTGAGTCTAACTGGTTTGGAATCCTAGGCTCTTGCTGAGGAAACTTCTTTTGATATACTTGATTCTGCTTTGGCTGAAAATTCCTAGGTTCATTATTTCTCTCCCATGTGACCATTCTATTTTGCATTTTTGTCATGAATTCGTCCTGATTAGTCACCACTTTTTCAAGCATGCTAGCTATTTTTTCCATGGGGTCTTTAGAGGTTGTCTTTTCCTCTAGTTCATAGGCTTTTCCCTTTTCTTCATTATATGAAGTGTTTCCCCTAGTGTAACCTGGAATGTTGGACTTGCTCGAAGATTGCATATTCCTTTCTATTTTCTCGGCCAGATCTTGAGCAATTTTTAGATCGACCGGATCTTTATCCCTTAATTGGTATCTCAAATCACCAGTGAAAGCTTCGATGTAATATATCAAGATGGAGGCATCGCTTGGCTTGATGTCTCTAGGGAAGTCCGCAACCACACGCATGAACTTAGTATTAAATTCATCCATGGTTTCACTCTCCATCTTCTTTATATTATGAATGGCAGCAAGCAAATGTATTGGTTCTTTCTTTTCCCCCCATCTCTTCTTAAAACCTGCTAGGAATTCATCAAGGGTTTTATATGAATCATCACCAAGGTTTTCATACCATTTTGCAGCATCATCCTCTAAGGATAAAGCAAAGAGCTTCATTTTGATATCTTCATGGTTAGAGGCAACATCATCACAGTAACTGACTAGGTGCCTTTCAAACTTTCGGAGATGAGTCCTGGCAGTGGTAGCATTATTTCCCTCGAACCTGGGGAGATTCTTGATAGCATCTTTCGGAATGTTATGAGGAGCACCTGCTATCTGAGAAAAGTCAAGGGGTTTGTAAAATTT
Source organism: Pseudotsuga menziesii (assembly GCA_001517045.1). NCBI lineage: Eukaryota > Viridiplantae > Streptophyta > Pinopsida > Pinales > Pinaceae > Pseudotsuga > Pseudotsuga menziesii. Next base: position 4,245 of record LPNX010947613.1, read on the forward strand.
CATCATTTCTTGAGATTAGTGAACATGACTCTCTACAAATATGTGATGGATATCTGAGAGGGATTGATCTCCTAAATCTTCAAGGTTTCTACGATAAGTCTGCCTATTCAATCTTTCCGTAATAAACCTTTCGGGATCAGGGAGAGGATTGAATAATTGTCGGTGGTTTCTTCGGGTAGAAATTCTTGAAGGGATGTTAGACAGTGGAGTCGCCAGAAGGATCGAGTTTTAATTTTTATGTTTTTTAAAGACTAGATCAATCAATTTTTTTTTTATCTTTTTAGTTGTTTAGAAAAAAGTTAAGCTAAGTCGTACTCGGGAATAAAAAGATTTATCCCCGGAAATGGCACCAAAAAGTGTTGCCGCCTTTTCACACACCTAGATCACGTGGCAGAAATCTTCAAGCCACTCGGTGTGTCCTTGGGGGCAAGTCTCGAGTCAAGGCTGTCACCTTGTTCTTGACTCCTCCGTTTAGGCTCAACTCCTAATGAAGCCAAGGGGGGTAGACCCTATTAAGTTACTAAGGATGATTTCTTAGCGTAATGATGTTGTACTGAATCAGTTATTTTAGGAGTTTGGATACTTTAACTATAAACAATCAAGATGACAAGATACAAAGATACACACGAAAGCACAAGGTTGATACACAATATAAATATGAAGCAAAAAAGACCAGTGCCTTAATAATGGAGTCAGAAGAGATCAGTGTGCTTGCATGTTTCTGGAATAAATGTTTTGCGATTGCATCTTGGTATGTTTTAAGTTAAAGATGGAGTATGAGTTGTTTAAATTAGGCTTAAGGGGGACTCCAGATATACCCGAGAGTACTTGGAGTATGTCCAAAACAAAGCCTATACGACTACCCGCAAGGAATATGTGGGCTGAAATGGAGTCTCTGGGGCTGTGTTCGTAACGCACCCGTTAGGGTGTGACAGAGATCAGCGCCCCGAGGTCACTTTTCAGTAGGTTCCCGCTTCCTTTGGGTATTTTTCCACCATAAAGGTTTGATCGAGGTGTTGGGTTTTCACCTCATGGTTTGTTAATTGGGGAAGGTGAGTCCTAATTATGCTAGTCACCCAAGTGCTTTTGATACAGCTTGACTGATCGGACGAACCGCAGCCAAGTGCAGAGCATACACACTGGAGTCTTGTAAATTTTAATAAGTTTTAAAGGATGTATTCTTGCTTAAAAGAAAAGCCTCCAAGAACCTCTTTCGATCCAAGTGGATCTCAATCGGGGAATCAAGGAGGGGTTAATTTTAAAATGCTGATAAACAAAAGATGAGAAAATAACACAACTACACAAATGTGGTTTTCTGATTAATCCTACCACGAATCTCTTTCCCCTTGCGGGTCACTCGGGAAGTCGTGGGGTAAGTATTATGATTACTTTTGAAAATAATATATGGAATATGTAATTAACAACAAATTAAAATACACTACCCTGTCAATCAGATAAATTCTAGTAAAAGGAAATAAGCAGAAAAAGACAAAAAGGCACCGACGCGAATCCCCCCAGGGGGGATGGGGAATGGGCTCGAAAGAGCCTATTCAAAGGATGATTTTATTATAGAGGTTACAATATCAAAGAAATGATAAAACAGAGATTTCTTGGTCCTTATACAGGCTGAAACCAAGATATTATAGTTTATGCAAAACAATTACAAATTATGTGATGAAAGAGAGCCCCCTGGGGGGATTTGAGCGCTCCAAAAGTCACTTTGGACAGCAGCTTCTTTTCTCCTCTGTCAGACCTGCTAAATTAAAGAAAATGAATTAGAATAAAAAATTCCCCAAAGCACTTTAAGAGTGCCTTTGGGTCATCCTACTTTATCTCAAAAAATTAACGAAATTAAACTAGCTAAATCGACGAAAGGGAACCAAGGAAAGAAAGCTTTCCTTAGGATCTTGGCCTTCTGTTTGTGCAGCCAATTAACAGCACTTATATTGCATAATATTGAATTATTGAACAGCAAACGAAACTACCTTAACAGCAAGCTATTGATTCTTCACTAAAATACTTGCGAAACTAAGGCAATTTAGCTAGATCTCTTGAATTTGAACTTTATGTGCACAATGAAACTAAGATCTAGAAAATTGAAGGGATATTAATAATTAGATCTATGTATTCTTTTCTTTATGAGATAGATCAGTATTTAAAAAGAAACCTTAAAGTAACCAGCTTTGAGGAAAGTTTAATAATTTTTAAAGGAGGAAGAGAGAGAAAGAGTGTTGGTTTCTTTGAAGATCCACAGTGGAGCCTTCAGGTGGAATGCTGAGGGACTATGCCTTTGAACTATTTTGAGGAGAATGAAGAAGCAAACTAGATCAGCATCCTCTCCAAAGTGTGAACCTTCAACTCAGCTGAAATCAAAGAACTTGCCAAGACACTTGTGAGATCCGATTAGTACATACAAAGAGATTCAAGATAACATGCATATAAGCTTATAGGACATGCTAGATCTAGAATTCTAAACATGCATCAAAGGAGAGTGACAGTCAATAAACTTATTGAACAACATCTTTCCTATCAAGATTGTAATAAGCTAATTACCAATCTTAACCACAGATCTACAAGAAAAAAGCAAGAAATGAGCACAGATACAGGTTACCTCAGTAGAACAATGGCAATAATCATCCACACATGTAATGGCACCACACCGTATTGCCTCCAAAGCTTTTCTTTATTTCAAATGAGAATTACAACAATACAATAGTAGCAGCACCTCAATCCCAGTTCTAACTCTTGGAAGAGGAGGCCGTGCCTTGATTTATACAATTTGCAGGCCATCTAGCCTAGGGGGGGCGCAATTCCTCATGGAATCAAGTGAAATCCTCTGATGGATAGTTCATCAATGCAGAACTGAGGCTGAACTGAGCCTACTTGTCAACTGGGGGCCTAATCTGGCTGACACATCAACCCATACATTGACACATTGGCCCAAACACTGAATAATCCACCAAAAATCATCCAGTTGAGCCAAAAATGTGTTGAGGAGAGAGGGAGGGCGAAATTCCCCATAAAGACCACTGTAGATCAACTCTGGATCTGATTTCATCCCCTCCTTCAGTCAAGGATTTGTCAGATCCAGTCAATCTGCTCTAGATCTGATTGATTTCAGTCAAATCGGTTGAGAATCCATTGATTTATTTGATTTTGGATTTGCTCCATTATTCATCAATTTATTAATTAAAATAATCAATAATTGATTTTTGGGGCTTTCTGACCTGAGTGATGGAAGATCACTCAAAACTAGGAAATAGTGGGTCCATGGGTTTACATGGTGCTCTTAGCTTTAAAATGAGCACCTACATGACTGAAACTGTTTATTTGGCCCATTTTTAGTACAGACTCAATTTTTCAAATTAAACTATTAAAAAATAGCCTAATTTTTGGAAAAATTAAAATTTAATAAAAAACACTGAAAAAACTGAAAAATTGAAAAATTGAAAAACACCTAGGGGGACTTAGACATGTTCATATGACTCAAAAAAGATGTCTAGCATGCTTACACATTGACACATAGACTCTAATAACCTCAATAGGCACAAATGCCAAGCCGACCACCCCAACTTTGGAGGTATGGAGTGAAAAACTCAGAAATTATCAGTCGTTTAATCAACAACCAATAATAACCAAGGGAAAAAACACCCTGGGCTGATCATATTGACAAATGAAGTCTAAGAGACCGAGTCTTTTACAGAAACTATCATGCTAGAACATTTATTACAATTCCCCCATGGGGTATGAACATGTGATATGATACAGTCAAGCTTCCCGGAAGCAAGACTGAAGGTTCTCTGAAGTCCGAACAAGTTATCCCTGTCCAGTTCACCAGGTTCACTTGATATAAAACCACTAAGTACAACTTAGGTGGTAACACTCCTGTGATTCTGACAGGATTCCAAAACTTCTTGGCCGAGAGGTGTATATATAGACTATTGTTTGAGATAGTTTTTCATCAACTTCTCAATCAAGAATTGTTAATCTGTTTTTTAGCCGATAGTTTGCAAAGATTTTTTTAGCGGAGAGTTTGCAGATATTTTTTCAGCCGAGAGTTTGCAGAGATTTTTTCCAACAAAAGTTTGTAGAGCGTGTTTCAGCCGAGAATTTAAAGATCGGTTTTCAGCCGAGAGTTTTAAAATTTCTTGTTCAACCAAGAGTTTTTATCTCTATATTGTAATCGGGCGTTCACATATCAGAGTTTGTAGATTTGCTGAGATTTTGCATTATCCAATTTCTTCAGGCCATAATTTTTTTTTTATCAAGGTATTTTCTTTAACCCTTGTTTTGGCAGGCTCTTAGTTTTTTCATCAAACACCTTCTGTGAAAACTAATACTATGGGGAGATATCTCATCAAACACCTTCTGTGAAAACTAATACTATGGGGAGATATCCTTCTTGACAAGCTAGAGCATGGTAGTTTCAGATTATTTTTATCATTCACCCATTACGTACGGAAATCATTTTCTCAAGGCTACTTGAGCCAATTTCCCAACACTTAGTCATTTTCATGACTTTCTGCAAAGTTTATCCTGAAACCCTATTTTGGCAGATCCATAACTTCTTCCTCAAGAACCTTCAAGTCGATCTAAAGATGTGGACAGGTAGACAAAACACCCATCTACACAATGACCATATGGTGCGGTAATTTTATTCAACCCACAAGCTATGGCGGTCATTTCTGTGAGGCCACTTAGGAAGATTTGCTACTTTGGTGTAAAAGCAACTTGAACCCCTATTTTGGCAGGCTATTAATTTTGTCATCAAACACATTCAGTGAAAACTAATACTATGGAGAGATATGATTCTTGAAAATCTAGAGCATGGTAGTTTCATATTATTTTTATCATTCACCAATTAGGTATGGCAAGCATTTTCTCAAGGCCACCTGAGCCAGTTTTCCAACACTTAGTCATTTTCAAGACTTTCTCCAAAGTTTATCCTGAAACCTTATTTTGGCAGATCCGTAACTTCTTCCTCAAGCACTTTCAATTTGATATGAAGATGTGGACAGGTATACAAAACACCCATGTAGACAATAACCATATGGTGTGATAATTTTATTCAACCCACAAGCTATGGTAGGAATTTCCCTAAGGCCACTTAGGCATATTTTCTACTTTTGTTTAAAAGCAACTTGAACCCTTGTTTTGGTAGGCTATTAATTTTGTCATCAAACACCTTCTGTGAAAACAAAGACTATGGAGATATACCCTTCTTAACAAGCTAGAGCATGGTAGTTTCAGATTATTTTTATCATTCACCCATTAGGTATGGCTTGTATTTTTCCAAGGCCACCTGAGCTATTTTTCCAACACTTAGTCATTTTCAGGACTTTCTCTAAAATTTATTCTGAAACCCTATTTTGGCAGATCCATCATTTTTTCATCAGACATGCTTAATACAAATTGATATCATGTTTAGGTAGAAATATCAATAGACTACAGCTTGACCATATGCTGAAGCATTTACTTTAACCTATGATTTATGGTGGGCATTTTTTTGAGACTACTTCTAGGTAATTTTACTTTCTCTTGTGGACAAAACCTTGTTTTGGCAGACCTATAAGTTTTTCCTCAAAAGTGATTAAGGAAACCTAATACCATGAATAGATATCCACTTCAACAAGCTATTTAACATGGTATCATGGTGTGGGAATGGTAGTCAAACCCATAATTATGGAGGGCATTCTCTTAGAGTACTTTTGACTCATTTTTCCATACATAGTCAATTTCCAAAGTTTTGAGAAACTTGCAATTCATATTCTAGAATGATGTCAAGTTTCAACACTGACTTAATGATAGCACCAGGACATAATCATGTGTCTTTCCAGCCTCATAACACATGCCACATCATTATACTTTCCATGTCATCAAGTTTCCTATTTATGTCATTCAAATTTGTCTTTCACTAAGTTTTGCCCTGCCAGATCATGTCCTTGGTTAAATTCATTTGCCATTACTAAACTCCTTTGACATCAATGACAACCAAATTCAACAATTTGGTAAATTTTTTGTACAATAGTGCTTAGCATATTACTCTTTTTGGGTCTTGTTGTTATCTTTTTTTCAATGTATGTATTTAACTCTCAATTATCATATCTTTTTATGCATTGGATTTTAGGTTTTAATTCCTTCAACATGGGAAATCGAAGGAATTGAGAAAGAAAATATGATCGCACCAGAACTGATGAAGAAGCAAGGAAATAGAAAAAGCGTGAAAACATGAGAAAGTTAAGAGAGAAAAGAGCAATGGAAAGAAATGTGGAGGCACTTGGTGGTGACGAAGAAATGCAAAATGTGAACCTCGCACATGGTGGTGATGAAGGAATGCAGATTGTCGAGGAACACATTGATGAAAGAAATGAAGAATATGGAGGTGACGAGGAAATGACAAATGTGGAGAAAACTATGGGTAGCGTCGATATTGAGACCATGATTGGTGAGTAAATAATTTTTGATATATTTATAATTTACTTTATAATATACAAACTTATATATATAAATATATGTTTGTTTTGAAAGTTCACAATTAGATAAATTTATATATATTTATTTTTATGCAGGGTCGACATCCAACATACAACATCCTACCACACTTACCAATTCACAGAGATTAATTAGAAGCTGCAACAATATCGTCATTGACGATACGTTTTTGGAGAATATGGATTCAAGTACAATTGAAGAAATGGGACATCCGATGCCTGATCATACAGTTCGTTATAGAGTAAAAAATATAGTCAAAGAATATTTTGAAGTTGTTTCTATCATAGAACAAGCTCAATTGTTAAATATGTTGTTAAAGTGAAAATGTATAAGAAATGCAATGACATTATTGGGCATTAAAAATGTCAAAGAGGCTAAACCAAATGAGATTGTATCACAAAATTTGACATATGTCCTTGCATCACTTGCAAAAAAGTGATCTCATAATTACATGGTTGCTCGTAAATCTATTCTAACAAGGGTTGTGGAAAAAAATACTGTAAACAGTTGTTTGTTGTCTACTACTGCAAGAATGTTAAAAACATCAAGAAAACGTTTATGGAAGCATAAAAACGTTAGGGTTCAATTAGATGAGGATGTTGAAGTTGAATGTTGGGGTGTTATCTATAGGCAACCTTGTCAAGATAGACTTCTAGATAATGTGAGAGACAGGGTGAAAGATTTTTGGCATTTAAACTCTCATGTCTTACCAAATGAAAAGGATGTTGTGTAACGTTTTATATCAAAAGGAAACTATGAAACTCATGCCAAACACATAACAAAGATCACTCAAGTGGAAATGTTCAAAACTTTTATGGAGAGTAATGTTGATACGAAGATTGCCCTTAGCACATTTGTGAAGCTTAAACCATAGTATGTCAGGCCCATCGTTGTTCATGACACAAGTTGTTTTCAATACCATGTAGAATTCAAATTATATTATGAGACATTTCTAGATTTTGGCATGCAGCGTTGGCCGAATAACCCCCTTCCTGCGAGTGTTCGTGAATTTGTATCTAAAATATTATGTGCACGAGAGAATGATCAAGTATTCTATAAGAAACAATGCTTCAGAGGTAAAAAATGTGAACAATGTTCTGATTTGGCCCTTTTTAATGCTAACTACCACATTGATGCAAACAATCCTCAAATATCAAATCGCATTGTGAAATGGAAGAGATATGAATATGTTGATTATACTCCTGTTACAAATTCAACAACAACATCAAGAAATATTAATTTAGTTGAAAGTGATATTTCTTTGACAGATTTCATAAATTTGTTTAGGGATCAAATATATAAATATATCAAGCACTCTCACTCAGCACGATGGCAGGACTTAAAGTTCAAGCAATCATGAGATGTATTTGGAAAAGGAACAATACTATCCCTTGTCTATTTTGCTGAAAATTACACTTTTACTCTACAAAAGGAGATACAAAGTGAGTATTATCATTCAGATCAGGTATCTATACTTGTTCATATTATGTATAGACATGCAGAGCTTGATGTGGATGGTTTTGATAGCAATGAAAATAATCATGAAGTGATTAAGGAGTATCATTTCTACATCAGTGATGATCGTACACATGATACATGTTTTGTCCAGCATTGTTTTGGTATGCTTTATAAATAATTATCAAGACAAAAGGTCACTTTTAAAGAACATTGGGTGTGGTCAAATGGTTGTGCTGGTCAATTTAAATCATCACGCTCATTCTTATGGTTGTCTCGCCTTCATAGAAACACGGTTGTTCGCCACACATGGAGCTTTTTTGAAACAGGACATGGAAAAGGAGAACATGATGGTGTTGGGGCTTGCGTGAAACATGCACTCACGAGATATCAAATGAATCACTCTGCTTCTCGCCTTGCAAATTCAAACGATGTTGTTAATTGGTACAAACAAAATTTGAGCCATGAATTTAATGAAAGGATGGGTGATGTGAGAAGGTTTTTTTGGAATATTGCAATGGGTGATGTTGACGGATCAATGCCACATAATTGTACTGCAATCCTAAAAACAAGGGTCTTACACTCCATTAGGAGTAATAAAATGACAAATATACACGCAATCGATAAATGAAAGTACTCTTTCTTTTGTCTTGCATGTATTGATGATGTAGAGCCCTTGGATGAGTGTCAAATCCAGACTAACAAATTTTTGAAACCATGGAGACACCAAGAATCAACACCATTTCCCCCATTTGGAAATATCAGCGATGTAGAGCACGATAATGAAGCGCTTGTGATTGACAAAGATTATGACCATGTTTCTGATTTGGTTAGAGAAGGTGATGTATTTTCTATCATTGCACCTATAAATAATAATAATAAAAAGTGCATTATTATTTATTGAGATGCACTAGGTAAAAAGGAACGTTGATGCAAGAATTTAAAGACCCGTAAAATTATACGTATGGTGTGGGTTCAATGGTTATAATGGGACATTTCTTTGCAGAGGTAAGGAAATGTAAATACCATATTCTTTTTAAAGACCATGAGTCAGATGTTATATGTGCTCAATATAGTCATTTGGTCATAGCAACCCGGTTGCAGTTGAAGGCAGTGAAGAGTAGAAAAATTCCAAGCATTGACAATGGAAATTGTTGATAGAGGATCATAATGCCATTCTTGATAATATGCCATTGACACATTTCATATGAATCAAAAACACATCAAGGTTGACGAATTTTTGTTCTTTGATTCTAGGTGGGTGGGTGGGAGGGGACAAATGAGCTTCCACATTCACGTGGTTGGCCTCATCAATAGAGAATATATATAATTCTTGAAACTAAGAGAATCTCTTTCTAACAATATTAATTTAAATATATATTATCGATTTTGATAAAGCTAGATTCATATATATGTTCTTGAAGTTGTTGATGTTTTAATGGCTTTAAATATAAATATTGAGTTTGAACATTATAGGACAACATTTCTATTTCTAACTTGTTACATATTTTTAAAACATAAGAATGCACAATCTCATGATTTTGTATTACTAATGAAGATATAGTTCAACCTCAAGTTATCTCAAAGTTGAATTGAAATTCAACTACCACTAAACTGAAATGTGAATGTCTATAGTTGCTTTCAATTACAAAATTCATTTAGGTATATACCATTTAATTCTTTATTAAATATTTATTTTAAGTTAAGAAATCAATTATATTATATCCAACATTTTCCTATGTTTTTATTTATAAATAATTTATTAAATTTTGGGTTGCTACACTTAGAAACATTTTTCTCATTCTTATTGAACAAATAGAGGGAAACCCTTAAAGGAAAGGAGTATAATATATTGAAACACTCTTTTCAACTTTATGTGAAGACAACCTTTTGTAATATAGAAATGGAGGGCATATACATGTAATGAAAATAAGTTGGATTGAGAAAAAAATGAAAGAACATTAAGGATTACACCTCCATTGCATCTGGTGTCATTTTCATTAATACCTTTTTCTACAAATATAATGTATACATACAATGATATCAATTTTAGCAACCTCCCTCTTAGACCTTCTTCAAAATTACTTAAGCTTTGTGTGCTCAAAGTGTTGATATATTCAATAGAAAAATCCATTACCATAACCTTATTTTACGATCATTAAAACCAATAGTCTATTTTTCTTTTCAATAGTTCTTAATTATAGATGATCAACTCATAGTATTGATGGGCCTATTCTTCCACCATGCTAGGTATACATTATAATGAACTACATTTCCTTATTTGAAAATTTCATTTTCATGACATTTAAATTATTAGTTCCTTATTGAAAAGTGTGTTCTATTGTAGGAATGGAACCAATTATTGGCTCTAAAATTAAACCATAGTTTAGCTAGTAAAACAATAATAACCTATCGACAATGGAATTTTCAATATTTAAACGGGGATAAGGTCTCACCCAAAAATGATAAGAATTACAAAAAATGTTTACTTATATAGCTCATGAAAATATATAATAATCATAAACCATGCACACTATTAAGATTAAATCACAAACAAGATTCATCCATGTAATATTCACTAAATTTTTACAATGGAAACCTTGTCATAGTCATAAGATAGGTTCATGCAATATCCTTATATTACATGCACTAAAGAAGAGATTCAAACCCTAACTCTAATCTATTTCATCATGATAATACATGCCAACCATAAACTCATCTTACATTCCTATATATAAGTTTCAAAAAGACAATAAACTAGTTTTGAATAATTACAACTATTTATAATATGGACACATGACTTAGCATGATACATTTTGATGCATTGATTATCTTGGTATGTTGGTCTTTTTGGTGCACTGAAAAAATAGCTCATGCACATATTGGTATGTTGGTCTTTTTGTTGCGCTGTAAAAATAACTCATGCACATGTACTCAAAACTTTGAAAATAGGGTGATGAAAAACAAGAACATTATGTTCCATGAATAGTGATGGTGATACCATACAACAATTTTATCTTCACAAATGTGTCAAGGGCTATATTATCCCCACTATTTATGTCTTGAAGATTCTAAAACAATTCCACTAACTTGGAATTAGTTTCATACTCATCTCTTCATATATGAAAGTGCACCACATAGCCTTTCCATTCAATGAAACATGAGCATGAAGATGGGAAAACACCTTTCACCTTATCCCTCATAGTATATGGAGGTCTATCTTCATATGGAAGCTTAAAAAATTAACCCAACAAGAAAGTTCATCATCTACATCTAATTGAACCATAAATATTTTATGCTTACACAATAAGAACACACTCATTGACATTAAATGCTTGTAACATTTACCTTGTTTTATTATTTGTATACCTTGAAAATGAGTTCTGAGCATAGCATTTACATTTATGTATTGTATTAAATTTTATTTGCAACCATGTTCTCAAATAAAACAAGGAGTGGTTCAAAATTCTTCATGAATTATGTGTCAAAACCATACCAAAAAAATACATCTAAAATCATCATGATACAAATAAAAACGTTTTAATTACGATCATTTATCATTTTGCTATTAAAAAATGGTCAAATTTACAAATACATATTACCATTCATATGTAACTGTTCAGATTCAACAAATGAATAATTACATATATGATCTAGTGCAGTCGTCATTCTGGATACCGCAATGCAGTTGTCATTATGGATAATAAGCGCAGTAAAGATTATCATAAGTTGTTATACATGGTGCCAAAAAACCTGGATAATAAGCTGCATAAAGATGATCATCAGCAATACATGGCACTGAAAAGTTGCTAAACACTAAGATGGTAAAACAATGTCAACAAAGTAAACACTGCATACATAACAAGAGGACCCTAAACCCAAAATTCAACAAACCTAAACTATTGCAATGATTGAAAGGAATAAAAAAAACTTCAAAAGAGAAAACAAATAGAAAGAAAACTAAAAAAAAGTTCAGTTTGATCATCTCAATCATTGTTTTTTGCTGAAATAATCAACAATCAGCAATAAATCATAAATACAAAAAACAAACAGGAAGAATGTAATAGTAGCAGAGGATGACAGACAGTTCTGGAAGCTCAGCTTTATGGGTATGAATGTAAGCCTATGGGCATGAAAAAGGGGGGACTAGGCCAAACAAAGAATATGATGCCATAGGAGAAGTTATTCAAGGTTTTTTTTTTTGTATTTATAGTTTTATTATTGACAAAGAAAGGGAAGATTCATCAATCCAACAACATAACAATACCTTCAATGTTCCCTCCTCAACCATGGCTATGAACTCATATTTATCGGGGTTTAATGGATGGAGATGGTTGAGAAATTAGTGGGTGAGGTGGCCTTTGAGATCCTAGGATGAGGAATCTTGAGCTCAACCAACCCACAGTAGTAGGGATAAGGTAGTACACGAGGCTTATCATCTATAAGCCTCAAGAAACTTCTCTTTTCCCCTTATTACTCAGGGTACCGCGCTTCTCCTTCTATGACAGAGCGGTTCTGGTAATAACCTCCTATAGACCAAGGGAAATGGGAAGTGGCACCGCTTGTGGACAATCGATGAAAGGCGGTGCAAGCAGGGGTACTGCTCCTGGATAAAGGGGCATACGCGGTGCTGGGAATTTGTATGACAGATTGATGAAAAACCATTTAGTTTCCACTCTGGAAGCTGGGATTTAGGGCAAGTAGGTATGTCAAATGTCTTATCACATGATGGTGATAGGATTTGGGTATAACAGGATGCCCCCCAAAGCATGAGTCTTAGAGCGATACGATAAACGAGAGCTTTGAGAACAAGTCGTCGCCAGGAGATGAAAATGTCGGCACAATCAGAGTATGTAGTCAAGTAGGCATCTATAGTACATCAGCATGTTGACTCATAGACACAAGTAACCAAACTCATAGCTGCAGACCAATACAAGGCAGATCCATGAGTGGAATAAACAAGCATGGCTACTAGAATACAACATAGATCCATGTGATAGAGGACTCAAACTTAGACATAGCTACTAGACATACAACATAGATATTTGTCATACAGATGCAAATTTGAGCATATCCATGGCCATACAAATGTGGATCCATTCTAGAATACAAAACTCCATTACAACCTGGGGAAAAAGTAATGAGCGCTTTTAAACAAATTCCTAGGGTCTTCATCTCATCTTCCACAAAGTACGATTCTATCCATGTGATTACAATGATCTGAATTCAAACATGGTAGATACCACTTGATTACCGGCTAATGATGTGAACCATTAACAAGTGCGAGGGAGATCACCATTAATGTCAATGATTCCCAAGGTACTCTAGTACAATCTACTGAGTGTGAATAGATGTCCTAATGTCTAACACCCAGTCGATTCTATCGATCAAAGGTCAATGATGTGAACTTATGTCAAGAGCGAGAGAATCTATCATTAAGGCATACAGATCTCAAGGTACTAAATATTGTTTCTAAGACTATTTCCCAGATGATGAGCTGATGTTGACGGGAATAGTCTCGTTGAAGGAGGGCCATGATGAGTCCCACATCGACGACATGAAACTTGGAACATAGTTCTGGAATGATGTGAATGTAGTAACCATATGACTGACTCAAAGACACTGACATGAAGACTATGTAGACTACAGAGGTAAAACTTCTTCAAATCTCCTTTGAACATCAGGCAGCACAACAAAATGACTTGGAAGCATGACTAGATATGATAGATACACAATGCGACAGTGGACAATGCATTCTTTTGAAAGGCTCAAAGGATTGACATGACTCATGAAAGTGGATCATCACGGAGATCAGATGAATACCGAACTGACTGACATGATTGTGCAAACAAGTGCCATGTTCGAAGGTAACGACAAACAACTACCATTATTTACAAAATGATTCCCTTCCCATTTTCCCCATCATGATCGATGAGTGCCTCTTTTCGGTTTTACGAGTTCAAAGAAGGTAACAAACACTCGATATAGCTTGTCAGAAGACAAGTCCAGTCTCATATGTTTTATGAACCTGAGAGAGGAGGGGTTCATTCCAAAAATGGGTCTCTCAATGTTTAATTTAACGGGTCCACTGAAATAAAACTCAGTATCATTCATGTTTAGAGAGTCTGAACGAATATAGAAGAAAAATCCATGGGGGTCCTTTTTCGTATGATTTAGTCTCTAAGGCCCGAAAAAGTGTAAAATCATACCTTAGAGAACTCTTCCAGTCATGACTGGCTAGAGTGTTCCTTTCTCATAAATAGTCCTATCCAAACCAAGAAAGAGATAACCTACCATTGGACGAATGACTCTTCAAATACCTTAACGAGCGTGAAGAAGACAAGATCGCTCAACAATCTTTTCGTATTTAGGGAGGCTGAAAAGGGTTTAAAGAGAACTCCATGAGGTTCCTTTACACAACGTAATGTTTTATGAGCCTGGAAAGAATTGGAAACAGACTCGACGAATTTTTCATGTTTAAGGAGCCTAAAAAAGAGGTGAAAAGAGAACTCCATGACGCTTCTTTACACAATGTCATATTTTACGAGCCTAGAAAGAAACTTGAACTGGACTTGAAACTTTGATACTATATTTTTACGAGCATGACAAAGTGTCATAATAAATGCTTGACGACCTTTTCCATTTTGTGAAAGTACAAAAAATCCATAAACAATCTTTCCAAAGCTTCTTACTAAATTCAACCTACAGACGACTCGTAAACAAGTGTTAAATGCATTCAAAATCAACATTAAGGGATTATGACAAATAGATTTCTACCAAAACATGATGTAATATCAAAACTATAGTAATTCAGACCCAAAAAATGTCTATATAAGGAAAGTAAATAGTAAAAAATCAAAACATTTCACTATTTACCTCTAGTAGAGAGCACTTGGAGCATTTTCTAGCCAGATCTTCCACAATTGATACCAGGAGTTCCCACCATCCGTTTTCAGTCTCGTCAGTTGCAGGTAACAGCTAAGACCCTTATATTTCATTTCATAGATTCTATTTTTGGATTTGGTGGGGTTTTGGGCCTGTTTGGCAAGCCCTAAAATCCAATATGCGGGCACTGCGGCTACCCCTTATGGGATACGCGGTACCAACTGAGAACCGCACCAAGAACACGGTGGATAGGTGGTGCCACCTCCTATCTCCAACGAGTCACAGAAAGTGTCAGCCATGGAGAAGTTAAACAAATGATATGGGAAAAATTTATTCATTCTTTTGATTTTCAATGACTCAAGGATGATATGAATGCATACCATTGTTGTTTTTGGCAGGTCTAAGCGTCCAAAATATGGTGATATGGAAGGAAAGAACACATGATAACAAGGATGCTGCTGCTAAAAGGAATGCGGTTTGCATTGCCACAATCCAAGACTGTGGGATTTTAAAGTTCTTCCAGACACCAAGCATGGTGTCCCACGAGAGATTATTGGAACACATACTGAGAATGTGGAATCCAGAATAGTAGTATTTCGAGGTGGGGGCACACATACTTATAGTGGAGGTAGAGTATATCTACTTCCTGACTGGCCTATCGAGACGGGGTGCCCCCATCTCACTGACAGGTTCACATGGCGGGGATATTACCACCAGAGAGCTCATAGATCAGCACTGTGTACTAGGTACAGGTACATTGGGGAAGGAAATCCCCATCAGGGTAGTGACAGATAGGGCTCTATAGATTGTCCTGTTCACCATGTAGAGGGTGGCAGGGAGCCAGGGTGTGCATCAGGCTTCCAGGGAACATATGTTGTACACCCTAGAGGCTATGGCACCTATGGCATTCAACTGGGCGGAAGCATTGCTTCCAATCTTCAAGGATCGGCTGACTAAATGTCGGCAGGGAGAGCTGAAGCAGTTCGGATTTGGTTCCATCTTAGCTTGCTTCTTTTTTGAGTGGGTCCCAAAGATGAGGCCCCAAGTGACTTTTTCGGAGTCTGAAAGCATGAGACCCTCGTATGCTGAGGTGGGTCAAGGTCATGGCTCGCATAAGAGTGGGTAGGGTCAGAGTGAAGTTCGGTGATCCATTCTTCAGATGGATACGGGATCAGATGCTCATGGTCAAGGACTATGCCTATGCAGGAACAGATTTTACAAGTGATCCTGAGCTACCTCTCCCACCTGGAGGGCAATGGGGTGACATTGGTAAGAAGCAAAAAACCCTAACAATGGAAAATGTTTTTATGTTTTTTATGTTTTATATTTTTTATGATAAGTGACGAAACCTGTTTGTCAGCTATGCAGATGTTGGAGTAGCGAGGCCTGGAGGAGAATATCCATTAGATAGGCAATCTAGAGCTCACTTCATGCCACAGGGTGATGATATCACTAGGGAGCTAGAGGAGAACCTAGATAGGTTGACTTTGGACATCCCAGATGCTGATATAGATGACCTCCCAACTAGATATCAGAGATCTATGGTGGGAGTACCAGGCCGATTCAGCAGGCTACTATGTAGGGTGGCTCGAGCAATGATGTGCTATCATGAGCACCATTAGTGGACGAGACATGTATACTGAAAGCTGATAGCTTCATGATTTTTTGTATGATGATTTTTCCTGAAATCCTACATGCTTCAGATGAGGTCTTGGGACCTATTTTTGTAAATAAATTTCGTATATATATATATATATACAGACATTTACATGGTGTTTATATGTCTCAAATGGATAAATGCATTTTCTATGAGTTCTATGTGTCTTTAAATGTTTATTTACCATATACCATGTTTGATTTAACATCATGAATGGGAAATATGCCAATCTATGATGTAATTAGCTAATGAATAAACAACTACATTATGTTCCCTAGGCATATGCCTATAGGTAATGGTTCCAAATTATATTTCAAACAAATGTACCCTTTGGAAGAGGCGGAGGAGCACCAGGTTCCTAATGGCATAGACATGGTTTAAATGACAAACTACGAGCTGAGAGTCCATCAAAAATACTAGATCATGGACATCCTGGGAGGCAACTTCAGTCAAAAGATTGATTACTGCTTCATATTCGACAATGTTATTAGTAGCGGGACCTAAACAAACCTCTCCTGAACTAACCAAATATTCAGCTGGGGAATAGAGAACCCAAGCAGCCAAGGATAGATTCAAGGTGTGGCGGCAAGCACCATCAGCAAAGCTGTAGAAATCCATCTGCATGACCAAAACATGGGATAAACAGATTCGGACACTAAAAATCAAAACCATCTTGAAAATACTGAAAGCAAACTAAAAGTCAATACATATATACAAGATACCATCCAACAAAACCTAGGCATAGCACCTTTTTAGGTACAACCCATTGCAAGGTTTCCCTAAAGGGATTCCGTCATAGTCAACAAACTCATAGGCTCCTTTCTCTAACACCTTGGAAATAACGAAAGGTCCATACCACATGTACTCAAACTTACCCTTCCCTAGCTTGTCATATCTCTAGTCATAAGTTAAAACTAGGTCACCCTCATTGAAAACATGAGGCTGGATAGATTTATCATATTGCACCTTGACACGTTTCTTATGTGCCTCATTAGCCAAGGAAACATCTCTACAATTCTCATCAAGGTTATTTAAGTACAAAAATCTCACTTCCTCTGCGGAAGTGTCTAGGAGAATTTTGATGGCAAGTTGTAAAGATGGAATCTAACATTGGATCGACAAGACAGCTTCAAGTTCATAGACAAGCTGGAATGGCGTGAAACTAGTAGCTATTTTCACGGAAGTTTGATAAGCCCAAAAAGCAGAAAAAATAACGAGATTCCAATTGGATTTATGATCTCCAACCATTCGACGAAGCATAGTTTTCAAATCCTTGTTAATGGCCTCTACCTGACCATTAGCTTGTAGATAATACAACGTAGAGTTTTCATGGCGAAAACCTAGCTTGGCACTCAATTCCTCCATCATTTGATTACGGAAATGAGATCCGTGATCAGTGACGATGGACTACAGAACTCCAAATCTAGCTATGATATGATTGAACAAGAAGAGAGTGGTAGTCTTACCATCTTCTACATATGTAGGCATGGCCTCATCCCATTTTGTGAAATAATCCATGGCTACGATGATGTAACTATGTCCCTCGGTTGAGGTAGTCTTACAATGCATGAAGTCAATCCCCCATTTGGCAAAAGGGCCAATGGTAATGACAAGGTGAAGCGGAGCAAGATGGGTGTGATTTTTGGGATAAAAATGTTGACAAGGTGGGAATTTCCTAACATCCTCATGACAGTCTTTGAAGACAAAAGGCCAGAAATAGCCAGTGCGTAGGATTTTCTGGGCTGTGTCCATCCCAAATAAATGACCGCCACATGCTCCAGAGTGGAAATCATTCAACACGTGTTCATCCTCCTCATGGGTGAGGCATCGTCAGAGAATGGAGTCAATCCCATGTCTATACAAGGTATCATTCAAGATAAGATAGTATTTTGTGTGGTGTTAGATACGGTGACGATCATCGTGAGATAGATGTGACTAAAAACGCTAGGTCTAGAGATAAATCAGCAAATCTCCATACCAAGGATCAGTAGTGCTAATTAGGAATAGGAATTCATCTGGAAATGAATCGTTGGGCTCAGATTCCGTGGTAGCACAGGGAAGGTCACACATAATCTTAGCAAAAACCAAGGATTTCTTTGATGTAGCCTTGGCAAACTTGATATCGAACTCTTGAAGGATGATGATCCAATGGGAGTACTTGCCCCTGAGTACCTGACAAGTCAGAATGTAGTACATCAGGTTCTGGTCTGCCAATACGGTGGTAGTGCGAAGCAGAATGTATTGAAGAAATTTTTGCACAGCAATGAGCATGGCCAAAGCTAGCTTCTCCACATGTGAATAACGGGTTTCCGAATCAATAAGATTCGTACTGGTGTAATAAATCACATGCTCCTAACTGTGGAGATTGTCCTACACTAAAACCATGGCGATGGTAGTAGCGGAGGCAGCAATATATAAGAGAAAGTCCTTTGAATAATCCGGGGAGTGTATCATGGGTGAATGAGTCAGAGCGTGCTTAAGATTATCAAAGGTGCATTAGGCTTGGTCATCCTAGAAGAATGGAGTGTTCTTCTTGAGGAGATGCATATAACCATGCGTTTTCTGAATGAAATTGCACACAAAATGATGGAGAAAGTTTTCCTTCCCCTGCAAACTTTGGAGTTCAAAGATGTTGGTTGGGGCTGGTAGATTAATGATAGCGACAATATTCAGATCGATTTGGATGCCATCTTTGGATACCACAAAGCCAAGCAGACGTCCCATCTCAATGCAAAAAACACATTTATGCGGATTGAGCCGTATATTATAATGATGGCATCTCAAGAATATGTCTCTAATATGACCAGGATGGTCCTCTCGTCATTGTGAATGAGCAGGGAGGTCGTCAAGGTATGGTTCAACAATATGTTTAACGTCGTGAAACGCATAGGAAATCACACGCTGGAACGTGGCTCGAACATTTTTCAATCCGAAAGGTAACTTCCTATATGCATAGGTTCCCAATGGAAAAATGAATTCCATCTTATGTTGATCAGAGGGCAATATCTCAATCTGATTGTAGCCAGAGAAGCCATCCATGAATGAAAAGATGACACTTCCAGCATAGTTGTCGATAATCTGATCGATATGTGGGGTAGGAAAGTTGTCCTTGGGACAAGATTTATTTAAATCCCTAAATTCGATGCAGACTCTAATGGTGCCCTACTTTTTATTGACAGGGACAATGTTTGATACCCATTCCGTTAGAGGTACAGGATAAATAAAACCAACTTTCAGAAGTTTCTCAATCTCAGCTTTAATAGCTATGGCCTTCCTAGAATGGAATTGCCTAAGTTTCAGCCTGACAGTTTTAGCTGTGGGATAAATTTTAATCTCGTGGACCACAATGGAAGGGTCAATCCCTGGCATCTCTTCATAGGACCAGGCAAAAATATCACGAAATTCCTTAAAAAGTGCCTTATGTGCTTCAGATTCTACCCAACATGAACGTGCTCAATAACATCAGGCTTGGCGTATATGTCAATTGGGTTCGTCTGAGTAATGTTGCAAAGCTTTCCTTCAGAATCTGTGTCTTGTAACAATATAGGAATTTGCGGAATGTTGACAACATCAGTAGGAAACAAGGATGCAAAATCATGGCTGCCCGAACTGGTATTGGGGAGGAACATGGATTTATGATGGAGATCCTCCCAAATGGGCTCATCTGTATTCATGATCTCTATAATGGACTTGTCGGAAGGAAAATTCTCAGAGAGATAATCTAGAATCGAAAGAGAAGGTTCTAACCAGTATGGTAAATGGTAAGGATCCGAATCCACTAAATTAAGGTCATCAGTGTGATCATCAGAACACATTTTAAGGGTGTCATACATAGCTTCGTGTGGGCATAACGAGGTGGACTCAACAACATTTTTTCCCTTGGGCTCAAAATCAAATGAGGTGATCATATGTACTGTCGCGGTATCCATGCTAGGAGGAGTAGAGGGAAAAATCCCCATAAGGGATGAATCCTTCATCATACCTACCCCAATCGACTAGTAAGGAGGAGGGGACTGACCTAACATGGGGATTTTATTATCCGTGGAAGTAGTAACATCTGGTGTACAAAAATCAAGCTGGTCAATGGTAACAATTCTCCCAAGATGTGGGAATTGGACTGTTTGAAATACTATTGAAGCAACAACAGTCATGAAATAGAACCAATTCCTTCCTAAAAGGAGGTTGTAATCCAAAGGGGCATCTACCACTTCGACTTGGATGGAAATGGTTTTTCCCCCCAGCTCAACCATGAGGGCTGATATGAGACCATGGGGTTGGAAACCCTATTCATCAAAGGATTTAAGGGTCGTAGGTGATGTAACAAGATCAGGAGAGCCGAGAGCTCTCCAACAAGTCAGAGATAGCACCGAGGTCGAAGCTCCTTCATCTAGTACCATTCGAAAGACTTTCTTTCACACTACTTTCATAATGATCTGAAAATCAAGTTTATGCGGTAATCTAGTTTTATAGTTCTCAATGTTGAAATGGATCAAGTTAGTGTTATATGGGTCTACAGCTCCTAATGCTGTCAACAAGTTCTTGCGCTATGTGGGGCAACTTTGGAGTACTTCTAGGGTAGACATCGCACAAGGTGCCTGAGCGAGATATTCAACTACATTATAGAATTGAGCAGCTCGAGCATTGGGATTAAAGACATCCTTCTGAAGAGTACTCTTTGGTGGGTGCAAAATAATGTCGAGAGTAGGCTTCTCGATAGACAAGGGAACAGTAGACAAGGATTCCAGAGAACTAGTAGAGGGAGATTTCCCTGAAGAAGATTGATCTTCTTTCTTATCTGCAGGTTTATCATAATTCTGGCTTCAAGTTTGCAGATGGATGGTATTTGAGGACATCATATGAATTTCCTCCGATGAGCTAGAGTAACCCTGGTTAGACATGTGGTCTACCAGTTGTTGTGGAGAGGGAAAGGGATCCATAAGTACTGGAGGTGCGGGATTAAACTTCAGAAACTGGGAGATTTCGTCCTGATGGGGACACTCCTTTGAAAAATGGTCACCATCGCATAACAGACAAATATATTTAGCCTTCCTTTTCCCTTTGTCATTGTCATTATTGGTTGATCGTGGGGTCTCCTGTTGGTTTCCTGGTTTTTTATTTCAAATTTACCTTTCTTTTTATTACCCGAGGTTTGATTAATTTGAATAGAATTAACCTCAACAGAAACCTTGGGAGTCGAAGATGTAGTGGTTTGGGTTTGCTTGGAAAGTTTCGTTGTGGATGGGGACTAGATTGAACCAACAATCCCATCAACAGGTACTTCTGCTGGTGGCTTGGCAGGGTTAGTGCTGGGGCGAGGACCTTGAGGAATCAGGTCATAAAGAGTCCCAAACTGGGAATAGACCAAGTCTAGGTACTGAGCCCAACTAATAGCCTATTCTTCGGTAACGACACTGCCCATGGCCACATCTCGAGAAATAGGAGGCAACAAGGACTTAGTGAACCAATCAGCTAACAACTGATCTGGAATAGGGGCCTTAATAAGCCTTCTATACCTTCTCCACTCATGAATATGATCAGAAACATGGGTGGAGGTGTTCTATCGTAGAGAATTTAAAAGTTCAGTGCCCATTTCATAACGGATAGAAAGTTGAAAGTGCGTAAGAAATATGGTTTCCAACAAGCAAAATCCATAAACGAATGTTGTGGGAGTTCAATGTACCACTTCGCGACTGTACCGATCAAAGTTCACTGAAAGAGTCGTAACTGAATGGAATCGTCCATGAGGGAGTTCAAGGAACACCACAAATGAAAATTCATAACATGGTTCCGCAGATCTTCACCCTACTTCCCATCGAATTTCGGAATATCTGATGGTAACTTTACCGAAATGGGAGGCCAGGTTGAATTGTGTCGAATGGGATCATTAATCAACTTAGACAAATCAGGCAAGTCCAAAGTTGCTAGGAAAGGTAACTGTCTATTTGGTTGCACATACTGGTAATATTGATATGGCATATAATTACCAGTAGGGCCATAGGTAGACTGATAAACAAGTTGCTGTGAGGAAGAACCACTGGAGGATCCACCCATGGGGGGTTGATTTCCATAATTAGGACCACTAGGACCACCAAGGCCTCCACAAGGAGGACCGCCAGAGCCACCGGGACCACCAGGACCACTAGGAGGTAGACCACCAGACCCTCCGGAGCCTCTAGGAGGTGGTAAACCTCCAGAGCCACTAGAACCACTAGGTGGAGGGCCACCAGACCCTCCAAAGCCATAAGGAGGAAAGTCACCAGGTCCCCTAGGACCACTAGGACCTCTAGGACCATGAGGAGGAAAATTGGCAGATCCTCCGAGACCATTAGGTCCCCTAGGGGGAGGACCTCCATAAGGTTGTCCTCCCGCAGTATGTATAGGTATCCCTCCCATAGCTGGCATGTAAGACTAGTTGGGTTGCCCCCATGGTGTAAAATTGTTACTAGGGTATGGAATTCCAGCATAAGGTGTTCCTGTAGGATTGGATGGATAATTACCTACAGTTATTTGATAACCATAACCTCCAGAAGACTGAACGATAACAGGTTGTGCCCCCGAGGGCTGACCTGAACTGGATAGGGGATTTAACACAATAGTATGGGCGGGAGGGACATAAACTGTATATGGTTCTATGTTAGAGGTCTGTCTTTGACTAGCAACAATTTCGGTGTCGGATAACGTAGGTCATGCCGGGGGTTTCCCCCCGGCACTAGAAGGTGTAGACAAAATAGGAATTGAGGGTTGAATCTTAGGTGCAGAAGACCTAGGAAGATTAGGTATAGACATAACATGAGAGGGGATAGAGATGGCATCTTGAACTAGGTTGTGGGGTATCAACAGATGATCTATAATTGGTTCGATGGGTCTCATAGATTTGGCAAGTGAATGATATCCCCTAGGAACATATGTGGATCTTGGTAGTGTTGGACCTAAGATGTTATCTATCTACTTATCAATGTCCTTCGTGCAGATAATGGCAGAGCGGTATTGCCTACGTTCTTATTCCCTGTCAGAAGAGATTGCATGGGTTCCAAATGAAGCAATGGATTGACCTACAGGGGTTTCCCAAAATGCAGCATTGGGACCAAAATTTGGGTGAGCAACATCATCAACATGTCCTTCCACGGGAGAATGGAACGATGAATCTTCCCAGGAAAGTTGTTGGACCAAGGGAGGCGAGTGTGAAGAATATGGTACTCCACTTTCCACAACCACATTATCTCCCACATGGGAGGTGGTAGTAGCTCCTTGGTCGATAGCTTCCATAGGATTTTCTCCTAAACCAGGAATAAAATCAGGTGGCAAGCCCCATACTCTTCTGTACTATCTTAACTCAGCCAGTTTGTACAGTTCCTATCTAACCTAGGTTTTGAAAATATATAAAATACACCAAAAGAATTCCTTACACAAACTATAGGTTAAAACAAGCAGACTTAAAATGACAGGAGGAGTTCAAAAGTCACGTCTCTCCCTAGGATTGTCAAGAAGGTGCCACTCGCGATATACCTCAAGGGTACTTGTGTAGTAATCTCCCCGAATGTTTTTTTCAGTGTATGGATCCAAACAAGACAGCCAAAGGGCTTTTCTCAGATAGATAAGGTACCCTAGTGGGGTCTCCCATTATACTCAAGGTATGTGGGAGCTCGAATCGGTAGTAGTATTGTCTAATGCATAACCGTACACAAGGGGCCTTCCGATATACAATCGAGTACGTGAAGTACCTTTCTATATACCTCAAGGTTATGTGAAAGGTCGTTTGACATACTGACAGTACGTGGAAGAACCGCACGAGTCCCGGAATGTAATGCTGACAAAATAACGATAGCTCCTACGCTTAATGACACCCGAACATGTCTCTAACCTATCACTCAAGTTACTAAGTAAATTTTAACCTATAACTACCATTAATTTTAACTTGTATGGTTAGGTGAATGCATGATGTTTTTATAGAAAAGTAAAACCATGCAATATGCGTGTGCAAATGTTCACTTTACCATTCAGTATGCCTACTTACGGGAGGGAAGAGAGTGTTTTGTTTTTTGTTTCAAAACCAAAAATCATTCCAATCAACAGTCATGAACATCAAATCAAAGACAAGCAAATACTTTTACAAACCAAAAATCTTCTTTTCGAAAGCAAATGAGAAAGGTGAGAATCTCTTTTCCTAAAAGAACAACACCAAGCACACCTATATGCCAATGCACTCTAACTTTTTAAATTTCTCAAAAACATAAGAAAATCTAACTTAAAACTACCATTTTTTTTTATTTTGATCGAAATAGTCCTATATGCATGCGAGACGAAAGATCATAAAGGTCCTGAAAGCTTGTAAATCCAATCAAAAAACCCAAATCCAACGCTCAAATGTGATGTCCTAATCTCAAGCAAAACTTTTCTTTTTTGAAGGAAAGAAAAAGAAGTTTACTATGCAAGCAAGAAATGAAATCTAGAAGCTAATATAGTGTTCTTCTTTCAGTATATGCAATGAAAAGAGACTTCAATGAGCACCCTAACTTTCAGAAAACAAGAAATCCTTCTTTAAGCACCACCAACAAGCAAGAAGCGGATGAACAATGAAAAGGACTAAATAAAATTTTGAAATTCCACTCAAATCAATCTTAAACCATCAAAGCAGCAAGCCACACACATCAGATTCAATAACACAAGTCTGATAACAGAACTGAAAGCAATCAAAATTCCAAATTTTTACAAAGAAAAATGAGGAAAAAGAGTTTTGGACTAATGCCTACCTGGCACCGTGCTTCGTAGGTGTTGTAAGAGCATTTCCAAAGTAGCACCACTCCTTGCAAACCAGATACAGGTGGTGGCACCGCTTCCTGCTCACTATGTTCAGGTGGTGGCACCACTCCTCGTACACCGCATGGGCGTGGTTCCTTGTAGATGGCCAAAAAAAATAAAAGAAAAATGGTTCAAGTCAGAAAAGACTAGATCAAGGCAAATACTATCAAATTGAATGTGGTAACAGAGCATAAAAGACCGAAATGACTTAGATATGAACAGATCTAGAAATTTCAAACCCAAATAATACAAATCAGAAAGTAGATCTGACTGAAAAGAGTTGAAGAAAACGGAGCCTGGATTTCGACAAGAGTTGCAGACTAAGGAATATCAGAACAACTGAATGCTCTATTCCCCAGCGGAGTCGCCATATTTGTCAGCTGGAATATTTCACCTCCTACGGATAGCAAGGTGTTCCACTGGTCTGAATGGTTCAGATCCAGAACAAATAGAGGACAGAGGTTGAAGACTCTTCTTAGACGCTATAGATATCTGGAATACAAGGCTTTGACAATTCACCTATGTACCTACAAAAAAGCTCAACACGAAACGAAACAAAGCAACCAGAATATGATCTACTAATATATGCTAGTGACTGAGGAATCTAGCAACATATATATGTGAAATCACAACAACAACATCATATGTGGGACAGAAATCAACTTGCATTAGAAATATGAAGAAGTTTACAACCAAGCCTTAGTGTTGACATGCATCTCCATGAAACTAGTTCTTCATCCCCAAAATCCCTGACTCTAGCTCTCTATGCTCTCTCCAAATGATCTTGGGCCAAGAATCAATCCAACAGCATAACAATACCTTCAATGTTCCTTCCTCAACCATGGCTATGAGCTCATATTTATAGGGATTTAATGGATAGAGATGGTTGAGAAATTAGTGGGTGAGGTGGCCTCTAAGATCCTAGGATGAGGGATCTCAAGCTCAACCAACCCAAAACAATAGGGATAAGGTAGTACATGAGGCTTATCATCTAGAAGCCTTGAGAAACTTCTCTTTTTCCCTTTTTACCTAGGGTACCGCACTTCTCCTTCTATGACAGAGCGGTTCTGGTAATAACCGCCTATAGACCAAGGGAAATGGGTGGTGGCACCACTTGTGGACAACCGAT
Organism: Pseudotsuga menziesii; assembly: GCA_001517045.1. Taxonomy (NCBI): domain Eukaryota; kingdom Viridiplantae; phylum Streptophyta; class Pinopsida; order Pinales; family Pinaceae; genus Pseudotsuga; species Pseudotsuga menziesii. Next base: position 30,662 of record LPNX010947613.1, read on the forward strand.
GAAAGGTGGTGCGGGTAGGGGTACCACTCCTGGATAAGGGGCATGCGCAGAGCTAGGAATTTGTATGACATATTGATGAAAAATTATTTAGTTTCCACTCCAGAAGCTAGGATTCAGGGCAAGTAGGTATGTCAAATGTCTTATCACATGATGGTGATAGGATTTTGGTATAACATGGCATTTAGAGGAAATTTGAGTGGTAGTAACATCTCCTACCATCATATACCATTTCCCAAGGATATATCATCGCAGCAATTAGAAGAGGTTGTTCTTAAATATTATAAACCAGCAGTAGTCAAGGCACAAATTTTGAAGAACAATGATAAAGTCTCACACCAAAAGATCTCTAGGTAATAATACTTGAAGTAATTTGAATAGTGATGGCCACCACCAGAGAAGGTGAACGAGATCCCTATCTACCCATTTTTCCAACATGGATTCGATCAATTGTGTGACAGGCTTTCTCAACTAAAAGAGAAGGCTAAGAGCCACTTGGATACTAAAGATGCCCCATAGTTTGGATAGGCATGAATATTGGAAAGTCAGATTGGGATTTCCTTTAAGCAACTGAATGCCCCTCCTTTGAAAGTTTAGTGGACTCATCTCCATTTCCTAATGAAGCTGCTAGTTAGACCTTGGATAGTGAACATAAAGAGAAGGGTAGTCAGAGTGAGTGAACTGCTTTATAGAAATACAACTCCTTCCTTAACCAATAAAATTTCTTAATTTCCAAGCTAAGTATAAGAAGCAGGAGTTTCATTGGTTTCAGTACAATGGCTCATTCCTGGGCTATTTCCTTTTTAGATTCAGAACCCGCTCTGGATCCATTTCGAGTTTGAGAGCCAGTAATAATGACTCTTCTGGATTGAGATCTTGTTACACCATCCCTGGTAGTGTGAAGGCATAGGCTGTAGAGGCAAAGGTAGATCGATAACTCATGGATCAAGTCATTTACTTGAAATAAGCACCATTTTCATCTGCATTTTCATCCAACCCTACTATTATCTTCCAGGACTTGCTTCAGCTAGGAATATAGTATAAGTATTCTCTTGTGAATTCCCCCATCAATCCACTAAATGCAATTGGTTATCTGTCTGAGCTAGGGTTACTAGGCTTGGTTCTGTGAGTCACTACATATTCCCTTCCTTGTATATTTCCTTCTGTGAGCAAGAGTCTTCCATTTATGTTATGCGGCGAGTCCTACCCACTTGTTTTTCTCTTATAAAGTCGGTGTCTAATGTTTCATTCCACTCTTGCAGGACTTCACAAACTGGTAACCAAATCCTCCATTAAATTGAAAAACCATGGGAAATAGTCACAGTAGGTTTAAATAAAATAGTGAACACACACAGACTGTATCGAGATTTATCTAGTTAAGCCTAACTCTAACATCTATGTATCTTTCCTTAGTCTAGTTCAATTAGCTTTCACCTTGATCTCTAAAAGAACTACTACTAGATAAAGTAGGTGCTATTAGCTGTAGAGTAGATCTACTTGCTTTATTATTTTCCTTAGTTCCATGGAAACAAGCCCTATACTACAAACACTTGGTCCATGCACTAAGTTCCATAAATTTAAATCCTTAAGCCATATTCCATTAAATCCATATGAACTATCTCTAAAATCTACTAGTTGAAGTCCTAGGAGTAATTAATCACTATTAGTAGTAGTAGTCCACATGTAGTATAGACTATATTAGCTTACGATAGTAGTAGCTGTAGAGTAGAACTACTAGCGAGTAAAGCACTACTAGATAGAGTTGTATAGTAAGGCCTTATAGACTACCTTAATAGTCCATGCAGTAAGAAAGAAATACTAGCTTCAGTATGTAGAGTCAATTCCATTTCCAAACTTAGATACACTGCTTAAGCCGTTAATGCCTTATAATAGTTAAAGCTTTCGTTAAGATCTCTGTTGTAGTGACACTGTTTGGATTCAATTAGTGCAATGATGATGCCCTATATAGACTCCTAGTTCAATTCAATCTCTGTAGTGATTCACTGAAACTGAAGAAGCTATAGTGAAAGCCTTCCTTGTGTGTCGGTCTCTATTCTTTTCAAAAGAAAGATCAAAATAAAGATGAGTTCAAAGGAAGAGCATCACCAAATGAAGGATAATTCGTTGGAACTGAAGTATGTAGAGGAGGTGATAGTTACCCAGTAGGGTTTCAATAGGAAATACCAAAAGGTCAATGTTTCCCATACCATAAAAGTGTTCATTTGTATATGTCCTCACTGTGTCCCATACTCTTAATTCTTACCTCCTCCTCTCTATTTACTCTCCTATCTAGAGGCTATGATTGCATTGCATAGTAGTGACTAGTCATTTAAGACTAAAAACATTAGGTGTAAGGTCAGTGTATCATTAAGTGAAAGAAAGGGGATTAGTTATATGATAATGAGTAATGGGGTAATGGTATTGTTTCCTTAAAGCATAAAGGGATATTCTGGGTGACGTCAGTTGATGCTTTAAGACACCCGAAAGCAGAAGTTTGCTGTGCTTTCAGCCCAATTTTTTATTATAAAGGAGCGGGCAGAGAGATGCGGCTAGATGAATCAGTGCTAGGGATGCTTATTGTAATATAAACTATGATAGGTAAAAACAACTAATCTAGAACACTTGAAACCCATTCTGCTAATATAATAATACCAACAGATTCAGGGTTTTTAGTGGCCTTTATTTCATTAATAGTAGGGGCAACAACTGGGAAAACACCCCTTTTCCTACTAGTACACATATATATATAACTAAAAAGGTTTTTTAAGCCACCAAAATATAACCTACTTTTTAGAAAGAAAATATAATCAGTCTATTGGTTGGTAAGACATACGGAACCATCATACCTAGCAACGTGTGCTACATTGATCAATCAAGGCATAGCATAGCAGGCAGGATAAAAAAATGGCTCTTTATTAAGTTCTCAAAATCAGGCATATCCTTACTTTCGGGGAAGAAAGAGTAGGGCAGGACCTTACCTTCTAGCTATATCTTTGAGGGGCCTAGTAAATTTTAGAGTTGGAATGTTTTTATGAATGTTAGTTAATGAAGAAGAGTTTCTACTGTGCATAACCCTAATGAGGAACCGGTCTAAATGGATGAATGATTGCACGATATGTTTTGGTGCATGCATACCTAATCTCGGGGAAGAGACAGAGCAATTCTGAATGATTATATGACTGTGTGAAGCATAGAATAGGTTTCAGATACCTGTAGTTATATGTAACTCTGTGTGAGCATAATTGATAAAACATGGTTGTGTAGAATCTTCTTGGAAGATTACAGTTCGCATAGCTGGGTAGAATCTCTATAAGGGGTTCTAGTTCATATGAAGTTGGATAGAACCTGTATAGGTTCCAATTTATGTAGAAGCCTTTCAAAGACTTAACAGAGTCCTATAAAGGACCTGTCAAATGTGTGACTATGTGATAAGGGCCGAGTGCTCCTGTACAAATCTATCTCACAGAATAGAAGAACGAGATAGGGAAGGTGAATTTCCTATGAACTTCATGAGACGATATTAATTTCTGCGTTATTTTAGTAGAGACAAGAATATAGAGGCATCACAAACTAAATGTGTAAATTTGGCATAGATCAAGCGAATGGATCGTACACAGTCAATTACAGGGTCTGTGTCTTTGAATTTTAGATGAATGACAGCTGTGTGTTATCCATGGTGATCGAACGGTAGGGAATTGGTGAAAAACTATTAAGTGGTTGACTTGTTGATGAAGAAGTTTTTTTATGGGATAACAAATTGAATATGATGAAAATCATCTGAAAATAAATCCATGATTCATAATAATGATTCTGTGCATGTAGTAGTATGTGATGACTGTCAAAATTCTGCAACCAATAGTAAGGACAATAAATTTGTTGGAGGCAATCTAGGCTCTCTAGACAGTCAACAAACAACCATCTTTTACTTGAGCCAGAAATGGGCACTAGATATCAAATGACCATAGAAGATACAGGTTTGAAAATCATTTTTGAATTAGAATCCATTAGTGGCAAGCCTATCATAGAAATTAAGAAGGCTATATCAGATGAGAAGCTATGGGCTTCCCATGTGCTAATGCACGAAGACAGAGAAGGGGATCACTTAATGACTGAGAAATATCATTTAAAGTTATTAAATGATAAAATAGACATAAATGAGACAAGTAGGCTTCTATACTTAATAAGTAAATCTTGGAAATAAAATACTATTTGATTAATAAAGAATAAAAAATAAATATGAAAAGTAGATACAATGAATGTGACCAGTAGTGTTCAACCGAAGTGACCAGCAGTGTTCAACTGAAGTCGTGGATGTTCTAAGTTTGGAGCAGTAGATGAGATAAGTTTATGTGGACACGAAGAACCAAAAACATTCTTGAAGTCTTGGTATGAACATATTCTTGAATTCTTGTATATGAGCAATCAGCAGTGCATTGACATAGGCAAAACCTTGATGACAAAATAGACCAATGATGAATTGGTTTGATGATTGGCTTGACAAGCGATATGACCTTCATGACAGTGACTTTCTTGACATCAATAGTCTTGAAGTGATTTTTATGTACTGCAAATGACTTGGATAATTTTAATTCAAAGAAAAAGCAGTCACTTGTTTCAAAGAAGATTGCTTTACCTGTTAATGAAAAATATGCCTGTGTGCTTTTTTATTTTTCTAATATGGTAGAGATAATTCAAAACATCATTACTTGTAAAGGTCTCGGAGAATTTTCCATCCCATCCGATGACCAAAACAACAAGAAACTGAACACAATAAAAATCATTGTTATCCATAATTTCAAGCAAACTGCCATGAATGCACCAGATAAAACTTGAATCCATGCCCTTTTAGGTTTCATGGATTGTCCAAAATAGACAAGAAAGAAATGAGGATTGAACTCTCAACCTTGTAAAATGCCACATAACATAACCATGACATTAAAAAAAATGGTTAAAGGTTTTAATATGGATTTAACTTTACATGAGCAATAACGCATGAATAAACCAAAGACCTGATAAAAAATCTCTATACTCAAATAAAACAATTTTGAAAAGAATAAAGCCCTTTAACAAAAATAGCAAATATGTGAGAACAAATATAGAATTTGTAGCTCAAAATGTATGTTTGCCTCCAATTTCAAAACAAGTTCCACTACATGAAATTATAGATAGAACTCTTACCTCACAAATTTTGCAATTGTCTATCAAAAATATATCAGAAATATATCTTTGTTGTGGCTTTGGACAGTGCAAGTCCTGGATTATTAGTGATTAGTTCAACAACCAAAATAATAATTTCCAATTTTCATATAGCAAACAATAAAAAAATTAACAAGACAATTCATTAAACAAATGAATAGCATATTAAAATAAAATATTTTGTTTTTAAATTGACAAGGCACAATGGTCAAAAGGTGGCATATAAGCATGTGCAAAGTCCTGGAATAACAGAGATTTGTTCACTAACAAAAAAGAAAAATTACAAATTTTCATCTCTTTCAACTTAATGCTCTGCTGGTCACTGCGTTAAGGTTGGTCATTGAGATGTCATACCATATTTCATGTACAAGAATGAATAAATAAAGTGCAAGAGATACAACATTAAGGAATCACAACCATTATTTGAATCTTCCTTATACTCAGATAATTCTGAGTTTGATCTTGACACCAAAGGGACAAGTTAAATAGGGTAAACCATATACGTTCCTTGAGAGAGGGTTAAAGCAGACCAAAAATGACCTTAGACTCTTAGTCAATAGAAAGAGAGGTTTCAATCAAAAGGACAGGCTTGGGTAATTTAGTCATATTTATACCATCTGACAGTCATGTTGAGTAACTGATCATAGTCCACACTTGAAGAGTAACCTCATGATCACTCCGGGAATAGAACCCAGCACACGGGAAAAACCATTAAGAAATAACGCTGAGAAAATCGTGAGGCAAGAGACTTAGAAAAACACAGAGACTCACACTGAGAAAAATCGTGAGGTAAGGAGATGAGAAAGACATAGAGACTCACTTTAGAAGATGAGACATAAATAAAGAAAATGCAGAGATCAATCTCAGCCCATGAAGAAAGAATAAATCGTAGAGGTAAAACTCAGAGCATGAATGAACAATTCACAAAGGTAAAACTCAACCCGTGAAATGAAGAAGACACGGAGGTAAAATTGTGGAGTGAAATCGCAGAGGAAAACCCGAGAGACAAACCCAAAGGCAAGAGGAGAAGATCAGATCGCAAAGAAGATAACCCCTACTAGAGAAACAGATGATAACATAGATCCCAGTGAGATAATAGGCTGAGAACATGGTGAGATAACCCTAGGAGCAAGTAAGATGTAATACCCCAGTTTTTAACCCATTTGCATTAAAAGGTACATGATGTATATTTTGTAATTAATCGTGGTATGGAGCTAAAGGCGAAATCCCCACCATCGATTTGGTTGTGTATGTTTCAGCAATAGGGATCATTGCTGATGGTATATCGTGCTATTCGACACATTAGAGTTTTGGCATCATGTAAATATACACATCAATTAAATTAAACCTACAGCCAGCTATGATGGTGCAACGTTAAATTAAAAGGGCATGATTCCTAAGGTTAAGGGGGGGTTGTCTAACCCATGGGGGTCATTGGGAGTTTCCCATGTGTCGACCACCCACTAAAATTCTATTGTTTGATTAGTTGGGAGCATTTATGGCTGGGCAGTGGTGGGTGGCAGGACTGCCAGTCTTTTCCCCACGTACACTCCACCAGCAAGCTCGCTCTTCCTCACACGGAGGGTAGGGGAATGGTCACCATTCTCTCCACTCTTCCACTCATGGTTTTGTCCTGACCATCCCACGTAGGCAAAGGTCGGTTCTGTTCACCTTTTTGTTTGGGGGGTTCATTCTTCCTTCTCTCGCAGGTGCCAGTCTGTGGTTCTGTTCTTCCTCCCGCTCAAGTAGGGAATTGTTTTCCCTTTTTCCATTATCGAACTGTGTAATCCTTTTACGCCCATGGAGCTAGTGTTTTCCTCCCACTGCAATTTTGTTTTGGGAATCCTCACACAGAGGGTCTGTTACCACCTAAGTTGTACTTAGTGGTTTTCTATCAAGTGAGCCTGGTGAACCGGACAGGGATAACTTGTTCGGACTTCAGAGAGCCTTCAGTCTTGCTTCCAGGAAGCTTTATTGTATCATATCACATGTTCATACCCCATGGGGGAATTGTAATAAATGTTATAGCATGATAGTGTCTGTAAAAGAATCGGTCTCTTAGACTTCATTTGTCAATTCGATCAGCCCAGGGTGTTTTTTCCCTTGGTTATTATTGGTTGTTGAATAAACGACTGATAATTTCTGA
>LPNX010947627.1:0-41306 GCA_001517045.1 Pseudotsuga menziesii
AATTGTGCCTGGAACAACAACACGAAGAGGGTATCCATGGTCCCTGCTCAATAACTTGTCATTCATTTCATACGCAAGCAGCACATCAGCTTCAGGATTTGTGGCATGCAGCAGAGGTATTGAAGCTTTGTATGGTCCTCCATTTTCTTCCTTACAAACATCCACACTAGTAAATTCAACATGCCTGCCTCCGGCCTCTGTAAATTTGGTATGTTCAGGTATTCCTGCAAGTTTTAGAACATCTGAAAGCTTTGCTCCTTCCCAAGTAGCATTGCCTAATGTACCTATATCCCATCCAACGCCTTTCACTGGCCTTGACTTGTTCATCGCTGTCCTTCGGTTACCTGCACACTGTCAGAATCATCTAGTATAGGAATCGATTAAGGCACTTCTTGGAGTTTCAATGCATGACAGAACAATCAAAATGTATGCCCCAAAGACCAGCCAACAAGCTAGTCAGACCTTCCAGAAAACCAAAAGTGCTGATAGTAAAATATTGGAGCTTAGATATGAACTTAGATCTGACTTTGAATCAAGCTGCCTTCTCTCAGACGGTATTAGTATTTGCCCAGCTGTTGGAACTTGTTGATTTCAGCAGTAATGAGTCCCCTCCATAATGTCTGGACTATTAATCGATTTATAACCCAGCAATAATTAGACCATCAAATGCTCTGCACTAGGATATAGCAGTAAGTTTTAATAGCTGAGATAACCTTCAAGCACTCTAAACGTGCTCCACCATAAGGAAGCATTCTCTTCTCTCCATAGCGCAAGCCCAAAAGATGCATATGCCGAATATTCTCTTGCTGCCTGTCTTAAAAAGGGGCTGCACGTTGTCCAGTCTTTGAGAAGCATATTACTTTGACCTTATGTGCTCCAGGCTCATGGATAACCTCACTAACCAATGATTCAATTGAGTAATAGGGAATACGAGGGAGTCTAAGAATATGTGTCGCAGTCCAGTCAACAATAGCATCCACATTTAATTCTCCTGAATACTATACAAGACAATCGATATGTCTGCACTTGCTAGGAAATGCAACAATGGAAGGAAACCCATATCGGAAAAAGGGGCGGCCTGTAGCTCGATTTTTTTCTGCAAGGTATGATGCAAGCTGAACTTCACCAAGCTCCACTTTTCCAGTACTAGAAACTCCATCCAGCTAAGCAACAATTCTTTTCCAGCTATGAACAAACTGCTGGCAATTTCCACTCCCAAGAGAATAAACCAATATAAGCCAGGTCCCTTCCTCTCCAAGCATAGATCTAAAGTTATGAGCAGTAAGAACTTCACTATTGTCATCGATCAGATTAGATTTAGATGTTTTATCATTTGAACATCTGCAAACATAATATGTGTACATCTGGTCTCTAGGTTATTGATCTAGCATCTGAAACTCAGCAATAGGTGTGGTATGAGGTATCGACCTGGCTCGTGACTTAATCCACAGCTTGAATCATGGTTCGATTAGAGGCCAGATACCTTCGACCTGTCAGATTTTCCACAATGCAAAGACTTTCACCACACCCAGGACACCTGCAGTCGGTCTTGGGGTTTGACTCAGCTGATTTTATTTATATATCCATCTATGAATTGACATGTGGACTGGAATTCGATGATTAATATGTAGCTTAATATTTGGCACATTCAAGAGCACGACATTTAAATTTTGATCATGGAAACACTTTCGGCAGCTAAAGTCATTCTGGCAAACCGTATTAGCTACCGAAACTGGCCTGTTTCGGCAGTTAAGTAAACTTCCACAGACTTAGTTGATTGCCGAAAGCTGAAATTTTGAATTTTGAAGGCCATGACTCACATAAATAAAAATTTTAACCCATTCTATCACCCAAAATGACGGTGTACTTTTTGGGAGATAACATAACCCGTATAACTTTATGCATATATGGAAGTCCTTGGGGAGGAGGGGTATATATTTTCTCATCCTATTATTAATCAAAATCATGTCCTTTTGAGGGGTTTGCTTCCTCAAGTTTTATGAAGAGACTATCTCCCTTAAGGGAAACATAGACTTATTATGCCAATTGATCTATGATTGGGATCATGGAAAGTAATCCTTCAAGTTGATTCCAATCTATGGTACCAACCCATAGAGGAGGTTTTTAGTTCCATCACTGGGTTATCTAGGAGGGGAGCGAATTTGCCCAACATGTTGCCTAGTGTTGCAAGAAAGAGATCGCTAGAACAATGCATGGATATATGTTAGTGCAGGCATTACTGACCACAACGACTTCTAAGTTATTGGGGGCCATATGTGATTGCAATCTTTTGGAGCAGAGGATATTAGTGCCTGTGCCTTGTCATCACAAAACTAGCACACCATGCCATTGTTGAACAACACTAGTTTCCTTATCATGTGCTATGTATACAAGTTTTTTCACTAGCCCAGACTGATCAAGCAATTTGTTATTATTTTACAAAAGTTTTGTATTGCTCTAGATCAATGTCATGGTGTATTGGAGGGGAGAAATATCTTCCCCTTTCCTTAAGGCCTATTTTATTTATTATTTGAGAGGTTTTTGGTGACTCAAATTACTTTTGACCACCACCCTCCTAAGTCAATGACTAATATGTGCATATGTGGAGGCATGTGTTTGCCAAGAGGGACTAGTTGAAGTACTTGCATAGATTTGTGGGTGTATATGTAATTGTTATGTTAGGTAGTGAGGATGATCATAGACTTTGTGGTAATGTGCAATATTTTTATGCAAATATGCACTCGCAAGGGTGTCAAAATATCCTAGTTACTCCAACCAAGCCAACAAACGAGAGAGGTAATCTTATCAAGATCTTCTAATTATTGTAGTTGCATTTTTTTTGTCTTATTCAGTATACATGTTTCTTTTGTAAGTAAGAAACTATATTATAATAGAAGTACAATAATAGTAACAATCATATTGGTCATAGGCAGCCAAAATTGAAGACCAGCCCAGATCAAAATCATCATTTTTTTAATAGAAACGGTTGAGGTTTTTTTATTATATAAAAAAGGAGATTACAAAATATATATCAGATTTCTCCCAAGATGGGACAACATCCATAACTCCTTGTTCCTCCTTCCCTAGCTTATAACTATCATGAAAATTGCCTAAACAATGAAAGTTATACCTCCTTACAAATTTCCCAAGCAATAATATGCAAAAGTACATTTTATAAACCAAACAGAGCTAAGGGATCCAAATATTTTCAAGAATGTCATTATCCTTCTCTAAAACTCCACAACTCAATCCAACCCCTTTATTAGCCATTCTATCTGCCTGATGATTTTGGCCTCTCAAGACATGAAGAAAGGTAATTGTTTTAAATTCCTTGCCTAGACATAAGAGGAGGTGATGCATCTTGGAGGATGGACTCTTCCGATTTCTAGTAATACTTCTTGCTTCTCTAATGACAATTAAGGAATCTCCAAAGACGCTCATCTCCTCAATCCCGATATCTCTGACCAGCTCCAACCCTTTAATTAAAGTGAGCCATTCCGCTCCATTATTCGTTGCTCTCCCAATGCCCCAGGCATATTATTTTTGCTTGTTCCCCATGGGATCGAAGATTACTCCACCTATTCCTGCTAGCCCTGGATTTCCTTTCGAGGCAGCGTAAAAAAACAAAGAGTTGATTCCAATCTTAGCCCACCAATTTTGAAAATCTTCATTGCTCATCCTTATCTGCTAGGTCGAAAGACTCGACTTCTTTGTGGGATTTAACCAGAAACAAGATGAAGGATGCCGAAGGAGGTCTACCATCCATGCTCTTTCTTCAACAACTAAAGGTTCCTTGTTTATGCTTTTCATTCCTCTCGTGGATAAAGAGTCCACCCAAAGGGATTTCGTCGAGACAAAAACTTTATTAGTGCTAGAGCTTATTACTTCAAATATTTCCTTGTTTCTCGCGGTCCAAATTTTCCTGCAAATAAAGCTTGGAAGAGCTTCCCATGCTCTAGCAAATTCTGGTTTTTGGTTGAAGGAGCCTTGATAGTAGTCCTTCCAGCTGAAGAATAGATTGTTCTAGTTGGTTGGCATTGTAATATTCATTTTTAAATCTCTGAGTGCATTACTCTAGATTTCCTGCGTGAATTTACATTCAGTGAACACATGCTCCAAGCTTTCCTCTACCTCTTTGCACAGGATGCAGTGAATTGGCCCTACGATCCCTCTCTTCCTCAAATTCTTAGCCATGAGAGTTTTGCGGTGTGCAAGGATCCAAAAAAATATGTTGATCTTTGGAAGACCATCTCTGAACCATATATTATTCATTTGTTTTTATTCACCTACATGTTCTTATTCTTATAAACCATTCGATATCCCTCCTTCACCATGTAAAAATTGTTCTTCCCTTGGTCGCATATATCCTTTTTGTGAACTGGTGTGTGCCTTTGTAGCAACGTGAGAAGAGCTCTGTAGTCAACTTGCGGATGCGCTAGGAGCTCCGGCCTCTTCCACCCAATCCATCTCCCACTGCTTAGCCAGTTTGATAAATCATGGAGAGTGTTGATGTTATTTCCATCGAGCCATGCATTCAACTCATTTAATTCTTGGAAAAATTTAGTCGGTGAATTCTTACCAATCTTATCATGCCAGAATTTTATCTTTTTCCCATTTCCTACTTCCCAATACAAGTTATCTTGGATGATGTAAGCCGATATTTTGCAGAGCTCCCAAATTGGAGACCCAACTCTTCTCAAGTTCATATTCTCAATGCAACTTCTTCTGCTATTGGCCATGTATTTTTTCTATAGCACCTATTTCCACCATGCGTTATCTCCAGAAACAATTCTCCATAAAAATTTTGCACCAAGAGCTAGGTTCATGGCTTGTGGATCTCTTACTCCTACTCCGCCACAATGCTTTGGGCTGCACACGGTTTCCCAGCTTATCAAATTAATTTTTTTTGTGCTAGTGGCCTTTCCTCCTTGCCAAAGGAATTTGTAGATATCTCTATTTATTTCCTATACAATTTGATTAGGAGAAAAGGATATTGAACAAACATATATCGAATAGGGAGAGAGGACGGATTTTAGAAGCACTAATTTTCCTACTGGGTTGAGCCACCTGGTTCCCCAAGAATTGATTCTTTTTTATTTTTTCAATCAAATCGTGCCGATCTGCCCTCTTTTTTTCCTTTGAATATGGGGATGCCTAAATAATTAAATGAATTACAGTCTATAAGTCCCTCGAAACCCAGGATTCTTGATATCCTTGCCATCTTTTGAGGTAGGCAGTTCCAACCATAAGCTTTTGATTTATCAGCATTGATCTTACCATCCAATTCTTTGAGGAAGGTGGAGAGAACTTTCTTGAACCTTTTTTCTATGACTATGGACGCACCCCCAAGTAAAATTGTGCATGATTTGTAGGTTTGAATCCCCTTGCATTTTTCAGACCTCTGACATCCCCACTGTCATGTTGTTGTAGCTTTCTGCTCATAGAGTCCGCGACCAGGATGTAGAGATATGGAGAAAGAGGGCAGCCTTGTCGGATTCCCCTGGAGGCTTGGAAGAACTTGGTTTGCCTACCATTTACCAGCGGATCAATGTAGGGACTGCTGATGCAAGCTTTAATCCATCTAATGAACCTTATAGAAAAACCAAACTTTGACATGATTTCAAACAGAAAGAAGTGATTTACTCTATCAAAAGCGTAAGCCATACCGAGCTTTATAGCCATACGTTGCTACTTGTGTTCCATGCTGGAGTGGATTGCTTCCTGGAAAATAATGATGTTGTCTAGTATTTGACGCCCATCAACAAAGCCTCCATATGTATCTGAAATTAGTCTTCCCATGGTTTTCTTCATTCTTGTGGCCAGGATTTTGTAAGAGGTATTACAAAGAGAGATAGGCCTGAAGCGGTCTATTGTCATGGGTTTTTTTTCTTTTGGAATTAAGGTGAAGAAGGAAGAGTTGGTGGCCCCTCCAACCTTGTCCTTTTTCCTCATCCAATTTAGCATTTTTTTTAGATCTTCCTTTATGATCTCCCAAGCTGCTCTATAAAAATTGATTGTGAAGCCATTTGACCCAAGAGCCTTTTCAACTTGCAATTTCCAAATGGCTTCTTTGATCTCAAACTCCATTATGGATTTTGAAAGGTCCTTTTTTTCATGTTCCAAAATAAGAGAAGGTATTCCAGAGAGGAGATCAACCTGCGCTATGGGATCGGTCTCATCCTTATCTAAGTAGAGGTCTCTGAAGTGCTGAAATGTATGGGTCTTAATCTCATCCTACTCCACCATCTTTATCCCGTCTTTATCCTTTAATTCTTTGATCATGTTGAAGCTGAGCCTTGTTTTTGTTTGTTTGTGGAAGTAATTCATGTTACTATCCCCACCTTTTAACTAAAGCTGTCTGGACTTCATTCTCCAATCCTCTTCCTCACCTCTAGCTGCATTGAGGATCTTAAGGTTCAAGTCTTTTTCTTGCCTTATAAGAAGAGGGCTAATTTCCTCACCCTCCATCTTAGATTGCAAGGCTGCTAGCCCAGATTACAGCTGTATTTTCCTACTATCGAGATTTTTATACTCTGTTTTCACCCATTCTTTCAGTTCACAATGTACCTTTCTTAACTTTCTCTCCCAAATGAAGCTAGAAGAGCCAACACAAGTCTAGCTCCAAGCCTTTTTAATTAAGCCCATGACTTTTTCCTCATGTAGCCAAGAGGAGTTTAATCGAAATGGAATGGGGCCAAGATTTGCAGAGGTGGAGAGCACTAAGGAGATCGACTTGTGGTCTGAGACCACAGAGGGTAAAGCAAAGGAAGCAGGGATGAGGTCTTTTTGTAGGAAGGAAGTTCTTACCAAGAATCGGTCAAGCATGGTCGCAATGTATCCCACTCCCAGCTTTCTATCATTCCAAGTATACTTTCCATTTTTTAATGGAGGATATAGAAGATCCAACTCAGATATTAAGTCCTCCATGTTTTCCCCATAGGGGTCTCTTATTCTGGAGCCTCCTCTTCTCTCTGATTATGCTTTGGTAGCATTGAAGTCACCGACAATTATGATATATTTCCCTTTCATATCCTCTTTTAGATCTTCGAGGTTGTTCCAGAACGATTGCTTGTCTCCGTGATGTGTTGGGCCATACACATTGCATTCATAATTAACATTCGAATCATCTTTTTCTTGAAACCTAGGGAGGAGCCTATTTTGATTTTTCTTAATATTTTTGATAACATACTTACTTGAGAAAAAGGTCATTATTCCTCCTGAGACACCATTGGAGCTTATAGCGTTTCCCTGGCTGTTTGTCCAGAAGCGGTGTGAAAGCGCGAAAACTTCCATATCACTCATTTTTGTTTCTTGGATAAGCAGGATGTTTGGCCTTTCAGATTTGATGATGTCTCTTATTACTTCCACTTTGTTTGTTTTTCCCAACCCTCTACAATTCCAAGAGACAACTTTCATTACTTCTTGGTTGATTGAGGTCCTGTTGTAGACCTTCCATCTGCTTTCCCTGTATTTTTGGAGTTTTGAAGGAGCTTTGTTTCTTAAATACTCCGCTGCCTTTCGAGCTCCAGTTCTCTATCTGCTTCCTGCTCTTTGTGATATCTTTGTGACTTTCTTCCTTTGGTGTTTGGGACTGGTTCAAGAGTCTCTTGTGACCCATTTGAAGAAGAGTCAGGAGAGAGTGCGAATGAGGAGACTCTGCTTTATTTTACCCTTTCTTCCCAATATCCTCCAGGCATTGAGGAGTCCCCAATTGCTGTGTCTATCCAATTTCTCTGGGAGAAGAGGAAGGGATATTGCCGCCTGCTAAGGTGTCATGGGGTTCTGAAATGTATTCAACTAGGGTTACTTCATTCATGATGATTTCTCCTTCTTCTGCATTAAAAACATTGAACTGATTGCTTTTTGTGCTCTCCTTTTCTCCTTGGGTTGGTGCTTTTCCTTTCTCTGATTGTTGATCCTTTGGCTGAGGCTTTGAAGATGCCATTTTCCTTCATTTTTTCACTTGCTTCCAACCTTCTTCTTGAGTTCTTTCAGGGTTTTCTTGTACTGCTTTAGGGCATTTTTTGACAAAATGGCCATACTCATGGCATTTCTTACATTTAAACGACAATTGCTCATAATCAACCTTTTGTGCATGCTCCCAACCATCGATGCATAGGATTACCATTTTAGGTAGCCCCTTTTCTAGATCAACCTCTACACAGATCCTTGCACAAGAGAAGAGAGGGCCTTTCAGTTATGCTTTGTCAATGTATTTGCCAAGAGAGTTTCCTATTTCATGCAGTGTTTCATCATTCCAGCAGTGTAACGGGAGATGTGGGAGGCGAACCCAAACTAGAACTGTAGAAGGCACATCCTTTTCTAAATCGAAAGATAAACTCCATCAATTTAGGTATAACCCCCGAGGTCCCATGAAGTAAGGCCCACTTCTGAAGATCAGGTTCCTATTGTCCTTATTTTCAAACAAAAAGGTGAAGAAGTCATTGCCGTAGAAGCAATGTTGCAGGCCCCCGAAGATCAATGGCATCCAATTTTTTTTATCCAATAATCCATTTTTTTGGTGATGGACAAATACCTATAAATTGCCCGATCAAACCTCTCTCACTCAAATCAAGAGCTTGTAGCCTTGAAGCAGCCGACATGATCTGAATTCTTGAAGCGTTGGCCCTCTTAACAAATCCATCACCTGCATCTGACGCCGAAGGGGGAGGCGTGGATGCCACAAGATCCTTAAAGGCTGCATTTAGAGTCCTCCTGCAATCTTCTAGGGTTGGATCCGAGGGGGGATCCATCCCAAGCTAACTTAGGGTACTAGCCCACACACTTGAACACTTGCAAAACCCCATGCATAAGCATGCAACAATCTATGTTTTGCAGCAGTGATCGCTCTCCTCATGCGGTGATCACTCTCCTCCATTTTTTCCCAGATCACAATCATCATAAAAAACTATCTTACCCACACAATCTCTCGGAATTACAAAATTTATGAGAACTTTCTTGACAACATTTGACAAAAATACTATTCTAGACACTATATGCCTCTGAACAGATCTAAGAACTATCTAAACACTATGAAAAAAACCAAACATCTAACTTGAGATACTTTCCAGTAGAAGAATCATCATATCGCTTATCAGAATAATTGCTTGTGTTCTTTGGTACCATAGGAATGACTATAAGCGAGTTGAGTGGTTGAGTCTCCATGCCTGGGCACTACGAGCAAATGTCCAACAAAGTTTTGTTAATTTGTGCCAATTGCTCCATGCAAAATTTTAAGTCTACGAAATCACATTGCATTTCAAAAATCAAGTCGATTCCCTTCTCTGTATGATGAGTGTTGCATGTTCCCCCACACTAAGAGTAGGCCCAAGACTGAGAAGGAGGAGGAGATGAGGGAGGGATTCTTGGCTTTACAAAGCTATTTTTATAAGAATAACCACATTGGTATCCGGTCTACTAATCGAGAAACGAGGCTAATTTAGATGGATCAATGTGAGGAGGTGTGTCATCCTCATCCCAAACAACTCAAAAGCTCCATGGATTCAGAGCCTCATCCTGCGGGTGAGTAGTTATGTGCTGGTTGGGAAGTGATGGGTATTGGTTCACTTGTAGACTTGCATTATAAGATGTCATGTACCCAACCCCAAAACACAACAACAAGGTTAGATATAGTGGGATTCTAATAGAGAAAGGGCTAATTCAAGTGAATGCACAACATAATAAGGTTTAATTAATGCTATGCCAACATGCGAGTGAGCCAAATAAATAAAACAATTAGCCATTAAAGGAAGACGACACTCCCAATGAAAACTTTTCCCCAAATGTACATGCAATGCAAGGTAATTGTAACATGAATGCAACCACATCTAAGTAACCTTCCACATGTAATTTAAACATCAACATCATGTCTATTACAACCATTAAAACACATATGCATATATGCAAGTGGTAACAAAATCAATTTTACTACACTAAATAATTCAAATATCCAATACCAAATAAATTAGATTTACAACGCCAAATAAATCAGATATACGACATCGTTCTTCAGCCATTTAAACATATATAATATCAGATTCGGAGCTACCATATAAGTCCATAGGATATGCCTAAAAACTAGATCTACCAGTCGTTATAAAACATAAACAAAATAATGTCTATTGGCTGCTATAAAACATAAACAAAATATCATCTAGTAGATGCAATAACACATAATCAAAACTACTCTATAAGATGCCAATTTAACTCTACTAAATCAACCATATAACATAAAAATAAAATCGAATATGCATCATAAAATAATAGAGATAAACTCTGCCTCCACAAGCACATATGCAACAATAAACACAATAAATAATTGTCAAATAGAATACTTATCTATGAACAACTCAGCTAGCTTCAAAATGACAACATTCACCCAGCCTTAGACACAGTATATTCAATCATACTTATATAGGTCATTCCTGATATAAGGACATGGATTCACATGCTAAGGGACTCTCAAAATCAGATCTCAACAAAAAATATTCAGGCCACAACCTGATAAAACCAACATAGTCCCTCACCACTTACTTTCTTTGCATCAACATTACTAGATGCAATGGGATTCCCCTCGCTACACAAGCCCTTAGGAAATCACTATCCACCTTTAGGATTCATGTGACCATATCAGAGACAAATAATGGTCTTGAGGTATTTATGTATTCAATAGCAAATCTAACCAGTCTCCACGTTAGAATATATCAATGTTCAATCACCTTCACAGGTCTCCAAGTTTACCTACAAAACAAAAAGGGTATGAAAACTATGTGCAAAAAGATAATTCGAATCCATCCATAGGTATTCGAATTCATCAAAGAGCCACTCTACAAAACCAAGAATGAATGAATAGAGAGCAATTCAAATCCATCCACATGCATTCAAATTCCCTTCAAGGACAAGTCTCTGAAACCAAGAATAATGAATGAATTCCAATTTGAATACATTCATAGAAATTCAAATTCATTGGCAGGGGATAGCTTAGGTTTACTAGCAAGCAACTCGAATTCACTGAGGATTTTTCCAAAATCACTAAATGACCATTCGAGTTGTCAAGAGAGAAACTCAAATCGACTAAGACTAGCTCGAATCCATTGGCAAAACAATCCTAGTCACTAGATACCATTCAAGTTTTCATGGGAGCAACTCGAATCTACCAAAACTTACTCGAATTTACCCAAAAATCACTCCCATGCACTAACGACAATTCAAATTTCACTAAAATCACTCCAATGCACTAAAGATACCTCGAGTTAACCAAGAATGACTCGAATTCCCCTAAAATCACTCTCATGCACTAAGGCAACTCAAATTCACCAAGAATGACTCAAATTCCTTTAAAATCACTCCCATGCACTAAAGACAACTTGAATTGACCCAAAATCACTTTAAATTACTGAAGGAAACTTGAATTCACCTAAATTTACTCCCATTAACTAGAGTTGACTCAAATTAGTGTGGAATTAAAAAAATCAAGTGCATGGTTGACGAAATATTAAAATAGGTGCATAAGACATGAGAGATGAGATAGTGGGTTCCACTAGCATTAATTAAGAGATAATATCTTAAAGTGAGGGTGCATGGAAAGCATCAAATAGGTGTAATCCGATCTCCATAGTTCAAAAAAATAAAAAATAGGAACATAGAATAATGTTAGGGAGAGAAGCAACTCCTAACCCTAACCCCCTCACATGTGGAATACATCACCCCCCAACCACGTTCGTTGTCCATGTTGAGCTATTTATTTAATTAAAAGAAAATCATAATAAAATAATAATAATATTCCCATAGTCCATAGTCCGGACACCTAGTGCCACAATAATAATAAAAATAACCACATCACATATGTCTGGGGATTACCATCGGGGCATTACATCCTCTCCCCGTTAAAGCAATGCATCAACCTTGATGCATACTTATTCAAAATTCAAAAATAAAGACAAGGGTATGCCTCACTCATAATATCTTCCAGCTCACAAATATTCCCCTACTTGGTGAGTTGTGACTCCCCTTGCTACACAATCCCTTGGGATATCACCACCCTCATCCAAGGATTTATGTTCTAAATCAAAGACAAGCAATGCACTATGAGGAAGCAACGATAACAACCAGAAAATTGAGGCAACTTGAATTTTTTTGTTGTACCGAAAAATCCCCTTCTAGTTCTACCTCTGAATCACATTCCAATCAATCACATGATTAGCATCAGGTATATATCCCTTTTCAATCAAAGATATATGAGACACATTACAATCAATCAATCACCTGAATCACATTCCAATTGATCACATGACTAGCATCAAGTATATAATTTTTCAACCAAAGATATATGAAATAGATTATAATCAATCAACACATGACTAGCACCATGTATATACTTTTTCAACAAGGAGACATGGAAAACGTTATTCACTTTAATACAAGCAAGGAATGCAAGTTCATATGCAACAATACCTATCCTAGCTAGGATCTTAAAAGGACCATTGTATCTAGTATCTAGTTTGAAATAGTTTCCTTTCAAAAGAAAGGGGTAAGATTTCCTTAAGTTGTATTACAACAACATCACCATTCATTTAGTACTCATGTCTCTACACAAGAAGGGCATACATCATAAAATAACATTATTACATCTTTAAGTGCTAGGATAACGTGCATGGTATCTTTACATGAAAGGAACAAATCCCACAATTATAACTCATATATAATTACATGGATACACCGGCTATGTTATACTTTCATCATACATCTATGTGCATCATGCTCTTAAGACATCATCACTTACCTAATTAAATCCATTACATATACACATATAGGATGCACATTTACTTTAGAGCCATACCATAACTAAATGCACTTAAAATGATGCCAAATTTATAAGCTAGAGTCACACAACATCATGATCACGATATAGGTGCTAAGTGTATGCATGTAACATCCTAAACACATGACCATTTAACCATATGCATACCCATATCGTACATGCAACAACATGTTAGTATGAGGAACATCATCATATAACCAAGTCATCCATGCGAGTATAAAACAATATTTTCATGATAGAATATTTTACCATCTTATGGCTTCCCAGCTTCGCAAGACCACTTAGGAATATTAGTTTACATATTAACATTGAGTACAAAACCAACATGTAACAACATATTATCTCTAGGTACATCACAACAATATAAACAAATGCTAATGTATGCAATATTGATCATTATACAAACATATTATGTGTTGCAGTCGCCAACTTGGCAAGACAAACAACTTAAACATTAACATCAATTACAAGAACTACATCTCAATAAGACCTTTACCACATCTCAAGAACACACATAAGATTACTTGACTTATTAAGTAAATTGGATGTGTACCACCCAAATGTAGACACTCACTAACATATACTCTTTGTTTAATGAGGTCATTTTGAGCTGGGCAATGGTGTCACTAGGGCAAGGGACAGACAAAAATCCTTCTAGGATTTCTTCTTAATGACTAGATGTCAAGTCCACAACTGTCTCAGGATAACAGACTCAAGGATGTACCTATCCTCGACTCTTTCACGAGTAGATAACTAACTCCTACTTACACAAAATCATCATATTATACCAATGATCCTATTTATCCATACTTATTATAAAATCTATTACCAAATAATATCAACAAGCTATTATTTACTCAAAATTTTCCCAAAGGAGTAACTCCTCTCATGCTTCTTTATTCATCAACATTAAGGAACATGTATCAATACCACTCTTTCTAACCGCTGGATTAGCTGAGGAGTCCACTCTGTGGGTTCTCCACCTTGAACTTTTTTCCTATGAGTTGCTAGCTTCGCCAACCACTATTGCAAAAGAATAGGAAATTCTCTAAAGAAAATTTCATGAATATCTAAGTAAATATACCTTTTCAACTATGTTGTTAGGTAATATTCAATTCAAGGCATATGACAAGAACACACTTTTCAATTCCAATAACACACACCTATTGTCCAAATCTCATGCATACAATGTGTAATCACTCATGCAATCCCATTCCATGTCTAATACATACAATATGCAAACACTATGCAGTCTCTTTGCATGTCTCATGCATACCAATGCATATCTAGTGCATTCACTTTAATAAAAGCAACTTTTTGTAAAGGGATTAGGGCTATGCCCTTCATTTCCCATCCCATGGTATAACTATCCAACTCATGGTATTTCAAATCCAATGCATATTATTTATGTAATTTACCCTTCAATGTAACATGTAGTAAATATCCAACATTAATCAATTACCCAAATCATAATATATTTGCAATTATCCATCATCCTAGTATTATAAAATTCCTTACAATACTAAATCAAAGTAATGTACAACAAATGCGAAATTACAATATTAACACACAATAAATGCATTCCAACATTAATTAATTCAATGCATATCCAAGCAAAGCCTTTCAAGAAACACTCTAAACATATGAATGCAATCTATGTAGAGGGGTTAGAACTCTGCCCCTCATTTTCCGGATTACTCATTAACACAAAACCTTTCCCAATGTAACATATGTAAAGGGATTAGGGCCTTGTGCCTCATTTCCCATATTACTCAATACATATACTATTCATGCACTGCTCAATGCATTCACACCCAATGCATATCGATGCAACACGCAACCAACACATGGTATGTAGGCATATTCCTTGCAATTACTAATAAGGACAAATCCCAGTAGATATGCAATGCTCAGTAAATAATCCTTTACCTATCCAATAATGCAATGCACAATAACTAAATTAATTCAAGTGTTGCACAAGAAAAATGCAAGGCACAGTAAATAAGCATTTACCAATCAATTCACTGAACAGAGAAATAGGAAATGCATAGTAAATGCCTTTCCACATTGTATATGCAATTCCCAATTTGTAATGCAACTTACCATATAATCACTAATGCCTACTACTAATGCATTTACAAGTTAATTCCAATGCATATAATATTGAATCATTATGCAATCACAATCATTATAACACAATGAATATGCAGTCACCAAAGCATCATATGTTTACCATGCACAATTAATTAAAAGTATACAATTTTATGTGCCAATACCACCAAGTTTCCAGCACAAGGTATTGGTATACAAATATCGATCCATCAAATCACTATATAGTAAAATGTACTGTACAGTAAATAAACACTTACCCATCAAGCATTATAATATGTATATGTAATTCCAATCAACATAGATTCTACATACAATGTCAATCACACAATAAATGCTTGGGAGAATCCTCCACCGATTGCACA
Source organism: Pseudotsuga menziesii (assembly GCA_001517045.1). NCBI lineage: Eukaryota > Viridiplantae > Streptophyta > Pinopsida > Pinales > Pinaceae > Pseudotsuga > Pseudotsuga menziesii. The sequence continues at coordinate 15,295 of LPNX010947627.1, forward strand.
CTATGCAATAACTCCATGCATAATGCATAATACAATAAATCCTTGATATAATAATAACGATACATAAACAACTAAACAAATTAAAATTAAAACAAAAATTGTGAGGTTGGGGATGCATTCTCTTCAATGAGATGCCCTTTCCAAACACCATTCCAAATAATTAATATATATTAAAACAATTGCATGGGGGTTTTGTTCTCTTTAGGGAGACACCCTTAACAAATACCATACCAATTATTTAATACGTATCAAAACAATTGAATGGGGTTGCGTTCTCTCTAGAGAGATTCCCTTTTCGAATTGACAATCCAAATCATTAAAATACAAGAAAATTTCACAAAAGAAGGCAACGTTCTCCAAAGTTTTACATATACACTAATATATGAACAAAGCAATGTGTTTGGGTCTGGATATACAATAATATAAATCATATATATAACAATTAAATTACATATATCTTGAGGCTGAAATTTCGGCCAATTACATAAGCTAAATAAAACATTCGGCCAAATACATAAGCTAAATAAAACATTCAACAATCAAATAGAATCCGCTCTCTATGAATTTCATTGAGATCATCAACAAAATTCCAAAAAATAAGAGTTAAATCCCTTCCACAACAATCATAGCACAAAGCATTCCAAATGCATGAACAATAAGTTATGATCTGTAGAAGGCCCAACGGCCACAGAGTTGCAACCTTTGCTCTGATACCACTCTGTAGTGTACCCAAACCCAAAACACAACGACAAGGTTGGATACACCAAGGTTCTAAGAGAGAAAGGGCCAATTCGAGTGAATGCACATTGGAATAAGGTTTAATTAATGTTAGGACAACATGCCAACAAGCCAAATAAATAAAACAATCAACCATTAAATGAAGGCGACACTTCTAATGCAATCTTTTCCCCAAATGTACATGAGATGCAAGGTAATTGTAACATGAATGCAACCACGTCTAAGTAACCTTTCCACATGTAATTTAACCATCAACATCATGTATATTACAACCATTAAACCACATAATAAACTCGGATGTATAGGTGGTAACAAAATCAAATTTACAACACTAAACAATTCATATTTCCAATACCAAAATAAATCAGATTTACGATAACAAATAAATCATATTTACGACACCACTCTTTATCCATTTTAACATATATAATATCAAATATGAAGCTTCCATCTAAGGCCGTATGATCTACCTAAAAAACAAATGTACTAGCTTGCACAAAACATAAACAAAATAACATCTAATAGCTACCATAAAACATAAACAAAATATCACTACTAGCTGCAATAACACAATCAAAACTGCTCTACAAGCTGCCAATTTAAGTCTACTAAATCAACCATATAACATAAGAATCAAATAAAATATGCAATGTAAAAAATAGAGATAAACTCAACCTCCATGGGCACATATGCCACAATAAACACAGTAAATAATTTCCAAATAGTATACTTATCTCTAAATAGCGCAACTAGCTTCAACAAGACAACGTTTCACCTAGCCTTAGACATAGTCAAGTCAAACATATTTGAAGATGTCACCCCTGAGCTGAGTCCATGGATCCAAATGCTAAGGGACTGAAGTGTCCCCGATCCTTAATATAAGGCCAAGGGCGCAAAAATTAATACTAAGTTAAGTTTAAGCGCAACATATTGAAACAAAATATAGTTATCTAACACTTCAAATAACCAGACTCTTGATTTTAGAGTCAAATTATTTATTAAAGTTGTGATATTTAATTATTTGCTTAATTGATATAATTGTGATACTTAATTAAGTTAATTACCAAAGGTCATAATCGCAACAAACGCGGTTAAGGAAAAGTATTCATCATCCTTAGAGAGAATAACATCCTAAAACCCATTCATGCATTATAAGTTGTATTAATGATGAAACCACAATTGTTAAATAGTTGAGTAAGTTTTTCCACAAACTAAGTTAATTTTTGGTGTTGTTATGTGTGTGTTGTTGGTGAGGCTGAACAGTAATAAAATCACACATAAAGACACATCAGTAGGCTGACAACCTACAAGCACACCACAACCAAAGGAAAACAAAAGGCACCGACTATAATCATAGCCCACAAAAGTTCATGATGGTTGTCCTCTACATCCTTTTTTCACTAATATATTTCATATTGTATGGCTTCCTCCCTCTAGACATCAATCAATATTATATTTAGATTACATTATCCAAACTTTGATATTCAAATAGGAGCAAATCCATGCATAGAACATTTCCAATCTAACAACTGGTGCGCTCAACCTGGCATCGGGAAAATTGTTAAACCAAAATAGACTAGTTATCTTGGTCATCCAAAAAGGTTTTTTACGACATGAAAGGTGATCCTCACTGGAAACATTGTTTCGGACACAATGGAACAAGTCCCACAACAAAAAAATTTACATATATTGGTGAACCAAAGCATATGGTTGCGCCCCTCCCAGTATCGTAGAGTCACAGTTACAATTTTTCAAGAAGAGAAAGAATAGCATCTCAGACTCGAACCTACAGAGTCCATTCTTGTTGTAACTAGATTCTGACATATAATAATCACGCATAAAAATAAATCTACTCATCCACCATTTCACATAATCATCATAATGCTATGTTAAAACATAAATAAAATCATATAATAAATACTTCTCTCAAGATATGGCAAACTGGATGCAACAAGACCACTTTCCTCCTAGATGTAGACACAATCAAGCCTTCATTGTTTGAACAGGTCACCCCAGAGCTAACCACAAATCCATGGGTAGAGGCTCACTTAGTTTAGCATCTCTCCAAAATACCTCTTTCGAGAACCACATTGCTTCCCACTACTACTTTCATGTCTGTCTCCACTACATGTGGGATATGACCTAGCTCGCCATTCCCATTTCCTTGCTTCCTATGTCAGAACTTGGACTAGTAGAGTGATATAATTGAAGCAAAGTGGAAACAACTAAACTAACTCTAAGTCTCAATATACTCCCAATACTATCAACATTCCCAACATGGTGAGATAGCATAAGCCACATGGTTCAAAGCTCAATATTAGCTTAACAAGGAGAGGGCATATTATATTATAGCATAAGGAGGCCAACTCTAACACAAGGGGATAAAATCGAATTAGAGAGAGGTAAGGTTTAAGCTTCATCACAGAATCTTAACTCTAATTATTGGAGTGATGGATTAATTAGGAGATTCCCTTTCCCGAATCAACACCATGAGGAGGAGTTACTAAAAACCAAGGAGTGGAGCCATGAAGAGCACAAGGAGTAGAGTGATATAATTGAAGCAAAGTGGAAACAACTAAACTAACTCTAAGTCTCAATATACTCCCAATACTATCAACATTCCCAACATGGTGAGATAGCATAAGCCACATGGTTCAAAGCTCAATATTAGCTTAACAAGGAGAGGGCATATTATATTATAGCATAAGGAGGCCAACTCTAACACAAGGGGATAAAATCGAATTAGAGAGAGGTAAGGTTTAAGCTTCATCACAGAATCTTAACTCTAATTATTGGAGTGATGGATTAATTAGGAGATTCCCTTTCCCGAATCAACACCATGAGGAGGAGTTACTAAAAACCAAGGAGTGGAGCCATGAAGAGCACAAGGAGTAGAGTGATATAATTGAAGCAAAGTGGAAACAACTAAACTAACTCTAAGTCTCAATATACTCCCAATACTATCAACATTCCCAACATGGTGAGATAGTATAAGTCACATGGTTCAAAGCTCAATATTAGCTTAACAAGGAGAGGGAAAATTATTTTATAGCATAAGGAGGCCAACTCTAACACAAGGGGATAAAATCAAATTAGAGAGAGGTAAGGTTTAAGCTTCATCACAGAATCTTAACTCAAATTATTGGAGTGATGGATTAATTAGCAGATTCCCTTTCCCGAATCAACGCCATGAGGAGGAGTTACCAAAAACCAAGGAGTGGAGCCATGAAGAGCACACGGAGGCACACTAATGCACAAGGGAAGTTACAAAACATGAAGGAGGGAAAAATAGGTGAGAGAAGGGATCCAATAGGGTCATAAATATCCTGGAAGCACACAAATAGGATCATCAATGCATTTTGTAATAGTGGAAGCTAGAAAATAGCTTATAGCCCCTAAAAACTAGGAAAAGGGCTCATAAATGACCGAAAACACATGAATGTGAGGGAATCTCCTCCGAAGGAGGGCACACTATGAAAGAGGGACCCACTAAGGTGTGTATAAGATGCAATAGTAACTCCATAGTCCATAAAATCAAAATTAGTGTTTGTTGTACAATGTTTGGGTGACCATCATTATTAACGTCACCAAGGTGCAATTATGAATCAGGATGAACAAATTCAAGCCAACATCAAGTTATAAGGTGTTAGGGATATCCCCATTCCCCCTCACTTGTGGAATCTATGGTTTCCCATACTCTTTTAGTTGCCTTTGTTGATCCAGTTGTGTATTTAACCAACAATAACAACATTCAAAGATATCAATAATGTCAATAATAACATTAATATTAATAATAGTGCTAAAGTCCAAAGTCACATTATAAAACAATGATCATAAGTCCTTGATGATACTAACATGCAAAGAATCATAAGTCTATAGTCACCTAAAATAATAGGTCCATAATGCAAAATAACATAAGTCACATGAAAGATCATAAGTCTGCGGCTTAACAATTGGGATATTACATCCTCCTCCCCCTTAAACAGTGCATTGTCCTCGATCCATATTACAGACATGCCACAACTTTCAAAATAGATGAGGGTATGCTTCCCTTATGGCATCTTTCAGCTCCCAAGTGGCAATCCTTTAGCTCCTAAGTCGCATCCTTAGGATTGTAATGGGTTTGTTGGACCTTTACCTTCTTGATTTCTCGATTCCAAAGAATCTTGACCTTGCTGCACAAAATGGCAACAAGTTGTATAAGAAAATCCCCTTCCGGTTCTTTGTGCATCATAATCCATTCAATCACATGATTAGTACCATGCTCATATATATATATATATATATAAGCACTCTAATTACCTAGATCACATTCCAATCAATTACATAGTTAGCATCAGGTATATACTTTTTCAATAAAGACACACGAAACACGTTATGTACTCTAATGCAAGCAAGTAGATCCACCTCATAAGCAACAAGTCCGATATCAACTAAGACCTCAAAAGGTTCACAATATCTAGCAGCTAACTTGGAGAAATTTCCCAATTTTAAGGAACTCTTCTTGGGTCTAACTTTTAAAAACACATGATCTCCAACTTGAAACTGTCTGGTAATTCTTTTATGATCTACATAGTTTTTCTGACTGTCTTGAGTTTCCTTTTGATTCTGCTTTATCTTAACCATCTAATTCTCCATATCCTTTAATAATTCTGGTCCAACGATGACTTTGTATGTTGGGTTATCCCAATTGATGGGTGTATTGCACTCCCTTCCATACATGGATTTGAAAGGACTCATCTTCAAACAACAATGATATCCATTATTATAAGCAAATTCCACCAAGTGTAAATAATCCTCCCACTTAGGTGGTTGATCCATCACTTACATCCTTAACATATATTCAATCACTTGGTTAGCTCTTCTTATTTATCCATCTGCTTGAGGGTGGTATGATGTACTCATATTTAGACTTGTGCCAAACCCCTCGAATAATCATTTCCAAAAGTTATAAGTAGATTTTGAATCGTTGTTTAATACTATAGCCTTCAGAATACCATGCAACATGACTACTTATTTCATGTAAATATATGCAATGTTAGCTGCTTTGGGAGTTGTTTTTATAGGAATTAAGTGTGTTTCCTTAGTCAACTTATCTACCACAACCATGATAGCATCATTTTTCAATCTCGTATTAGGCAACTTGAAGACAAAATCCATCATAACTACATCCCATTTCCATTCTGGTATTGGCAAGGGTTGCAACAATCCTGTTGGATGTTGATGCTCAATTTTAACTTTTTGACATTCCATGCACCTAGCTATATATTTTGCAATGTCATTCTTCATGCATTTTCTTCATAACCATCTTCCTTATATCTCGACCATTGCGAACATAAATTCTATCTCTGTGCATGAGGATCCCATTTTCTTCCAACTTATACTTATTAAATTTATGTGGAATTTTCTGTTGTTGCAATCCTTCTTTTACCTGATGATAAAGTTCATCTGTAACACTGGATTCAATGATCTTATCTTTTAAATTTGATGTACTAGTGTTGGTAGTTGCTACATGCATCACATGCATTTTCCTACTAAGTGCATTAACTACTTTATTTTCCTTACCTTTGATATGCTTGATTTCAAAGTCATATTCACATAATAACTTCATCCATTTCCTCTGTCTTACTTTCAAATTAGGTTGCTCAAACAAGTATTTTAACCCATCATGATAAGTTCTTAACTCAAACTTCTTACCCATTAGATAATGTCTCTACATATTCAAAGCATGGATGATAGTTGCAAGCTCTAAGTCGTGGGTGGCATAGTTCTTCTCGTGTTCCTTCAACTTTCTAGATTCATAACTGATCACATGTCTATCCTGTACCAATACTTCACCAATGCCTTATTTACATGCATTCGTGCACACAACAAAGTTTCCTTCAGGATCTACAATCTTTAGAACATGTGCACTAGTAAGCATTTCCTTAAGTCTTTGAAAACTATATTCACAATTAGGAGTCCAGTCGAACTTTACACCCTTCTTCTGCAAATATGTGATAGGATGAGATAGCTTCGAGAATCCTTCGATGAACCTTCAATAGTACCAAGATAATCCCATGAAATATCTTACTTCTACTACATTCTTAGGTGTTGGCAGTTCCAAAATGGTTGTTATCTCTTTAGGATCTACTGAAACACCTTCTTCATATATGATATGCCCTAGGTAGTGGATTCTGCCTTGATCAAAAGAACACTTGCTTAATTTGGCATACAACCGATGTTCTCTAAGAGCTTGCATTACTAACATTAGATGTTCTTCTTCTATCTTGGAATAAACAAGGATGTCATCCAAGAATACAATCATAAACTCATCGAAGTACTTTCTAGAGACTCCATTCATTAAACACATGAATATTGTTGGTGCATTTGTGAAACCAAAAGGCACCTCTGTGAACTCATAATGTCCATACCTTATTTTGAATGTTGTCTTACTAATATATTCATTCTTAATTCTAATTTTGGTGGTATACCGACCTCAAATCTATCTTTGAAAACACCTTCTCTTCTCTCAACTGATGAAACAAGCAATCAATTTTTGGTAAGGGGTACTTGTTTTTAACTGTTGTTTTATTCAACTTCCTATAATCCATGCAGAGTCTAAGTGTTCCATCCTTATTCACAAATAGCACAAAGGCTCTCCAAGGTGAATCGATAGGTCACTAGGTCACTAGGTATTCTGTAACCTTTCTTTAATAGTTCCTCTAGCTGCATGTGTTATTCCTTTAACTCTAGAGTACTCATTCTATAAGGTACTTTAAATAAAGGTGTTGTTCCTAGCACCAAGTCAATAGAAAAATTAGTGTCCCTCTTAAGAGATATTCCCGGATGTTCTTGAAATATATCTACATACTCTTGCATTACTGGATAATCATGGATCTCTGGCTCTTTTCCTTCTTTTGATTCTTCCACATGAATTGCATATAACTGACATTTATTTCTCAGATATTTATTCAATTGTAGAGTATTGACATGCCTAAGGGATATGGGTCTAGGTATACCTTTGACTGTCACTCAATTTCCTTATTCATCAAAACAAGTATAAGTTTTATTATGACAATCAAATATGACATGGTGTGCATATATCCATGCCAATTAATACATAATATGACCCTAAAGGTATGATGTTTAAGTTTGCAAATGTTTTCAATCCATTCATTTCTAAAGGACACACTTTTACAAATTATGTGATTTTCCTCTTAGTTTTTGTATCTAACTGAATTAGACTTGTTGTTTCAAGTTTACTTTTCTTCAAATGACATTTCTCAACTAGATTAGGTGCAATGTAACTATTTCTAGGTGCATAATTAGTAAAAATAGTTATGGTTTTATTATCAATCTTATCTTATACATCAATCATTTGGGACATGTAGTCAACTTGCTTCCCATCCAGGGCTACTTAGATCCTCTGAACACTTACACCTACATCTCTAACAATTGAAGCCTCTTAAATGTTGTGGAGGTTATTTTTGTCACACGGGTACCGACTGATGAAGTGATTTTCTTTGCATATCCAACATTCCACAGGTGGTATTTTCTCTTAAGTATCTTCCCCTGGCTTTCCTTGTTGATAAGAATTATTGTTAATGAAGTTTGAAGGCTGAAAACTTGTCTTTCTCTCTTCCTGTTTGTTCTTCTTCATATCATTCCATTTTTTTTATATGGGGCCTTACTCTTATTTTATTCATATAAGTGTTTTTCCTTCCATATGGAATCCTTAAGGTTCTTTGGTTTATCACACTGGATTTTATCTTTATAAGGTTTAGGAAGACCACTTAGTAACCTTTGAATATTTACCTTCTCATCTTTATGAAGTCCGCATTCTTCAAAATTTCCAGAAACATCTTCTTATAGGCCTCCATAGCCATGCTTCCTAGTTTGAGCTCAAAAAAATCTTCCATCTATTTATCATAGTAATGCTCAGAGAGATAATCCTTCTGGAATTACTTCTGACATTTCTTCCAAGAGATTCTATCTACATCGATATCTTTTAGCTTAACCAGTTGATCCCACCAGATAGATGCCTTAACCTGCAGATGGTATATGGCTATTTGTGCTTCCATATTAGGCGTGTACTGGTGCAACTAGAAGAACTTCCTAAGTCCTAATAACCATGCTTCAAAATATTCTCCTAGATTTAGTACTCCATCAAAAGTCTGGGGCTTGATTCTTCTAAGCTCTCCTACTAGTTCATCTCGAGTAGGCCTCCTATTTTTGTATTTCACTGGAGATCTTTCAAGACTACTCTCTGTACTGCTTTATGCATACCCCTAATTCCTCTCTGAGTGATAAGGTCTCCTTGAATATGATCTAGACCTCACATAAACTCTTCTATGTCTCTTTTTCAATGGATATTTGGATGGTCTTCAATGATTTTAGATCATTCATAATCTGCTCTTGGATATGAATTATCCTTTCGTTATCCTCCCTACACTTCCTCACTAAATCGTCTAAGCTTTATGATTCATTGCTCCTCTTATGTCTAATTGACCTTCTTCCCTCAACAAACTCCTCTTTAGGACTGTATGGTCTCCGTCCTTCCTCAAATTTCATCTCTAATCTTTGACTTCCTACTGTTGAACTTATACTTGTTGAATCTTTAGTCTTCATAGGTTTGATTAAAATCTCAATTTAATGGTCACACTGCTTGTTCAATCATTCACTGGGAACTACAATGTGTTCATTATCAACCTTCTATTAGTAAACCACACGTTGGAATAAGTTCATTATCATTAAAAATAATTTTCTTCTAGTTTATAAAGTAACTTTCCGACTTCTCTAAGTTACAATCTTCCTAACTAGACAAGGGGGGCTAGAAATCATTCCAAGTTTTATCCTTACTAGCTGAACATCAAACCCATAGCCATCCAAAGCTAACAGTTTAATAAACTAACTCACACGTGAAACTATATTAAGGTGCATGCATCCAAGTTATCTAATGCAAATGCATGTTTACATAGTGACTTGTAACTTCGTAGAAGGCCCAATAGCCACAACATTGAAACATTCAGCTTTGATACCACTTTGTAGTGTCCCTGACCCTTAAGATAAGGCCAAAGGCACTAAAATACTAAGTTAAGTTTAAGCATTGACTATTGAAACAAAATATAGTTATCAAATAGTTCAAATAATCAAACTCTTGATTCTAGAGTCAAATTCTTTATTAAAGTTGACATTTGAGATCCACAATTGGTGAGATGCTAAAAAATTTTCGCTCCAAGAAAGCTCCAAGAAGGTTTGAATCTTCCAGGCCTGGTTCGCTGATTTTTGTTGCATTCTCTCTTGATCTGGCCTATCAGCTCGTTGGTTCATTATTGTGGGTGCCATTCCTCTATATTTCAAGCTACACACTTCTGTGCTTGCTCTGTGGGTCTTTTTCTGCAGGATTCTTGAACTTTCTCCATGCTACCAGCCTGGTTTGTATTCTCTTTTTGATTGGATCAATTTAGGCCTGGGTTCATTTTAAATCTTGTGTATTTTTGTGGTTGGCTCTTCTCTGCTTGCTCATCTTTGGAGTTTGCTTGAAGGCTTGGTGGAGGATTGTGACTGGATATGCTGATGTCGGCTTGTTCATTAGATCCCCTGTTCTGAAGTTTGTAGGATCATGTTGTCTGGTTCGTCTTGATTTGTTTGGTATTTGAGAATTTTGTTCCTTAGATTGTGATCAGAGTAATTGGGCTTCAAGAAGATATGTTGATAGAGCCTTTGGTCCATGTGGGGATCTCAGTGTTCTTGTCTTTCTTCCTCTTTGCTTTTGGTTTGATTTTTGGGTGTCTTTGGCCTATGATCCAGATCTTCTGTCTTCTGGCTGCTTTCGATCTCTCCTTGGTGGCTTGCCCTCCCTCATGGATGCTAGAGGGGACCCTCCTTCTCCTCTTCCTCCTAAATTGGGTGCTTTTAAAATATTGGTTGCATCATGTGACAAGAGGAAAGGGGGTCCTTCGCAAAGATTTGTGAAGAAGGTTGACATCCCCTCCGTCGAGCTACGTGCTAATAGGATTTGCCGATCGACCCTCAATCTTGCTGAGCATGGGGTCATCGAGAAATTCACTAGCTCTGGCCTTCTCCCAAGGTTATCGATAGTTGGGTTCAGAGAAATTGGAGGCCCTTAGTTTTTGAAGGCATCCGAAGTCACTTCGTTGGTAGAGGCTACTTCGTCTTTGTGTTTGACTTGGTTGAAGACTGTGACCTCATTTTTTGAAATGGCCCTTACTTCATGGGCCCTTAGGGTCTTTATCTAAACAAATGGACTCCTGATTTTGACCCTACCCAGGATGTTCCATCTGCAGTCCCTATCTGGGTAAGGCTCCCTCACTTACCTCTACATTGCTGGAACTCAGATTCTCTAGAAGCCATTGGGAACAAGCTTGGAAATTACATCGACAGAGCAGAAAGGAAAGACCAATATTCATGTGCGATAATCTGTGTTGAATTTGACTTGGAGATTGGCCTGCTAGAGGTGATCAAGCTAACAGTAGTCGACTGGTCTTACATTCGAGAACTGGACTATGAGAAAATTCCATTTAAGTGTTGATTTTGCCATAGTTATGGCCACTTTTCCCGTAGCTGCAAGAAAAAATCTGAAGAGGAGCTTCAAATCGAGAAGGATGACCAGTGGACCCAAGTTAAGAAAGTAGGAATTTCCAACCAGGATCCTAGAAAGAAAGGAAAAGATGGAAAGAATATGAAAGGTGTCATTGCTGTTGGGAATCTTCCAAATACACAAGTGGTAGAAAGTACATCTTCCAATCATTTTGCTGCTTTAAGCATTCCTAAATCTTTTGTTCTTGAAGAAGGAGAGCTGCCTCAACTAGAAGGTGATGTCGATGTACCCGAATTTAATTCCAGACCAATGGAACAAGTCGTAGTTTCCAATCAGGAACTTCCTAGGGAAGGTGATCCCTTGCATTCTCCAAAGGGAGCTAAAGTTTCTCCTTCTTATGCTGACATAAATAGGAAGAAGCAGGCTGTTTGTTCTGACTCTTCTGATGAATATTCAATCGAGCAACTCTCTAAAAAGGCTGTTAGGAAGTCAAAAAAGGAGACCCATGAAGAATAGGATGAGAGGCTTAAGATGAAAGGCAACCAGTCCACCATTGAAATGTCTTATGGTAGGAGCAAGAGGTCAAGGCCCCCAAAGGGAGTAATCACTCCCTCCCAATTGGGTAAATGATGTGGATAATATCTTGGAATTGCAGGGGATTGGGGAACCCAATCAAAGCTGAAGCTGTTAAAGATTTGATGAAGATGACTCCCTCGGAAATTCTCTTGCTCGAAGAGACTAAGATAGAGGAGGAAGCTCTTCTTCTCCGTAGTAAAACTAAATGGAATTTGAATGCCGGCAAAGCTGTCAGCGCGAGAGGTTCCTCTAGGGGTTTAGCTACTCTATGGAGCGATGAAAATTTTCAGTTAAATAGATGGTTTGTTACCCATCATTGGATCTTCACAGACCTCTACCATATCTAATATCTCTCTTACACTCTTTAATCTATATGTTCCTGTTAATTACAACAAAAAAAGAGAATGCTAGAAAATGCTATCCAATTTTTTAGAATCTATTTCTCCTTCAAACACAGTAGTTGCTGGAGATTTAAATATATCTGTAGCCCCTAGTGAGAAAAAAGGTGGGCTCCGCGGTAAAGATCATCTTCAAGATACAGTGGAAGAAATGATTCTTGCCTGTGATCTGATTGACATTAAACCAAAATCTAGATGCTTCACGTGGTCCAACAATAGAGCTAGTTTAGCCAACATATCTGCCCGTCTTGACAGGTTTCTAATTCACAGCACTCTGTTGGATAGAAAACCCATTATATCTTCAAAAAAATTTCCTAAACTCATGTCCAATCATCGCCCTATTTCTTTGTTATTCGAAAAAGAAGACGATCTCGGTCCAATACCATTTCGTTTCAACCCACTATGGACTGAGAGAGATGGCTTTATGGATATAGTTTATCAAGCATGGTCTTAATATGTAGATGGATCACCCAGTTTTCTCTAGGAGCAGAAGCTAAAAAGGACGAAACTTGCTTTGAAAACTTGGGCCATAACTTCTCTAAAAACTCCAACCATCTCTAGGCAAGAGAGAGTGGTTGAGTTATCAGCGATTCAAATAGGAATGGAAGACAGAGAAATCACAAAAACTCAGTTAGCTATTGAACAGTTTGCTCAATTTAAAACCTCTCAATCCTTTCGTCAGGAAGAGGAATACCTACGGCTAAAGTCTCGTAGCCTCTGGTTGTAGGTGGGTGATAAGAATACTTCCTACTTCCATCGCTAATGCAGGGCTAGACTTCCTTGGAACCATATTTCGGAAATCACTACTGGTGATGGGGTTATCATTAAAGGTCAAGATCTTCTAAAACAGGCTAATAGCAGGAACTTCCAGTTCTTGTTTCATGAAGATGGTCTCGCTGTTGGTGATGTGTCTGCTGAATTTTTGGACAAGATACCTTCTCTTGTTAGCACAGAGGATAATCAAGCCTCATTGAAACCCTTTCCAAAACATGAAAATTTGGATGTCATTTGGGAAATAGAGTCAGACAAAGCTCCGGGGCCAGATGGATTTTCCTTCCATTTTTACAGAGTATGTTGGAACATAATCAAATATGATCTTATTCGTATGGTGATAGCTTTCCGAAAAAGGCTAAAGTTGGCAGGTGTACAAATTCTACTTTCCTTGCTCTAATTCCTAAGGAGGTAAATCCTTCTTCTTTTGACAGGTTCCGACCTATATCTTTGTGCAATGCCTCTTACAAGATTTTATCCAAAATCATCGCCAATAGATTCAAGCTATTATTAGGTAAGCTGATCTCTCCTCTTCAAGGGTGTTTTGTAAAAGGCAGGCATTTTGTCGATAATGTTATCCAAGTTCAAGAAGCAATTCACTCAAGTTTCAAAGGAAGGATAAAGGCATGTTAAACAAGTTGGACATGAAAAATGCCGTTGACCGTGTAAAGCTTCCCTTCCTCTATGAAGTGCTTCTTTCTTTTGGATTTAGCTCTGAGTTTGTGAATTTGATTAAAGCTTGTACTGATAGGCCCTGGATTTCTCCTCTTGTCAATGGTATACCTACTGAATTTTTCCAAGCCACTCGAGGCATTCGACAAGGATGCCCGATGTCACCCTTTCTATATATATTGATGGCATAAACTCTTAGCAAAAAACTTATAGCTGAAATGGATGCAAAATATATCCCAGGCATTAAGATTGCTAGGGGAGTTGACCCAATTAACCATGTCCTCTTCAGGGATGACTCTTTGCTTCTAGGAGGGGCCTCATTGAATATTGCAAGGGCCTTTAGTGAACCTATTCATAAGTTTTGTCTAATTTTGGGTGCCTTGATCAACAATAAAAATAGTGCAGTTTATGGTTGGAATGTTGAGTTCCCTGCCATTCTTCGAATAAAAAACTTCCTTGGCTTTCTTGGCTATGCCAAGTGGGAGAAGATAAAGTATTTGGGGTTGCCCTTAACTCTTGGCCCAACCCCTCCTTCTCTCTGGCTCGAAGTGCTTGCCAAGATGAAAGCTAAAATTGTTTCCTGGGGTGGTCACAGGTTAAATAAGGCTGGAAAATTGATCTTGATCAAGTCAGTTCTATCAGCTATTCTATTATTTCAATCTTCATTGTTGCTTGCCCCCAAGTCTATCTCGACTCAAATTTCTAAGCTTTTGTGTGATTTTCTTTGGAATGGAGGTAAAGGAAGTCAGAATAAGATACATTTGGCAAGCTGGGAAATTATTAAAATACCTTTTTCAGAAGGTGGTTTACAAATTCGTGACCCCTGTCTAGCTAATATGGCATTGGGAGAAAAACTTATTTGGTAGCTCTATGTGGATAAATACCATCCTGTCAATAATATCTTCAGGATGAAATATCTCAAAGGTGGATCATTAAGAAATATAACATCGTCTAATACTCCCTTAGGTACAACTATCTGGAATTCTTGCAGAAGAGGTATTGACAAATTTAATCAACAAATTTATCGAATTCCTGGCAATGGGAAGAAGATACTCCTCTGGGAGGACAAAATATCAGTAAACCCTGCTCTTTCTTATGTCATACCGTTAGCAGAGATTATGGATTGGTCAACTAACAAAGGCCTCCTCTGCTTGGCTGACATTTATTCTTAGGAAAACGTTGGTAATTGGGTGGGTTGGATTTTTCTCGACCTTCCTGTCTGTCTTGTCTCCCAAAAAATTTTGCTTCTTTCCTTTCTGTCTGGTCTTTCTCCATTTCATAGCTCCTATAAAGTCAGCTGGGGTTGGGGCAATACTAATTTTTACTCAGTTTCTAATGGTTTCTTCAATCTTCAAACTGTTCATTCTTCAAGTCTCTCCTCGGTGATATGGAAATTAGTTTGGTCATTGCATTGTTTCCCCAAGGTAAATTTTTTTGCATGGTTGATATTGCACAACAAGGCGTTGATTGGAGACAATTTGCTAAAATGTGGATTCTATAGCCCTTTCTAGTGTTGTTTTTGCAAAATTGACTTTGAATCGGCAGACCATATCTTTATTGGCTGCCAGTTTGCTAAATCTGTGTGGGAGTTGGTGCTCCACGGTACCATATTTCCTGTTCCTGTTCAAACCTCTGTCAAATATTTTTACCTCTTCTGGCACGAGCTACGTCCACATAAAATTGGTAATGATTTTGTTTGGCATAATATTTGGCATTCGATTCCGAAGATAATTTGGTGAAAATTGTGGCTTTCCAAGAAGAATTGCATTTTCAGTAATCGGTTCCTGAACCCGCATACCATGGCCTTTAAATCTAAACTATTAATTGTCAAATCTGCAGGCAAATCAATTTGCTCTTCTCCTCTGGCTGTTGTGTTCTCAACGTGGCTGGGCTCCAGCTCTTTTGGAATAAGAAAGGTGGTTTTCATCAAGCCTGCTAGTGTAATACCCTGGCGTTTTCATGGGTCTTTGGAAGAATTAAAATCATTTTGGATGAATTCTTCTTTAGCAGCAATTTTTTTCAATGGTGCATCCAAGGGGAATCCTGGATCCTTAGGTGCTGGGGGCTTTGTTTCCTCTCTTGATAGATTTACATAATTCAGCTTTAGTTGGGGACTTGGAATCATGAAAAATAACTAGGCTGAAAGTTATAGCCTCCTCATGGTGATTCAAATTGCTAAGGATAATGGATTCAAGTCAATGCAAATCTTCGACGAATCTGAAATGTTGATTAAAGCATTAAACTCAAGTGATTGCTTCAATAATTCTGCCTTGAATAACTCCCTACAGATAATTCAGAATTCATTGAAAGAATTTGACTTGGTTTCCTCTTTCCACATCCTTTAGAAGCTTAACAATCTTGTTGATGCTTTGGACAATAAAGCATGTCTTCTATCTCAGGGCTTCCTCAGCATAAATGGAGAATCCAACTATCTTCATCCAATTCCTTAATTGTGTTTCATTAATCTGTAACTTGACCTTTTGAGAGGCTCTCTCCCTTTTTGTATGAGTTTGGATAGTACCGGGTCCATTTGAAGGATTTCTTCTTGATTTTGTAATCTGGTTGATTGGCAATTGTCATTTTCGATCATGGTTTTTCCACAAAAACAAATAAAAAATATACTCGTTTGAGTTTAAATTTTTTTTTATTAATAAAGTTGTGATATTTAATTAATTACTTAATTAATATAATTGAGACACTTAATCAAGTTAATTAACAAAGGTAATACTCATTTAAAAGTGATCAAGGCATATTATTCATAATCCTTAGTGAGAATAAGGTCCTAAAACCCATTCACCCATTATAAACTGTATTAATGTTGAAACCACAATTGTTTAATAATTGAGTATTGTTGTTATCAATTTTCCCACAAACTAAGTTAAATTCTAGTGTTGTTATGTGTGTGTTGTTGGTGAGTTTGAATAGTAAGAAAATCGCACATCAATACACATTTGTAGGCTATAACCTACAGCCACACCACAACCAAGGCAAAACAAAAGGCATCGGCTGCAATCACAACCCACAAAATCACCTCCCAATGGTTGTCCCCTACAACCATTTTTCACTAATATATTTTAGATTACATGGTTGCCTCCCTCCAGCCATCAATCAATATCACATCTAGATTACATTATTAAAACTCATATCTGAAAATAGGATCATATCTATGCATAGAACATTTCCAATATAACAACTGGTGTGCTCAACTTGGCACTGGGAAAACTATTGGACCAAAACAGACATATCTTGGCTAGCCAAAAATATTTTTCGACAAAATGAAAGGTGATATTTATAGGAAACATTGTTCCAGAAAAAATGGAATAGGTCCCAAAGCACAACAATTAATATATATTTGTGAACCAGAACATATGGTTTCTCCCCTCCTAGCACTGTAGAGTCATAGTTACTGTTTTTGAAGAGAAGAAAGAAGATCAAAATGAACATCATCTTGGATTCGAATCCTATGGAGTCCATTCTTCATGTAACCAAATTATGACATACAATAGTCAAGCATATATATAATTCAATCCAACCACCTTTGCACATAATCATCATAATAATATGTTAAAACATAAATAAAATCATATGAGAAATACTTATCTCAATATATGGGTAATTGGTTGCAACAAGACCACTTTCCTCCCAACTATAGACACAGTCAAGCCTTTCTCACTTGAACAGGTCACCCCCAATCCGAGACCACATATCCACGAGTAGAGGCTCACTTAGTCTAACAACTCTCGGAACTACATCTTTTGAGAACCACAATGCTTCCCACTACTACTTTCCTGTTTGTCTCCATTACCTATGGGATATGACCTAGATAATCATTCCTATTTCCTCGATTCCTGTGCAAGAAATAGGACTAGTAGAGTGATATAATAGAAGCAAAGGGGAAACAACTATACTAACTCTAAATATCAATATATTCCCAATACTATAAACATTCCCAACATGGTGAGATATCATAAGTCACATGGTCCAAAGCTCAAGATTAGCTTCAACCAGGAGAGGAATTATGAATTTATAACACAAGGAGGCCAACTCTAACTCAAGGGGATCAACTTGAATTAGAGAGAGGTAAGGTTTAAGCTTCATCATGGAGACTTAGCTCAAATTATTAGAGTGGTGGCTTATTTAGGAGATTCCCTTTCTTGAATTAGCACCACGAGGAGGAGTTGCCAAAAACAAAGGAGTGGAGCCAGCAAGAGCACAAGGAGGCACACTAATGTATAAGGGGGGTTACAAAACATGAATGAGGGGAAATAGGTTAGATAATGGATCCAATATGGTCATAAATATCCTAGAAGCACAAAAATAGGATCATCAATGCATTGTATAAGAGTGGAAGCTAGAAACTAGCTTGTAACCCATAAAAACTAGGAAAAGGGCTCATAAATGACCAAAAACACATAAATGTGAGGGAATCTCCTCCCAAGTAGGAAGCATTAGGCAATAGGGCCCCATCAAGGTGTGTATAAGATGCAATAGTAACTCCATAGTACATAAAAAAATAGGCTCTATTGTACGACGTTTGAGTGACCATCGTTATTAATGTCACCAAGGTGCAATTATGAACTAGGATGGACAAAGTTATACAGTGCTAAGGATGTCCCCATCTCCCCCCACTTGTGGAATCCATGGTCTCCCATAATATTTTAGTTTCCTTTGACGAGCAAGTTGTTTATTTAATCAATAGTAACAACATTTAAAGATAGCAATAATGCCAGTAATTATTGGGTATGTGTTATATTCTTTGCATGTGTGTGTGCGGGGGGGATGGAGTGTGAATTTTAGTGGCGTGCCTGGCGATCCATGTCGTTACCTTCATGGAAATAGGCTGACAAGCCATTTCTGACACGAGCTTAGCGAGCGCTAAATTTTTGGGTTGTTTTTAGCTGTTTTGGGGAATCTTGTAAAAATATGTAATTTAATCCCAGTTAAGGGATTGAAGTCTTTTTTCTAATATGGGTCAGCGAATTAGGGTATTGGATGTTGTTGAATACCTATATTTTGTATTGTGGATGATTCATAATCATAATGATAAAATAGGAGGTGTGGCTCCAAGGTTTGTTAGTTTTCCCAGTTAAGGGTTTCCAGGGTAAATCTGTGTGTTTTATGTGTGAATGTTGTGGTGTAATCTCTATTTTGCTTAAAAGAATTTGTTTGTTTTGCTTCTCTGCACAGGTTTATAACTTACATATGGTATCGTAGCTCAATTATTGGCATCAGGGGGACACCTTTGTTATTTAGGGTTCGACGTGGTTGATAGATCTTGGGTCTGTGATAAACCTGGGTTCAGTGGGAGATTTGCAATGTTGATTTGTCCATTGAAAGAGAATGACGAGCAGTACAAGAATTGAGATTGAGAAATTCATTGGCCATAACTTTGAGCTATGGAAGCTCAAAATGGAGGATCTTCTTGTAGATTGAGAACAATGGATTACTGTGGATTCAGATACAAATCCAATAGAATGTTAGAAGATGACAGGGATAAATTAGAAAGAAGGGCATGGAGTACGATTAGGATGTGCATATCATACATTGTGTTGTTGAATAGATCTGGTGAAGATAGTGCGATAAATGTTTGGGGGAAATAAGGGAGTTTTTATCAATCAAAATCCCTTGTGAACAAGTTGTTTCTGCAAAATAAATTGTTTCATCTCAGAATGGATGAAAATAACATAGTGGCAGAGCATCTAAATGTCTACAATACTCTGGTAATTCAAATAACCTATGTTGGCATTAAAATGGCCAAAGAAGATAAATGTATTACATGATTTTGTTCTTTTCCAGATTGATGGGACAACCTGATTGTTGCAATAGAGAGTGCTAGTCAAGCGACCTTAAAATTTGATGAAATAGTATCATCCCTCTTTTTAGAAGAGATGAGGCAGAAAACCAGGGATAATCATAGCATGGATTCCTTGTCCATGAGAGGTCTCCCCCGAGAAAGAAACAAAAATAAAGGATATGGGGGGAGATATAAATCTAAGGGAAGATCTACATCCCTAGGAAAAGGAATAAGGAAGTGTTGGAAATGTTGTAAAGTGGGGCACTATAGAAAGGAGTAGAGATCTAAGAATGTCGACAAAGAAAATGGATACAATGATACCCCTTCCACAGAGGCAAAGACATCCTCAGAAAAAAGGAGGGGATGTGTACCTAGTTTCCATGGGCAGTCATTTAGAATGTGATATATGGTTGATTGACTCATTGCGTCATGTCAACTGACCCCTCATAGGGAGTGGTTCTATGTATATGAAAAGTACAATGGAGGAGATGTGTACTTGGGAGATGATTCACCAACCAATATTGGACGTGGTAGAGTCAAGATGAAACTTAAGCATGGAAGGATTAGAACTATTTACTTGAAGTGCTACACATTCGAAATCTAGAAAGAAACTTGATATATGTCGAAAAGATGGATGTTGCAGGTGTAAATACTATGTGTGGATATGGTGTTTAAAAAATGGTTCGAGGTTCAATGGTATTGATGAGGGGAGTTTGGTATGGAACTCTGCACAAACTATTGGTAATCACCATCATTTATGAATGTAACCATTTTTTTGAGCCTAAGGAAGGAGGGAAAGATGACGGAACTCTAATTGCATTAGGAGGAAATACAATGCTATGGCATTGAAGATTGGTGCATATCGTAGAAAAGGGACTTTGAGCATTACAAGGTAAAGGTATTGTTGAAGGTATGACTGATTGCACTCTTGATTTTGATTTATGTGAACATTGCATATATGGAGAACATAATCGAGTAATATTTTCATCTGGTGCTACAAGAGTAAAGAGAGCTCTAGAGTTAATACACAGTGTCATTGATGCCAACATGGTCTTGATGTCATCGATGTCACCACTTTGTTGAAGCTCTTGAAGAAGCCCTGCTGATGATGCTAAAGACCCTAGAGATGATCCTGAAGCCTTGGTAGACAATGGAGAATCCCATGAAGTCTTGCAACCCTTGATGAAGACCTTGATGACCTTGCAAAGGTCATGGAGCCCACTACTGGCAATTGATATGGTTAGATGGCATGATGAGCCTTGATGGAGATGATATTTCTTGAAGATGGTCCTAAGTGCATAAGGAATATATTGCACCCACTTATATGATGGTTGGCCATGACCTTGCATGAAGCTCTTTATACCATAAAAGTTTGTAAAGAAGCCATCAAGAAGAATTCAAGTCATTTCGTGATGGCCTGCACAAATTGAAGAAAATATGAGTAAAGGATCTTGTCAATGCAAGCAATACCCTCATAAGATGACATCCCTCATCATGCCCTTTCCAACGGTAGGTGGCACGTCATGTGGGTCCTCTTGGTTGATGAGATATTAACTTTTGAAGTCGATCCAACAAAACTATAAGTCGGCCCAATCAAACACAAAGTTGGCTCAGTCAAAGTTTTACTAAAAAAAAAATAAAATATTTTTATAGTATGTCGGCCCCATTAAAAATAAAAATTAAATACAAGTCGGATCAGTAAAATATGGAGGAGATTTAGTATAAATACCCCATCAAAAATTCATTTTTGATGTGACAAAAATTTTCGAATTAGCTCTGCAATTTCGGAGGAGCAGTCCACTGAGGAAAACGCAGGAGCAGTCTGTGTAAAATGCAGCAGCAGACATTTTTATGTCTGTGATTTTTTTGGACTGTTTACTAAGGCAGTTAAAGGAGAATTTGTGGGCAATAAGAGCTCTGTGATTTCGGGGGTTACTGGTGCACTGAGGCAGCAACAGGAGAGGAAAAGAACAGCTGGAATTTTTGGGACAGAATTTGTATCCTTTTATTAACTCTGATTTTTGGGACAGAATTAGCCTAAGGACAGCCGCAGGAAGATACAGTAGCAGACAGTCTGGGTTTTATGCACTGTGTGGTATTAAAAGGCAGTCCAGTACATTTCTCATAGTGAGCAGCAGCCTATTGGTGCTACCTTCTTGCATTTGGAAGCCAAAAGCATATGCCAATTATGATCATGAATTCCAGGCATGTAAACAGTCTATTTCCAATTAATAATCAGATCTGAGTTTTGTCTTTCATCTTGAATCTTTGATGCTGGTTTTATATTATATGTGAAGTGTTATTATGTACGATGAAAACCACACCAATTGGCATGTGAAATACATCATTGAAAGCAGACATGCTTCCATCATTCTGGGCGGATATGGTAAAATTATGAAGCAATTCGAGTTGTTTACCATTCTTGTTTTTGAAGGAAGTTCGCAACAATCAAAGATTACAGCAGTCTGAACAGTCACAACTAGGGCTATCTTTCACCATCTCAAATGAAGTTGGAGCAGCTGCAATGAAGAAAAGTGTGTGCCCTAACCCGTGAGCTGAACTCAAGAACAAGCAGCAAGGTTTTTGAAGGTAGAAAAAAGGATGCAACTACAGCCACAATGGCATATTTTTGAAGTCTATCTTCAGTTTATAATCTCGTGTATGACAACAGAAAATGTTTTAGCACAGTCCAAGGTTTGACAAAATGTTGGGGCCTTCTACAAACTCACACACACTCCAGGTATAAGATCTCTACAGTAACAAGGTATGTATGTGTTATGTCAAATAATTGAACAGTGAGGTGTATGTATTTATATGCACAGTGAAGTGTCTAAATACAATGCACACAGTGATGAATACAATAGTGATTGTACAATGATAGTGCACACACAGCGGTATGCATACAATACACAGAGATGTATACAGTATACAATGGTATATGTGTAGTGATGTACAATATATATAGTGGTCTGCACAAAGAGGTATCTACAGTAATGAGTGAACAATATTGACTGCAAACAGTGGTATATTACATACATATTGATGTGATGATCAAAGTTACATATGATGTTGAAGAATATGGACTGTGATTTCGCTGAACTGAGGAAGAAAATTTCAGATGAACAGTGGACTGAGACAGGAAGCAGGAGCACATGAATTTGGTTAAAATTTGGATGATGCCTTGCTCTGAAATTCGGGTAGCAACATATGACAGTGAGCAGCAGCATATATAACCTCTCTTTAGGTCTGATTTTCAGGTATACTCAGTGAGCAGCAGTCTCTAAATCTGAATTTTAGATTGGTTTAGCACAAAACAATTGAATCCTAAAGGCACTTAAAGTCTGCTTGTAAACACAATGAAGATTCTCTAGCTTGAATAGAACATCCACCACTTGTTCAGTACATAAAGAAGAGTCATCTACAACACTTATCCATTAAGAATTAATATGCTCAATGATGTATGGATTGATTGTAAACAGTTGATTAGCAGATTGCTGGATGATTACACAATATAGCAGTAAGGGTGAAAATCTGAGTAAAGTCTGCTAAAGGCATACACATTTGAAGTCTGAGCAAGAAAACATTTGCATACACAGTCATGGTTTTGGGATAGTAAAATCTAATTGATGATGATAATCCTTTGAAGATTGGGCAACCCTACGCTCAATTGTCAAGAAGTTGAAGGTATTTTGTGAAGAAGTTGATGTATTGTGATGAAGAATGTAGTGACTTGTATACAGTATATATATGAATAGTGAAGAATTCTGTGGTGTATAAATAGTGATATGATGTTGATAGTGATGATGCATGCTTTATAGGAAAAAGTATTTGTGATGAGAATGATGGACAGAGAATTTGCATGGCAGCAGGTTCTCATTACCAGCGAGGGTGTATTGATGACAGTGACTAGCAGGATTCCTGATATGATTGATGAGCAGAAATGATGAGCAGCGTTGGTAATGAGCAAAGATGAGCAGTGGTAATGAGCAGCAGTAAGCAGTGTTACAGCAAAGTTAATGTGAAGAGCAGAGAAGATGAACAGCCTTGATGCGACAGAGATGTCTTGTGTATGATGACAATGAACCTTAATTGTAAATGCAAGCTTGACTTGCTTTTGAGGTTAGGATACCTCAAACCCTTCTTAGCAGGGTCTAAGAAAACCAGGCAGGGTCCTGGATCCAGAGTAGGTGCTCTATGTATCAGTAGGTGCTGATTTTGCCTAACGGTTGTAGCCGGACCAAAATAATACAAAAAGATTACAAAATTATATTGTGTTGTGTTCTTGTGTGTTATGGTCCTTTATGAATGAAATGCTTATGCTATGTGAATGATGTTTACGAAATGATTATGGTAGAGTAATGGATTGATGAAGTGGTAGCTAACCGTGATAAGCTAAGAAAGGTTTAAAATTTGGCTTCACATTGATTCACCCCCCTCTCAGTGTCAACAATTGGTATCAGAGCCCAGGTCTTCGTCATAAGCCTAGCAAGCTTGAAGGAGATCCTTAGACACAATGGAGGAAAAGAAAGAGTCATCAAGCAATGACGTGCCTATTCTGGATGTTACAGATTATTTCAGTTGGAGGAGCAAAATGAAGGCTTATCTGAAGAAGTTCAGGATTTGGGAAATTGTCATCAATCCACCCGCTCCTTCAAACAAGAAAGGAAAAACACCTGCACAGAAGGAAGCAAAGAAGGACAATACTACAGCCTTGAAGTTCCTCATGGATGGACTTCCCAGTTCAGTGAAGGAATAGTGATTGTACAATGATAGTGCACACACATCGGTATGCATACAATACACAGAGATGTATACAGTATACAATGGTATATGTGTAGTGATGTACAATATATATAGTGGTCTGCACAAAGAGGTATCTACAGTAATGAGTGAACAATATTGACTGCAAACAGTGGTATATTACATACATATTGATGTGATGATCAAAGTTACGTATGATGTTGAATAATATGGACTGTGATTTCGCTGAACTGAGGAAGAAAATTTCAGATGAACAGTGGACTGAGACAGCAAGCAGCAGCACATGAATTTGGTTAAAATTTGGATGATGCCTTGCTCTGAAATTCGGGTAGCAGCATATGACAGTGAGCAGCAGCATATATAACCTCTCTTTAGGTCTGATTTTCAGGTATACTCAGTGAGTAGCAGTCTCTAAATCTGAATTTTAGATTGGTTTAGCACAAAACAATTGAATCCTAAAGGCACTTAAAGTCTGCTTGTAAACACAATGAAGATTATCTAGCTTGAATAGAACATCCACCACTTGTTCAGTACATAAAGAAGAGTCATCTACAACACTTATCCATTAAGAATTAATATGCTCAATGATGTATGGACTGATTGTAAACAGTTGATTAGCAGATTGCTGGATGATTACACATTATAGCAGTAAGGGTGAAAATCTGAGTAAAGTCTGCTAAAGGCATACACATTTGAAGTCTGAGCAAGAAAACATTTGCATACACAGTCATGGTTTTTGGACACCTTTGTTATTTAGGGTTCGACGTGGTTGATAGATCTTGGGTCTGTGATAAACCTGGGTTCAGTGGGAGATTTGCAATGTTGATTTGTCCATTGAAAGAGAATGACGAGCAGTTCAAGAATTGAGATTGAGAAATTCATTGGCCATAACTTTGAGCTATGGAAGCTCAAAATGGAGGATCTTCTTGTAGATTGAGAACAATGGATTACTGTGGATCCAGATACAAATCCAATAGAATGTTAGAAGATGACAGGGATAAATTAGAAAGAAGGGCATGGAGTACGATTAGGATGTGCTTATCATACATTGTGTTGTTGAATAGATCTGGTGAAGATAGTGCAATAAATGTTTGGGGGAAATAAGGGAGTTTTTATCAATCAAAATCCCTTGTGAACAAGTTGTTTCTGCAAAATAAATTGTTTCATCTCAGAATGGATGAAAATAACATAGTAGTAGAGCATCTAAATGTCTACAATACTCTGGTAATTCAAATAACCTATGTTGGCATTAAAATGGCCAAAGAAGATAAATGTATTACATGATTTTGTTCTTTTCTAGATTGATGGGACAACCTGATTGTTGCAATAGAGAGTGCTAGTCAAGCGACCTTAAAATTTGATGAAATAGTATCATCCCTCTTTTTAGAAGAGATGAGGAAGAAAACCAGGGATAATCATAGCATGGATTCCTTGTCCATGAGAGGTCTCCCCCGAGAAAGAAACAAAAATAAAGGATATGGGGGGAGATATAAATCTAAGGGAAGATCTACATCCCTAGGAAAAGGAATAAGGAAGTGCTGGAAATGTTGTAAAGTGGGGCACTATAGAAAGGAGTAGAGATCTAAGAATGTCAACAAAGAAAATGGATACAATGATACCCCTTCCACAGAGGCAAAGACATCCTCAAAAAGAAGGAGGGGATGTGTACCTAGTTTCCATGGGCAGTCATTTAGAATGTGATATATGGTTGATTGACTCATTGCGTCATGTCAACTGACCCCTCATAGGGAGTGGTTCT
>LPNX010947627.1:46238-109387 GCA_001517045.1 Pseudotsuga menziesii
ACTGTACATTACAACAAGGGAGAAAAACCAGTTGCACACATCATATTAAACACTTGGAAAATAATTACTAAAACCATTTAATAACCTTCACTGTAAATGCAAGGCCAAAGGCCTATAAAGATAACCATAACCAACTGTAAAATCAAGGCTCGAAGCCTGTTTGTAACGATTCACATTTAAAATAACACAAAGGCTTAAAGCCTGTAAACCCTGTTTTAAAAACCAAAACCTGCAGTAATTAACAGTTTACATCCATGGCCGTAGCTGGTTAAGCTCTTAAAGAGCTAGGGTTTAACCCGAAAGCAAAACATTACACCTATCAACCCTCACCATACTAATCTACAAGTAAACCATTTAACACAGTCTCGTCCAGGAGCCGTAAAACTTTTTATCACAGGGATAAACCCTAGTGAAGTGTGGGAGTATTCTACAGCTAAGCGAAGAGCAGAGAAACCAAGAAACTGTTTATGCACCCTGTCAACATACAGCATGGAGACGTACATCGAAGAACCGGGCTTACCAGGAAGCGCCGAGCTATGTTTTCTTTGCGTTACAGCTACGACCTTGAAGGGCAAGTCTGCCATCGAAGGGCAGATGACATTGGAAGGCAAACCTACCAAGCAAAGAGAAACCTTAAGTTAGTAACCCTAACAGTTTCTTAAACAAACAAAACTTAAAATAAAAATCACATTGTAATCTTAATCACGTACCTGTGAAGGGGCACGCAGTAAGCAGACTGGAACGAGGGTACTGGAACCCTTTCTTCACCGGGGAAAATGGACCACGAAGAACCCAAACTCCCTTTCCCAAAGGAGACGCGAGTGTCAACCACCAGCATTCACAATGCTATAAACCCTCAATACACGAAGTATCAACAGTCACGAATGAGCACAGGTTTCATCACCGGGAGAATTGAACAGCACCTCGGCAGAGCTCACAAAGTAACGATACAACACAGCCTGCAAAGAATCAACTCAACACAGCCCACGAAGGAGCAATGCAATACAACCACAAGGGAGCAATACAACGCAGCCCACGAAGGAGCAATGCAATACAGCCACAAGGGAGCAATACAACGCAGCCCACGAAGGAGCAATGCAATACAGCCACAAGGGAGCAATACAACGCAGCCCACGAAGGAGTAACTCAACACAGCCCACGCAGGAGCACCACGAAGACGGGTTACACACCAGGCTGTCTCCAAGCAAAATCGACCAGCAAGAACCACTAGGGTTTGGCAGAGGAGAGCTCAAATCCCGCAGGTGAGAGGAGGACTGAATCGATTTGGAGGCAAGTCAACTTATATTGCCCAATGCATGGCGAGGAGGCAGCCACGTTAACCCATAAATTATTGCCAATAAGTGGGTCGATCCCTAATGTTTCGTAGCATTGTTTTTTTTGCCAACAAAATCATATTGGGAAAGTTCCATATCATTGCTTTCGCCAACATAATCATGATATGAAGGCGCTATATAATCACCCTTCGACCTTGACCTGCATAAGGTCAAACACCATAATGTTAATGATCAAGTATAAAAACAAATATTACATTGCAATATGTATAAACTATATCCTATTTATGTTAACCATAGTGTAATATATTTTACATTCAACGAAGCATTATAACTTTGGAATAATGGCATTGTAATGTTAAAGCCAGTAATATTGATCCTCATACTAAAACCATGAACTACAAAGATGACTTGTTATTGTTAAGTCTAGTTCAGTAATTGGAGTGTAAAAGTTACATTGGGAGACCTCACTTGAGGTTAGTTCATTTGATTATAGTATAATCAATGAACTTAAATTACAAGACTAATGAAATCTAAATGTAGAGTTATAGTCGCATAAATTATACAGTATATACCTTACGACCAATTACCTTAATGTAATAACGTTAACAAGGAGTCTAACCCATACTTTTACTTGTCAAGTGTTATTATTTTTATGAGTTATTTTCTCAAGGAGTGACCATGTACAACATGGGAAGTAGTTCTTTTATCATGAATTATATTATTATAAATGTCTATGTCCATAATTATTCAAAGAACTCTGTTTATTTACATGAATTGAACTGGTGATAATAACCATTCAAAAAGGGCGACATTTAAAAACTGTAATAGCCTCTTGTCAACCTTTAAATTCGCTAATGAACATTACTTTTGTAGCTTTTACTAGTGCTAGTAATTTCAATAATTTTTATAGGCAATATTGGAAAAGAAATCTATGTAAACTGCCATCCTTATCTCTGAATGTTCATTCAACTGAAGAGTTCATAGATATATCTGGAAATGACAATTCTTTTCTTTAGTGTCTTTTAACCTTCTCATCATATTTTGCTTTATATCAAAAGTGAAATAAAGGAGGCTATACCTGTAGAAGCTGAATAGTCCGTTTAACATGCGTTCTATTTATTTAGTTCTCTACTGAAAGCACTTGATAACAGCATATGATTTTTTTACTCTAGAATGATCTGTTAGCAGCAATCCCAAAAACTTTACCTGTCAATCTGTAAGATAAAGGAAAACTGTGTGCGTTAGCTTTACAGCTAAGTAAGCCCAGTCTAACATAGTGTATCCACTTGCTATTGCAAACAGAGAACAATCAGAAAACTGAAGAAAAAACTCAACTAACATTCCAACCAAGTAAAGATCTTACAGTTACAAAATAAATAGCATTAACTAATCAGTATTTAACGATTGTGTTAACATACATTTATGCTATTTAAAAGTTTTTAAATTTTTGAAAATTTTGGGGTTTTGACAGGGGGGGCAAGGGGCGGTGCACCTAACGATATTCTAAAAAGATGTAATTTAATCTCGGTTAATGGATTGGAGTCTTTTTTCTAATACGGGTTAACGGTTTAAGGTATTGAATAATGTTGAATACCTATATTTTGTATTGTGAGGGATTCATAATGATAATGGGTGTTGGAATACATTAAACCCACTCATAACTTAGGATAAAATAGATAATCATTATTTGATTAATTATCTACCCACTAGCTTAATTAGTTGGCATCCACTTGCACCTTAAAGTCAACACATGCCATATATACCACAAGAATGATTTCTTTCTGATTGTGGGTTAATCTTGACCACTTTATTAATTCCTAGAATTAGTAACAATGCTTTACAACAGATTCTGCTTTATTCTACTTTATCCTGCTTTTCTGTGGATGAGGTAAAGCTAGTTAACTAGGAAACTGGGTTCTTTTGTTGCCAACCCATCCTTCATGACTTTCTCTCCATTTTATAGGATTATCATGTTTTTATATCACTCTTGACAACTCACTCATGCTTTTTCTAATTTTTGAGGTCATTGATTGATTTGGGAAGTCCTTTAGCCACCTATGGGGGTTTACCATATTTTGGTAAGTCAACCTTTTTGAGCTTTATGAGTTGTCTCCATACAACTCGATTTTTCCTATGAGGGATGTACTATTTATGTACACTATTATTCATCATTATTAAATGGAAGGATACACTCCAATATTCATTTCTTCATTCATGTGATTCAATCTCTTTTCTTCTTTCTATTTTTCTTGTGTATGCTTGTGAGAATTCTTAGTAGCAAGATCTATTTCTTGTGATTCTTCTTAGCATCTTTACTCATATAATTGGAGTTATTATTTCTACATGGTAACATTGTGTCAAGGTTGATCAATTTCTTCAGATTTGAGGAGTGCATCCAGTCTCCTATCCCTCTCTGAAGAGGAGCTTGTCTAGCTTACAAGATTTTCTCCTAGTTTTGCTTTGCAGGTTGCAAAGAGTTTATTCTTGAGTACATCAATTTTCCAGTATGGATTCTCCTTCATCAATAATTCTGACTTGTTTCAACTACCATGAATGGATATCCAAAATCAGCATTCTATTGCGTAGTAGGGGATTATACAGAGTTACTCTAGCTTTGGAGAATGATCCCAATGCTGTGATTGAGAAATATAAGTGGCATAATAGGTTGGATGAAGCCTATGGATTGATTTTCCTCTCTATTTCTCTTGATATACTCTTTCATATAGATGGTTTGACCACTCCAAACTAAGTGTGGACTCAATTAGAGTCTCTCTTTGGAGTTCAAGATGAGCTAAGAGCGCATCAATTGGAGATTGAGTTATTCTCACTGAGTCCAAACAATTTCGATTCTCTTGAGGGTTTCTTCACCAAGTTCAAGTAACTTGTTATAATTATCAAGAAATGTGGGATTGATAAAGAATATGATCAATTGATCCTTTCCATTCTTTCTAAATTGGGTCCTGATTACTCAGCTTTTGTGTCTACTTTTCATGCTACTAGGCTTGCTATTCCTAAGTGGAAAATGCCTTCTTTAAATACTTTTCTTGATTCACTAACAAAGGAGAAAGATAAATTGATACATGTGGGTGACCTTAATTCTTCCAAGGGCAAGGATCATGCTCTCACTGTTCAAGGAAGCAATAATTTCAAATCCAAAGAAAATAAAATTGTGAGAGAGAAGAAGCCAAAGTTAGAAATTGAAGATGAAAGTTCGAAGCCTACTGATGAAGATTCAGTAAGGAAGGGTAAGAAGAAAGGGAGAAAATCCAAGTGTTATTATTGCAGAAAGGGTTTTCATTCAGAGAATAAGTGTTTCAATAAGAATACGGACATCATGTCTCAGCTTCTTGAGAAGCACAAGATTGAAGTTATAGATGAACTAGAGAAGCCTACTGATTCCTCAGAACATTGTCATAGTGTGTAGTTCCAAGGTGATATAAATTATGCTTTGAGTGCCAGAGTTAAATCCTTTTGTCATGTCTCTGATATATATTTATTCTCTGATATATCAGAATCAGAAATATCCGACCCTTTCTTTGATAATCCTCCAGCCAGTCTCCTAGATTCATCTCCAAAAAATTGTGATTTTTCACTAGATACTGACTGGTCTTTGAGTAGCTCGCCCTCACTCCATAATTCTGATTTAGAAGCATGTTTTCAGGCTGATATGCATGTCATGACACATATCATACCACCATCCATACCATATACCATACCTCTGAATAATCCTAAGACTATACAAATCCCAAGTTCACTAGTTGATTCCTCATTTGTCTCTTATGCAGTGTTACTTATCTTACATGGTTTGAAGTATTTCCTATCTTTCAATGGTTGGTTATCCATGACATTAGTCATATTTGGACTTATATTAAACATGTTTGGATCTATTCTAAACACTTATGGTTCATATCTCATGTCCATCCATCATTCAGATTTTTACACCTATCATTTTTCCCCATTTGCTCATATTTTTCCTAGTCTAGCCCTATATCCTCATGGAGTCATTGAAGCCTTTTTCTTTCCTATTCCATATGCTAATGTTTCTGATATATCAGAGTTTTATCAGCCTCATATAAGATCTGGGAAGGTTCTACATCAGATTGGAATATTGACATGTGATTCACATCAATATTTTGCACCTATTCAGGGAATTAAGTTTGTAATAATTTGTCTTAATTTTTATACTCTCTGGGAAGGAGTAGGCATAGATATCTTTTCCATTTCAAGTTTTGTTTGCAGATCATAGTTTGACAGAATTAGGAAGCATTTAAATCATTCTCCTACTTCATCACTTGATGAGATGCAAGGAGTCTCTCCTCTTCCTTCTTGTAGGTTCTACACTCTAGCACATGATCGTGGAGTTCATGATTCCTTCATCAAGTCTTTCATCCAGAAGCAGTTCATTCAGCTCATTCAAGTGAAGATAAAGATATGTTGAATACAGATTATTTCAAATTTTGTGCCTTGTCCTTTCTTGAGGGAGGATTTTTCTCATGTGGTTTTGCCTCTTTCCTCACTTTTCTCACTTTTTTGGACATAATAATTGTTAAAGGGTGACCATGGCCTTGTTGTTGGGCCCTATATGCATCCATATGCACCTATATTTTTGACATACCATCATAAATTCAGAATTAAGGGGGGTTGTTGGAATATATCAAACCCACTCATAACTTAGGATAAAATAATTATTCATTATTTGATTAATTATCTACCTACTAACTTAATTAGTTGGCATCCACTTGCACATTAAAGTCAACACATGCCATCTATACCCCATGAAAGCTTTATTTGTGATTTTGGGTTGATCTTGACCACTTTATTGAATCCTAGAATTAGTAACAAGGTTTTACAACAGATTCTGCTTTATTCTGCTTTATTCTGCTTCTCCGTGGATAAGGTAAAGCCAGTTAACTGGGAAACTGGGTTTTTTTGTTGCCAACCCATCCTTCATGAATTTCTCTCCATTTTCTAGGATTATCATTTTTTTCCATCACTCTTGACAACTCACTCATGCTTTTTCTAATTCGTGAGGTCCTTGACTGATTTGGGAAGTGCTTTAGCCACCTATGGGGGTTTATCATATTTTGGTAAGTCAACCTTTTGGAGATTTATGAGTTGTATCCATACAACTCAATTTTTCCTATGAGGGATGTACTACTTATGTACACTATTATTCATCATTATTAAATGGAAGGATACACTCCAATATTCATCTCTTCATTCATGTGATTTAGTCTCTTTTATTCTCTCTATTTTTCCAGTGTATGATTGTGAGAATTCTTAGTAGCACGATCTATTTCCTATGCTTCTTCTTAGCATCTTTACTCATAACATTGGAGCTCTTATTTCTACAATGGGAAAATAGGAGCTGTGGCTCCAAGGTAATAACATTAATATTAATCATGGTTAGTTAAAAGAGGCAATGTGATAGTTAGTTAAGAGCTAATGTGATAGTTAGTTAAGTGGTCATAGGCGACAAATTTTTTGATTTGATAATTGATCGAACAGATGGGATATTTAGTGGTTTCTTGGCACGAGGAGGCTTAGAAGCATGAGGTGGTGGTGGAGGAAAGGTGGCCAATTAGTTGGGTGAAGTTGTTCCTTCAAGGATAGGGTGTCTTGTGGTCATCTGTTGTAAATGGAAAAAATATGGTCGACAATGTATCCATAGAGAGTGATGGTAATATTGCAAGCAATTTGGTGAATTATGGATTAATGGTAAGGTTTGGTGATGTTGATGTAGCAGAAGGAGGGATTTATTCTTTGATTTGGGTTGGGGACAGTGATGGGGATGCATTAAATAGATATGCTATATGTTTTACAATGAACTTATGTGTTGTGAGAAGCTTTTTACGTATGGGTGGTTGAGGAAGAGAAGTTACCTGTGTTGCTTCCGTTAATTCTATCCCTTGTTGCTACGAGAAAGTATTATTAATTTGAATCTCCATTATAGCTTTATTCTTAACAGATTTGATGTTAATTGGATTAGCTTTATACTAAACTTTGGCTAAGTATTCCTTGGTCGTCAATGCCATAAGTAGTTTCCTTTTCTTGGATCATTGTCATGTGGCATTTCCTTTGATGTTCTACTAATATGTGAAAATATGTTTAATGACCAGACCAAGTTTCTCTTTTAGTCTTGGCTCCTCAAATAATGACTGAAGCCATTCCTTTATTAAGGGCTCTTCTTCCTCCTAATCAAATTCGCCATGTGATTCATCAACTAGTTTTTTCCCTTGACTATCAAATATAACAATTGCTAGCTATTGTTCTGATAGTTTTTCTTCTGGGATGAATGTTGTGATGTACAGTGAGGTCTCATATTGCTCATGGAATTCACCATCCTTAATTGGCATGAGAAGATCTGATTGGGTGCTCCAGGAGAATGATGGAACATGAAGGACAATGTTGGGTTATCTAGCCAAATCAACAAATAGTTTGTTGATGTCCAAGTAGTAGTCTAGCTCTTGAGCTTCTCCACCCATTCCTTGCATGTATAACACCTTGTTATAGTTGAGATCGAGTGTATGACGGTAAACTGTGCTAGACAACCTATGGTAATATCCATATATAACCCTTTCTTTTTAGTACCTGAAACCAAATTTCTAGTAGCACTCCGGGCCTCATCGACCCAGGTGGAGCACCCTTAGGTGCAAAAATTAAGAAATTGTTCATCACCCTTGGTGTTGTGTTGGTGAATACTACCTCACTGATTAGAGGGATCTTCATCATTGCAATCTAGATAAGCAATGATGGAAACCAAATTTCCTTCCCGATTTCTTGGCATTTGTCATAGTTAACCTTACTATAGTGGCCAGGTGGTCAATCCAATTTGAATATTTTTGCTCCATACACAATTTCTTTGATTGCTTCCAACATTTCTAATTTTATGTCCGATAACCTACTAGAATTGGTGAGACAAAGTGAAATTATTACCATAGTCCATTTGATGAGGGGGTAAGTGACCTTGTTGATGATTAATGCCTTGGATTTATTTCTTATTGGGACTCTTTTAAACTCCTTAACTAATTTCAATGGATTAGTCGCCATAGGTATCACTTCCTCTTTATTTGGTAGACTAGTAATGTGGTGGATTAGGAATTCATTTATTTCATTTGGTTCATATAGCCATATATTCCTATCATGGTACCTACTCACAATGAATTTATAGCTATCTCTTTGAGGTTTCCATGGCTAGATAAGTGTGACACGTTCAATTAGTGTAAGATTTTTGTGACATCCAACCTGTTGGATTCCTCTATTAATTTAATTTCTCTTATTTCCCATTCTCTAAATTATGCTTATTGTTTTACCCAAATGTACTTCTATGCATTTGCTTTCTTGATTATGTTCAGGTGGGATGGAAAGGTGTCAACATGATTTCCTTTTATTGTGCTTTCATACTTTCCTATGGTGCCTTGGTTTTAGTTGATGGTCCAGCTTTGTTGGGTGCAATTGTTTTCTGTTGGTTAACTATAATTTGGAAGTTTGGATATGATATGATAGTTTTTGAACTGGAATGCACTCACTATAATTTGCGATAGAAGATTTGTCAACAATCTTCTAGCACTAGGAATTTATAAGTGTGGAAATTGGTGAGTATTTATTGCGAGTAGTTGAACATAGTAATTGCGGTTCTTGTGTGGGATAACTACTTAGAATGCTTGATGAAACTTGTTTTGGAAGTTTGGTTCATGATTCAGTTGATCCACTCAGTATTCAACAAGTTTTAGAATGTACCCACCCATGATTATCTTCTTTGTTGGTTGTCTCCTTCGTTGGTCGATGGGGTGCGATATTTTTCTGTTTTTATTTTATTTTATATCTTTTTAGTTGGTTGAATCAGTCGAATTAGTCACCAATGTTTCATTTCTATTTTACTTTTATCGACATTAGGTGAGGGTTGGCTACTTCTAGGTTGTTGCATACTCTTACTCCATGGAGATGACTCTTTTGCTCAGTTGATTACCACTGTGTTGAAGTTATTTTCTCCCACCATGGTCCATATCTCAGTTCCTTTATATATTTGATCTATTGTAAGTTATTTAAACAATTTATTTCTAACAAATTAGTTATAATTTTTAATTAACAAAAGAAGACTTGGAGGCATGCTGTTCAACTAGTGGTGATATGACCACTAGTTAATAGGGGTGCCTTATATATGATACCTTTATAGTTGATCTATAGTGACATCTTTTGTGAATACTCGACCTTGAAGTGTTTTTAGTTGAACTAATCCATTGTGGTTCATTTCTTTGACTATATATGGACCCATCCATACGATCTCTAAATTCCTTGGTTTTCCTTTTATCTCGCTATCATACAAGACTACCAGGTCTCCGATTGAAATGTTGTTATTCTTTATTTTTCTGTCACACTAAGTTTTTTTTTGTTGTTTTTGTACTTCTTGGTGTTGTATAGCCTCTAACCTCTATTATTCTAGTTTATGTAACTCAAATAACTTGTCTTGGGTAGCTTGTATGGTATCCAAGTGAAGTACTCGTGATATCATTGGGGTTTGTTGTTTAAAATGAAAGGGAATAATTTCTTATTGTCCATAAACTAGCTTGAATGGAGTTTGATTGTTAAATCTTTTATATGTTGTCATGTAAGCCCATGGGATGGCCAAAGTTTTGTCATTCTAGTCATCCTTGTTGATGTTACATTTTTTTGCTAGAGCTTTATTAAGTGTCCTGTTAAATGCTTTTATGGAATCATTCAACTAAGGATGGTATGATGAACTTTTATGATGACTGATAAGGAATTCCTTGAGTAGTATTGAAATGTTTTTGTTGATGAAGTGTGTTCCTTTGTCGTTGATTAGGGAGAGCGGACATCCAAATCTGTAATAACATTTTCATAAATGAACTTTGTCGCTACCTCACTAGTACATGCTTCGATTGGTTTTGATTATACCCATTTGGTAACATATTTGAATGCAGTGATTATATATTAGGTTCTTGTTCATCAACTAAGCACTAGGAACTATCCGACAAAGTCAATAGCCCATATTTCAAATGTGAGACTTGGGTTAATCGATATTAAGGGCATTTCATTTTGTCGTAAAGGTCATCCCATTCTCTAGCACTAATAACAGTTACTGATGAAAACCTTGCAATATTTATTGAGCGTTGAATACCACATTCCACCTTGTAGAATACTTTTTATAGATGTGTAACCTTGGAAGTGTCCTCTAACCAATCTTGAATGCGTCAATGATGGCATAATTCACATGGTTGAGCACACATTGATATAGTATGTTGTCTTGTATTAGATTGTATGGGAACCCATTGATTAATGTGTATGATGCAAATTTCATGGATAATATTGTTTTTCTCGGATGTCAATTCTAGTGCTTGTCCTTCTTGTAGGAATTTTGTTATATCAGCTAATTCACTATGTACGACTTCGACTCTAAAAGGGTGCACACCAATCAGGTAGTTTCTTATTCCGACAGAGTCTTCTGCTCTTTCTATTTGTGACAAATGATTTGGTATGGTGTATGACTTTCAAGGTCGTACTATTATCTCAAATTAAAATTCCTGGAATAATAGAATCCATTGACATATTTTTCCATTTGGCATGGGTTTATTACTAAGTATTACAAAGCCTGATGATCTATGAAGAAGAAAAATGAGTTAGCTAATAAATAATTATGATATTTTTGGAGAACATAAATCATACCCAATCCTTCCCATTATGTAGTTGAGTAGTTACACTAAGCTTTATTTATCCTTTGACTAGCATAATCATTTGGATAGCCGATCCTA
Organism: Pseudotsuga menziesii; assembly: GCA_001517045.1. Taxonomy (NCBI): domain Eukaryota; kingdom Viridiplantae; phylum Streptophyta; class Pinopsida; order Pinales; family Pinaceae; genus Pseudotsuga; species Pseudotsuga menziesii. Next base: position 57,304 of record LPNX010947627.1, read on the forward strand.
TCATCGGTTGGTTGGGTCAGCATTGCACCGAATGCAATACCCATTGCATTAATGTGTACTTGAAATTTGTTAGACCAATTTGCAAAAAGTAATATAGAGGATTTGATCATTTTTTGTTTAAGTAACTCAAACAACTTTGCACATTCTAGTGTCCATTTAAACTCAACATTTACTTTAAGCAATTCTTCCATGGGAATGTCATGTCTAAATATTGTAGAATAAAATTTTAGTAATATTCTGTATGACCTAAAAGTATTCTAACTTTCTTGGGGTTTATAGGAGGTTTTACATTGAGGATAATTTATATTTTTTCCAAGTTGGCCTTAATTCCTTTTTGCAGACAACATGGCCCAATAGTATTTCAATGGGTGTGACAAAGATACATTTCTTTATATTTATGGATAGTTGAATTTGTATAAATCTCTCTAACATTAGGTGGAGCGACTTAACATGGTCTATTAACAAGGTGTATATAGTCCAGTTGTCAAAGTAAACATCCATGGTTTTGAACACATGTTCCTAAAAAGCTTTGATCATTATTCTAGAGAATACTGCTTATGCATTTTTTAAACCAATTGACATGACTTTGTAAGCAAATGAACCAAATTCACAAACAAAAGTAATATTATGTTGGTCTTCTTTAACTATGGGAACTTGGTTATATATTAAATCCATATGTGAATGAATAACATTCATGGCCTGCAACTTCATTTATAATTTCATTAGTAAAAGGCATGGGGAAGGGATTTGTTAGGGTTACTCTATTTAGTCCTCCAAATTTGACATAGATACAAAGTTTTTTAGGGTCATGTTTCTTGGGTTGGATGACCACTGTGTTAGAATTTTGATTGTTATACAAGATCTAAAAAAATTTAGCATCATAACATTATAATGATGTGCAAATGAGCACTAAAACAAAGACAAGCACATTCACACAAAATAACATAAAGATTTATCCTAGGAAACCCTCATGGGGGAGAAAACCTAGCAAAACTTCCTTGATATAGAATTTGACCAAGTACAGTGTAAGACCCAAAGAACCAGAATAGAAGCTCCCTTTTTATAGTAGGATCCTTAACTCTCTCTCTCTCTCTCTCTCTCACACACACACACACACAGCTGCTTGAGTGAAGTGTGTTCAAATGAGGGAGATGCCTCACATATTTATACTCAACAAGTGAGTGACTCAACTACCTAAATAGGTCGGCCAGGTTCTCTAATTAGGGCTAACCTACCTAAAAATACTCAAAATAACTTTTATAAAATAATTTTATTGGTGCTATTGCCCCGACTTACAACGAATCTTTTACCTCATGACTTTTACAAGACCAATTACATCAAGGACATCTTCGGATGGAGGAATAACATCTTCGAAGGAGGAATACAGTAAAAGTACAATAGAATATATTCTGAAGTTACATTTCTTTCAACACTCCCTCTTAACAAGGAAAGTATTCCACATCATCAACAACAAGAATCATACAACTAACTGGTGAATCTATATGTCATAGGAAGTTTTTAACAACAACCACATCACGTGTTAGGAACAACATCAGCATGGGACATACTCATCAACATCATCATGGAATATAATCATGGAGAATCATCATGGAACATCATCATGGAGCATCATCATCATGGGACATCATCATCACGGAGCATCATCATCGTGGAACATCATTATCATGGAACATCATCATGGAGCATCATCATCGTGGAACATCATCCTCACGGAGCATCATCATTGTGGAACATCATCATCATGAAACATCATCATCATCATAAGTGTGTAAATACTGGAATATCATCATTGTAATCAAAATATGAATACGGGGACATCATCTTCGTCAATATGTGAGTACGAGGACATCATCATCATCAGTATGTGAGTATTGGGGTATCATCATCTGCAAAATCAGTATGTGAACACTGGAACATCATCATCATCTACAACATCAGTATGTGAATACTGATACATCATCATCATCTATGACATCAATATGTGAATATTGCAACAACAACAACATCATTAACATGTTAGTGCTAAAAACAAAATCATCAACAAATAAATGCTAGATCATCATCCACATCACCAACATGGAGATGCTGGAACACCATCATCATCAATAGCATAAAATGTTGAGACAACATCATCATCATAAACATAGAAATGTTGGAACACCATCATCATCATAAACATAGAAATGTTGGAACGACATCATCATCAACAACATCAACGCAGAGTGTTGTCATCATCACAAAGTGCTGGGACTACATCATCATCAACACAAAGTATTATCCTCGACACATAGTGTTGGGACCACATCTTTAGCAGCACAGAGTGTTGTCATTAGAACAGAGTGTTGGGACCACGTCATCACGCCCTTAGGACATCTAAAGCAACATCTTGGTAGGTACTCTGATAGATCCATTGAGCGTTTATCTGAATTACTAACCCTTTCAGGCCAAACAAGCCTAGCCAAACAAATGGATCTACCTGGGGACCAAACAAGCATTGTCTGTCTTACTAACCCTTTCGAGACAAACAAGCCTATCCATACATACTAATCCCCCTAGGCTCAAACATGCCTCATCTCGCTTACTAACCCTTTCGAGCTAAACAAGCCTCACCAGACATACCATACCTAGACTGAGATACCACACCATTGAAACAAGAAACCTACCAAATCATCATCATCACTCCCTCTTTTGAGGGAGGTCCTTTCAGACTACCCCAATCTTGTCTCAAAAGTATTCAAACTTTACACAAGACAGAGGCTTATTCTACACATTAACAACCTATTCTTTATCACTTGTTCTTCATCATTCTTCTTGTGTACATCCACAGCTGCATCATTCTTGTCTTGTACATTTCCAACTTCATCATTCTTCTCTTGCAAATTCATCGTTCTTCTCTTGTAGGTGATTGCATACGATCCTTCCTACAAGTAAAATACAATTGCATGGTTAGAAAAATTTCATAATATTCAAAACATATGTACAATGACAAATTATTATGCATACATATATATGTCATACACTCATGCAACTATTTTAGCCAACACAATATTCATCCATATCCCATATACATACAATAACTTTATAGATTCCTTCCATATCTACCAGAACATTATTAAGAGTGTGCACTAATCCCAACATGTTAGAAAAGAGGTTTCATTCTGGATAAGCAACAATGGAATGTTGCACAACACCATAAGCCACTTACCCATCACATGCATATTAGTAGTAAATTTTTCATCAATGCAAACACTCTAACATATATAGTACACTTCCTAAACCTAGGAGCATGTATATGTACACAACTGAACAATATCATTTAAGCAACTAGATATATAGGAAATGACAATTCAAATACCTATCTTTGTATATTTGTTATATTCCCTCTTGATCTCTGTCTCCTTGCATGAATTACTGGAGTCTCTAACAATGTTATCTACTTCATCATCTGATTATGAGGACCTGTGCATATCTTGCTCATGATGGAAATACTGCGCAACTCTTCTACACCAAAGATCACATAGAACTGTGTATGAGTGATGAATATATGTTTCCTACAAATGAATCCCTTCTTATCCAATGCTGAAATTGATAAGAGCATGATGTTCATCTTCATTGGTAGAATTATTTTGGATCAAAGTACATATTCTTCATTACTTGAGGAATATTCCATTGCTTTCGTCTCATCTACAATATATTCATTCTTGGTTGCATTGAGAGCAAAACTGGTTCACTTTCTGCAACATCTTGGAGTGCTCTTTCTATTTGTAGCACTACCAACACAATCGAAGTCATCACATACCTATAGGGAAATCGTCTAGATATCACATATCTGAGGCCATACTCAATTGTATCCTTCAGGTACCACATTTTGTGATTTTACACAACCATGTGAACACATCTTGGATCCACTATGCACTGGAACAAAGTATTCATTGCAAAGCAAATATCCGGCCTCGTGTTCATCAAGTGCATCAATGAACCAATCTTCTCCTTGTAGACTGTGACATCAACTATTTCTAAAGTAGGATCACGCCGCAAATTCAAGTTCGATGTCATCGGTGTAGTTATATCCTTCCAATCCAACATCTCGAACCTATTCAGGATCTTGACCACATATTTTCCTTGGGTAAGGAAAATATCCTCTTCATTCTACCACACCTCTAATCCTAAGAATCATGTCAAGACTCTCGAACTCTAGGATCTATTGTAGTCACTCCCTCTGAAGTGGAGCACCATCCTCCCTCTGCATCTTGTACTCTCTGCATTGGGACATTCTACACAGGAGTTATAGGTAGCCTCCTTTGCTGTTAATATTCGGTGTATCCATCTATGTACTCTCTCAAGGTCATTGGTTATCAAGATCCTCCATATCAAACTTTGCTGGAAGTTCCTCTTGCACCCATCTATGGGTTTCTCGTCCTATGTAGGCTTCCATATTTAACCTTGTAGCAAAGGTTTGGATCTCCATTACTCTAGGTGATCCTCAAGTTCCTCATGTAATTATATGTGTTATCCCATGGGTACCTTCTGAGCCTGTACAAAGCCTTATGCGCATATGTGGTTTCTATAGAGAGTCCCAAGTCCTTGAGGTTGCTCAATTTTCCCTTCTACTTCAATTAGACCATCTAGCGTAATATCCACTATTGAAGAAATGTGTTTGATCACCATAGCAACGTTTCACCATAATCGACTCCCTCTTTCTGAGATAAACCATGAACCATGCTTTATATCTCTTGATGTTTCCATATGGTGTATGCTTGATCTTGTAGATTTACTTGGAGGACATTACATACTTCCCTTCAGTTCTTGAAATCATATCCAAGCATCATTCTTCATGATCAATTGGTACTTCACAGTCATATCATCATTCCATTCTTCCTTCTTGGGACATTCTTTCACAAAATGTCCCAACACAAGTGAAACATCTAAGCTGTGAGAGGTCCTTCTTCTGAAATCTTTTTATTCTTACGAGAATTTTATTCCTTCTTGTTCTTTCTCTTCTTGGCATGAATTGTTAAGGACTGATTTTCATATTCATCCATCTCTTCTACCTTTTCTATCAATTGAGCTTCTTCTTACATGCATTCCTCCATAGGTGAGTGTCCGTCTAGAACAATTACCTTGAATGAAATATTTCCATAAACTTGGGAGACCATTCAAGAATGTCGCCTCCACTTCCACTTCTTTGAAATTGTCTCCAATGACTTTTAGTTTCTCCTTGATCTTAGAGACCCTTCTGAAGTGGGACTGAATATTTTTCTGACATATGCATGCTCACATCCTTGACTTAAGTTCTCAAGTTCATCTTCCAGTTGATGTTATTTCCTTCATACAAGCTGGTTAGTGCATCAGACATTTCCTTGGGATTCTTCATATGATATCAAATGGTATTTGATGGATATAGAAATAATCCTCTTGTCTTTGACCAAGTTCTTCTTGTGTTTTGCTTTGTCTTCATCTCCCTATGGATCTACAACTTAGTATTTGACATAGTTCTCCAATTCATGCTCTTAAAATATGAGAAGCACTCTACACTTCCATGCCTCGAAGTTCTCATCTTCGTCAATATTTTCCTAAAGCTTGGTATTATTTGTCATCATGATTAAAATGAGAATCTCAAATGGAAATAGAGAGAGTAGAACATACCAATGAGATTGATTCAACTAGATGCTTGCTTCAATGCTTTTATGGAAGAATGATTTTGGTGGCCCTAGGGTTTTATAGAGAAACCCTAAATTTTCAACTTAGGTGACTTTTAGATCTGATTGGATAGGAATGTGTGCCTCCTCAAGGTGAGTTGAGCAACATACTCCTTTTCCCAAAACTATGGATAGAATTGGAAAATATATGATGCCCTAGTTTTCTCAACAGTAGTGTTAGGTTAAAACTTGAAAATATATAGAATGAGAAACTCTCTCCATATAAATATGCACCCTTATAGGCCTAGTTGTATGGTCCTCCTTTTTCAGTTGATCGACTGAGTGAAATGCTTGGAACATGAAACCCTAATTTCTTCAATTTCTTCTATAGAATTTCCTAATATTGATTTTGATGTATCTCCAAAATTCCTACTCATAAACGCCTAAAAATTCATCTTTATATAGATTTATCTTCCTTATTTCCAACCCCATAGGTTATAGAAATATTGGATTCACCAAGTGGAACTTATGCTAATTTTACCAAGGTGGCATGTTTATTTACTAGTTCAGTATAGAGAACTTGTATGGACTGACATGTGTCACTGTTTCAACTCCGAGGTCTAAAAATAATCCCATAGAAACTAAAGTTTGTTCCCTATCTATAAAGTCTTGTGAAATTTGATTTGGATCTTCCTAGCCCGAGATATAGCAATTATCCCTAGGTCACATGTTTATGACTCAATTCTGGAAGAGGATGGAACCCTGATTTGAAAAGATCATATATCCTAAAGTACAATGAATATTAGGATGAAATTCATATAAAAGATACATCAAGATATCATATTTGTCCTGTAAAAGTTTTGGATCCCGATACTTCGTCAAACTCGAGTTATAGCAAAAATTCCAAGATGACTAGATTTTTCCTTCTAGCGTTTTCAAGCATGAAACCCTAATCTCCAGTAGCTGTAGTTGTAGTAGTGTCTCGGTTGCACAAATACTTATTTCAGGGTTGTTTTGATATCATGTTATAATTTTGATGGTTATACAATATCTAATAATATTTAGTATCATAACATTATAACCATATTCAAAGGATCATTGAAAGAAAGACAAGTACAACCACGAAAAAGAACACAAAGATTTATCCTGGGAAACCCTCATGGGGGAGAAATCCGAGCAAAAATTCCTGGATATAGAATTATACCAAGTACAGTGTAATACCTAAAGAGCAAGAATATAATCTCCCTTTCCATAGTAGATTCATTCTCTCTCTCTCTCTCTCTCTCTCTCTCTCTCTCTNATTAAATCAATTACCTAACTAGTTCAGACAGGTCCTATAATTAGGGCCGAACTACCTAGGAAGACTCAAAATAAAATTTATAAAAGACTTTTGTGGGTACTATTGACTCGACTTACAATAGAGGTTTTACCTCATGACTTTCACATGACCAATTACATCAAGGACATCTCTGGATGAAGGAATAACATCTCCTAAGGAGGAATACAATAAAATTAAAATAGAATATATTCCGAAGTTACATTTCTTTCAACACATTGGGATAGCCCATTCCAATTGGTCTACTCAGTATATGATTCCAACAACTAACATATTTTCTATTTCTTTTTAAGCTATGTCTTTATATTTATGGGATAATTGTAAGGTCTCTTCTTAACAGGTTTTGCATTAGGAATAATGTCTATTTCTATTTATCCCATTTATTGCATTAGGCCTTTCATATATTTATAGTCTTTGGCAAAAATATCCCTATACTCTTTAATAAGGTTTGATAGCTTTGTTATTTATTGTTCTAACGAGTAATCTCCTATTTTGGCTGATTTAGGTTTATTGTTTATGCCAAATGTCAACTTCTTTTGTTTTAATTTGTGTATCCATCCATCTAAGTGCTTTTGAATCATTAATATGTCATTATCCTTCTTTAAAATTTGTAAAATATAGTGGAAATCCTTTTTCTCCTAGCTCCACCTCTTCTTCCTTAGCTTCAACAAACATTTTCATGATTGACTTAATAGTGTAGACTGCGTTGGGGTGATATTTTTTCCATCTAAAACTTTTTCCTAAGACATTGTCATTTTCTAAGTCTAGAGGAGTTGAGAGGAAAGGTTGGTTATTTTGGTAGGTTGTTATATTATTACAAGTCACGCTTAGTCGATGATTTGGTGCAACCCCAACTCTACCAACTAGTCGATCTATTGGGCTAATGAAATTTTGAAGTTCCTAAATGACTTCTTTAAGATGATCCTGGGTGGGAGTAAATAAAAAATATTTCATAAAATTTTCTTTAACGAGTTGTTTTAAATGTGTCTCCCCTTTCTTCTTCGATCTTATACAATTTTCTAGGTAGGTTGTCTATTGTATTAGGAAACATATGTGTCCAATCCTGTTTATCACGATAACCTAGTCTTTTCCATTCTTCCTCACAAGCACTATTATTATCGAATGGATTCTATCCTTGTGTAAATTTAGGAATTTGCGCTTGTGTTGTCAATTTTTTTCCTCCAAAATGTTCGACAAAAATGTGGACACAGTTATCCAAGTTTGAATATGGGACTCATGAGTGTCCCACCATCGAGTAACTTGACCAATGAATATTTTGACTAGACTTTGTAGTCGTCATTGTTCTCCCACGTTCTTAGAAACTTCATAAATGTGAATGGATGGTGACTCATGTCCTTTATACGATAGTGGCAGTAGGTTGGTTGATTCATTTTGAGATGGCACCAAGGTTGGATACTCCCTAGATATATAACTAAGATTCCAAAACATTTGCGCACAAATTTTGGGCAATGGATTCAATTTTCCAACACTCAAATGATTTAACTTCATAATTTTCAATTTGTCATTCATAGAGTTCTGAGTTTGAATTATGGTCTATTGACATGGGGAAGCCAAGATGAATTTCCCCATTTTCATTTGGCTCAACCAAGTATTCATTGTTTTACATTACTTGGTATAGTCATCTTATATCTGTATCATTATCTTTGGGTTTGAACCAAGTTTTACCTTGAGACATGTAGATGAGTACAATATCCTTAATCCCTTCACCTTTTAATTTTATTCTATCTTTTTCCAAAGCTATAGAATCCTTCATATTCCTTCCCAATGGTTGACTGAATAGAGCAGGGAAGAATTTGGAACCTTCCTTTCAATCAATTATTTCAAATTTTACTTGTGTGGAGATACCCAATATTTTAGTATGAAATTTTTTCCATACTCTGATTGGTTAACCTAACACTTGGTCAACTAGCTTAAGGTAGATTCCTGACTCGGTCAGTTGTAGTTGTCCTAGTTTTTTCCCAATTACTTCTTGTCATTATGTTTGCTTACAACACAAAGTTGAGAAAAAACTTGTGAGATACAATATCCTTCGACTTTAAGGACAACCAAATGGTTGATAGCAATTTTATCTTTTTGATTTAATTGACATAGTTTTTTAGCTATCTTATCATTCACTGGATTACTTCTTATCATATACGTTAGAGTTAATTAGACAAGCACCATATTCCTTTGTGAGAAGTTGAAATAATTCATCAAGTGTTTTATTTATTCTCTCTTGAGCATATCCTTCTGATGTTAATTCTTCAAAGATTCTTGAAGCATTATTAAAAATCTTTTTTTTCTTGTTAGGAGTAGCATTATTATTTTCTTCGCTTTGAATTTTGGTGATGTTTGGATTATCACCTCCAATCTTTGTACCATTTCTTTCATGCAATGTATATAGAATCCTTGGGAAATTTCACAATAATATTCAATATGAATAGCCTGTACACATTGTTGCTTATCATCGTGTAGTTGACAATTTGTGTTCGGTGTGGCACTCCGTCAATTAATTCATACACCACAGTTTGGCATTTCTCAAAGTGAGTTCATGAATGGATCCTTGCATAGTTTCAAGTTTTTATTCTAACCTTTTTTCTACATGTGTGACTAGAAAGTTTTTGTCTAACTCAATTTGTTGTGATTTCTTCAAGGCATATTCATACATTATGAATTCATGCAACCTCAATGGTATTCTATTTTTTTGTACGAGGCCCACAATGAAACATTGAATAAGAAGTTTTTCACTGACTTGATATGATACTTGATTGAGTAGGTCTATGAACCTTTTGTCATATTCTTAAATTATTTCTCTAGACATTTGTGTGATCCCTTTAAGCTTCTTAGCAACTAAGTTCCTACTATATTGAGTTCAAAAAAATGTGAGAAAATTATGCTTTATCTCATTCTTTGTGCTAGGGTGGTTCTCAATAAAGTTCATATACCCTGTATGTGATCATTTTTAGAGGGCACCATCAAATTGTACGATATGTTTAGCTTCATCATTGATGAGGTTAGCTTCCCAAACAGTCCCACAAATGAACTAGTGCCTTTAGGCTTTTCATCCCCTTCATATAATGGAATATGCATTGACTAATGATAATCCATATTGCAAGAATTTTGGTTATATATGCGGGAAGGATATTACTAGTCTTGCATGTACTTACTTCTATTTGTCGGGCTATATAACATGGTAATCGAACGTTTTCTAATTGGGTTTCCTCATTGAGTTGGCCCTCTGATAGATTGTGTGCTTCAATTTATATTATTGCTTGTAAGGGGGGCTCTTCTATTTTATTTGAATAAAATAGATGAACGTTGTTTATTCTGAAATAAGTTGTAAATGTGATCCAATTACCATGCAACGGTCTATGAATCATCGATTGATCCATGATTCATCCAAAATTGTCTATTGAACTCCATATGCTTCCTTTTCTAGGTCCAATAGACAAGTCACGTTCACCAATCTGTCTTGTATTTGGTCCATGGGTTGATAGAATTGGTAATGGGTCTACTGAACTCATAGTTTCATGTACTTCTATTTGTATGGATCCTCAATTTGATTCTACTGACTGCAGTTCTTTGACTGGTGTTAATGCCTCATCATTTCTTTCCGCTAGTCGACTATCCCTTTACTCAGGTAGGCATTTTGGATACTCGACTTTCTCGATCAATTTCATCATATTTATTTAGTCCTAGAGTGGACTTAAGATGCCCTTAATCTCTTCGTGTCATTTATGTCATTTCTCCCTTTCAATTTTTTGAATATCAATTATATGCTTGTGGATGGCCATCTTATTTCATTGAGTCATACTTGAGGTTTCATTGGCTTCATTCTATTTTCATTTTTTGACTAGCATGGACTATTTTTTCGTGTCGCATGGTTGGTGACCCCCCCATTTCTTAGCCAATTTAATGATGGGAAACATAATCGAATTCAGTAATGATGATAATTTATTGAGAAAGTATTCCCACTCTCTTTAAGTAAGAAATTGTTCCCAATATTTTTGTCATTTTTCTCAATTCATACAACTGGGATCAAGTTGTGTTCAAGGTTCGACTATGTGGCCGATGCCTTTTTCAATTAAAAATGTATATAGCAAAATTGGAATTGCACATAATAAGCTATCATGGAAATCAATGTAGAACCTGGATTTTACGTTGTCCAGTGAAATTCGTTCCTCTATTGCTTGCTCTTTGCAAAATTCTTCTGATATCTTTTCAACCGACTTAGATTTTTTTTTCCAGTTGACATTTTAAAGCTTATGCATCAACAATGGTTCATCCTAATCTTTCAGTCTGGCCATGAGGGTTATGAAAGAATTTCTTGATCTCTTAAGGAATGGCCTCTACAAATCTCTGATGTGATTTTGTGAAGAATTTTTCTCTATCCTTTGCAATTGTTAACTTTTTTCTTTTAGAATAGATATTGTTAGGTTTCCCACTTAGGAAAATAGGAGAATTGGATTAAAACACAACCCAATACAAACAATATGCACAAACAAATTGAAAGAGTGGATTAGCATGAACACACAATCCATTCCCATTAGAAAAATATAGATATATATACAATAAAAAATGTGACCCTTGGTTTCAACTTCCAAGTGGTCTCTTGGAACCCTTCCGAACTCTTCCTATTCATCTATTGACTCTTTAATTTATTTTCTCAATAATAGTGTGAATAGTGATCAATAATAAATTAATATACCTAACCCTAAGGATTAAGTTCCAACCAATTCCCCCCTTAATCCAAAGGGGTGTATATGAGACCAAGAAAAGAGAGTTGAATAAAAGGCTTGACAAACCAACTATGCCAAGAAAGTTAGAAAATATTGACTTCTGCTAAATACAAGTGCTCTACGAAGAGGTTGTTTTGGATAACCACCAACCAAAGGGGGGTAATAGAAGCTGAAGTCTTATACTATGTGGGTGGTTTAAGCTAACCACAAACTCTTTATCTCAGCAACTAGAAATAATGAATCATGAAGGTGGGTTAAGTCCAACCACAAACACTGGAACTTGGATGGAAGGCTCAGAGGTTCTTGGAACATTGTGAAAGGCTAGAAAAAGTTGTCTATATTCTACTAAATGAGTGGTTTTAAGTTGACCACAAACATTTGAACTTGGCTCAAAGGTTATTGGTGGAACATTCCGAAATTTTAGTAGAATCTGATGCAATATTCTCCTAACATTATAGTCATGGTTCTGGCTCTAGATCACGAAATATCTCTAAGTGTGATAAGATCAAGGCTATGGATATGATCCAGGCTCACTTGTTCCCACTCACTTGTTTTTAACTATTCATCATTCCCCCCTATCAAGAACAATGTGAGGCGAAGAATATGTCTCAACTACAAGATGTATAGATACTCATGAATGAACTCTCCAGTAAGACTTATAAATATTCTTGGTTGTTGATGACCATTGCCAAGAAGCGATCCACCCATAGTGAATCGTCTCTCTTGCAGTTTTATTCAAATTGAAGCATATGCCTAATGAGTGTGTATGTTTTCCACAATGCTTACAAGGGAGAAAATCAAAACAATGATTTTTTATATGGCCAACTCAATCACAATGTTGGCATGTTGAACTCTAAATAGGTGTAGATGAAGATGATATCTCATGGAGGAATCTAGCACTCTAAAACTAGATGGGCTTAGAGAAATCAGGAATGTGAACTGTCACTTCCTTATCGTATCCAAGATCGGTTTTGTGCTCGTTATGGTTGATCTCTACCCATGGTTTGATGGTGGGATTGGAAGGAGAAAGAAGAACCTCTGTATGCATAAATTCATCTTCATTCTCTTTCTATTCTGATGGGGTCTCATTGATGTGCTCATGAAATTTTGAATTGATGTCATGTTGTGTAGGATTTTAAAGTAGATCATTAATAGGATTGTTTTGAATAGGAACAAGTTTAGAATGTGTTTCTTTTTGTTGAAGTTACAACTCAAGTTGTACCAATTCAAGTGTTTCGAGTGACTCTTGCACAAAATTCCAAATGTGAATGAGGGTGTTCTTATTGACCATGATAATGTTGTCAATAGAGGATTTAACACTAGAGTGTTCAGTAACTTTGTAATGCCATTTAATATCGCCATTGAAAACTAAATCTCACTCAACTAACTAAGGAATTCTTACAAATTTTCCCTTTTATAGACAAGACTCAACAATATCAAACTCAATATCTAGGGGGTGTCACTCTTAATTGAGAATGCACCCAAGTACAATTCAAATCAATTTAACTCACTTTCAATTTGATACTTACAAGAGAATAATTGTAAGTACATGAAATTTCAAAAATAACAACTTGCAAGTTACAAAGTGAAATATGAATTAGTGCTTTATCTCACAGATAGGCCTCATAGCTCTGGTGATAGAAGCACTATTGTAGTGCCAATTCCATGTATGTTCTAAAATATTTAGATCATAAATGTCAGTAGCTTAGGCGCTTCCAACAGTCTATGAGCCCTTCACCAATGCAAACCAAATATGCCAAGAAATAAAAGCTTGAGCTATGCAGCAGGATTTGATCTCTATCACACATCAATGGTGATAAAGTTCATGTCATCATACAATCAAATGTGTAGAGTTTGCGCAACTCAAAACGCTAGAAATACACAACGATGAATAGCACAACAATTCCACACATCAATAACTTAGCGATACTCTTGAAATTCACGTCCAAGGGTCCAATGCAAATAAATTAGGGTTTATTTTATAAGCATATTACTCCAGGAAACTCTGATGCCATTGTTAGGTTTCCCACTTGGGAAAATAGGAGAATTGTCTTAACACACAACCAAATACAAACAATATACACAAACACAAAGAGAGAGTGGATGAGCGTACACACACACACACACAATGAGAAATGTGACCCTTGTTTCAACTTTCAAGTGGTTTATTGTACTCCTTCCCAATTCTTCCTATTCAACTATTGTCTCTTTAATTTCTTTTCTCAATAATAGTGTGAATAATGATCAATAATACATTAATATACCTAGCCGTGAGGAATAGGTTCCCAATAGTTATGATATCATTGGAAACTTTTCTATTCCACCATTCACATATTTAGTCCTCACTCACCATTTATGTATGAATGTTTATATTATGTCCCAGTTCAATACTTCTGACAATGGAACCAATCTTGTAATCTGTGGGATTACATGTGATTAATAGTAGTGCATTACAAACATATAAACATACATGAGAACATACATACACAAAGGGAATAAAGAAGTAGTGTTCACACCAGGAAAAAGTATTATATTATATCATAAGGCCATATTGTATAATGAAGGAATATAGTGATTTCTAGTGTATTCATGGCTCACCAACCTATATATATGATGTACAATCAATTATATAGTTACAACTATTAACATCTCAATAGTTGAACTAACCAACTTGACTAGACTGGGTCGACCATTGGGTGGTTGGTCATGAGGACCTAATCGACTTGTCAACTAGTCTCCTCTAACAAAACCCTAATATTTTACAAATTTCTATCCATCCTAGCAAATGAAGGAATTCACATCGCCACATTGATTGGAAACTCTAAGATGATTCTAAGGGTTCTTTTATCTCATAATCTCCCTTTTAATACTCAAATATCTAAACTTTGGCAATGAATGGTTGAGATGGGTGAAGATTTTGACTCCTTTTTGCATTTTTCCATGTAAACAAAACCTAAATAAGGAAGTATATTCCCAAGCCAATGAAGGGGCCCACATAGACGCCTGCATAGAGGAGGAAATATGTGGCAAGGAGGGGGGCATTATATGTTCCTCCATTCCCTTGTCCTTGAACACAATAATAGAATATATTGTAGTTAAAAACACATGTCACATCATACATTTATAAAGTAGAACAACTACCATCCATCACTACCCTACCACATTCACTACTCTAGTCTTCCACATAAGTTAAATTATGAAGGGTGTAATGTCGAAGAGAGATCTTGTGTGTGGGACAATTTGGTGGTTTGGGCTTTAAATTTGACAATGAAGGTTATATACAACATTAAGCATTTGAATGGGTGGATATTGGTTTAGCAACATGTTATATGTGTTGTATTCTTAGGTATCACTCTCCATCATGTTTGTATTCCCATGCCACATTTCCATTATTGAAATTAGTGTTGCATCTTCCATGATTTGAAAGACTTGAGAAAAGTGTTTAAATAATGTGAGAAGATGTTGTTGAAACTAGTAGCATGTCATACTTAACTCTATCATAGACTAGATGGAAACATGGCTTCAAGTGACAATAGAAGGAGTACAATAGAATTTGAGACTAGTGCACCCAAAACGCTAGTGAAAATATTTTCAACCTAGATGAATGGGAGAAGGAATCCCATGCACTATTTATAATGCAAGGGAATCGAGTCAATATGGCCTCAATCACTATGTCTATCTAGTATCAAGTGGAGAGCACTGTGACACACCTAAATATTCCCCCTCCATTCATGGATTCTCTTCATCTAAGAAAAATGGATACTTTTGTGGTCTCTACATCCTCTAACGTACTTGGAACTTTTGTGGATTGTGATGTTTCTCACTTGAAGTAAATTACCAAAACCACATTTACGCATTTAGTTTCCTCTATTAACATCAATATGGATTACAAAGACCCAATTGCACTTGTGGATTTGGAGATGGATGCCCTTTATGGGTCTATTTTTTTCCTACTTCTTTTAGACACATTATTAGTGTGTATGTATTAACCATTCACATGATAATGCACCTATGTTTCCACCCCTAGAAACTATAAAAAAAACCACCAATTAGAGAAGTTTTTTGCGGAACCACTTCTCCCTTCTATGTTTCTAGTTGAGACAAACAATCATATGTTTTAGGGATCGGTGGGCTTCAACCCTATTGGCACTTTGGTGCAAATACTTACCACATGCACAAATGCATATGCATACCACAGACACTAATATAGGTTAACATATTTTATATAAAATATATCGACCACTTAAAAATAAAAATAAAAACTTGTCAATGCGCCAAATTGATTAAAGTAATAGTGTGCCCTAGAGACTAAACCACACCGATCCATAATCATGCCACATAGACCAAGTTATTCTAAAATATCATTTTTTTTAAAACGACATTTTAGTGTGTCATGTATATCAACACAAATAGTTGTGTAGCACTAATGTGTGCATTGATATATGTTAAAAAAACATTACAACCAATGAACCAAATGTTAATACATGCTAGGGTGCATCGAGATATCAATTGCATTGTGGTGTGGTAAATAGAAAAAATAATTATTGAACCAAATTTCATTTGTAACTTTTAAATCCAATGCTACAAGCCATGCAAGCATCAATGCTCGCTATCCCCTTAGGGCTGCCCCATTGTGTGGTACTACCAAAAAGTCACATTTATTTGTTCATTCACTTCCATAGTGGAGTTGCGTTCATTTTGAAAATTTGCAAATGATACCAATTTGTTTTTTCTCTACAAAGGAAATCATGCCTCTTAAATGGATAAGAGATTAGGTAAATTCATTTGTATCCTTTAACTTACATTTTAACAGATTAAAAATTTAGACTTTAAATTAATATTTTTTGTGTAGTTGTTTTTGTTTCGAGTGTATCATTTGTTTTTTCTCTACAAGGAAACCATGCCTATTAAATGGATAAGAGATTAGGTAAATTCATTTATATCCTTTAACTTACATTTTAATAGATTAAAAATTTAGACTTTAAATTAATAGTTTTTGTTTAATTGTTTTTGTTTCGAGTGTATCACAACACTATCTTTCAACTTGCACCATCATGAATGCTTTATAGGTCACATTGTGCATGGTGTGCTAATATAATATGACCACACCACAATGTTTAATATAACTAATGAAATGTTGTCATGCTCTTTGGTGCACTAATATATGCATGGACATTCCATTCATGGTACACCATATAATATTATGCATGGTGACCAATTTTAACCTTACAAGTGCATACAATCTAATGCTTTAAGGACAAAACATATTTGAAGGGATAGGCAATGTAATAAACAAAAAATATATAAATAAATAATAAATAATAAGAATAAGAACAATGTACTAAAATACCACCGAGGGTCATAACCCTTCATCATGAATTTTCACCTTATGACTCGTTAATCTGTATATCATTCAATCAATTCTACCATTTCTTATATATATATATATATATATATATATATATATATATANTACACCCATTCACTGTCTATTCTACGCCCTGTGGGCTATATTACATGGTAACTTATTCTAAAGTGTGGTTCCCCTTTTATATCTTAAATTTCTTACAAATTTGGAGAGATCCAATGGTCTTGAGCTATACATATGTCAAATTAGTATGATTATTCTCTAAATGTTCCTATAATTGTGCCAATCAATTGGCAAGTTTTTTTTTTCTCGAAGAGTGTTATGGAAATATGCTTAGTTAGGGAAATCACCTAAGCCATGATCTCTTTATGCATGCCCATCAATAGTTCTCAAATATATCTTGTCGCTTATCTGAAATCTATGCTTACCATTATTGGATATCATCATCTGTAGTGTGCAACTCAAGAACATTTTGAAAATGACTCTAGAGTTGAAAGCTAGACTTGACTAGGCCCAAAAGACTATTTTCCCCATCCTTCACATTTTGAGACAAGTCATCTACAACTCTAATATGTTCTTCCAATTCAAGGTCTTTAGGGGTTGTAATGTCCCTGTCCCTCATCCCGAGCATCATAGAGGAGGATATGGCAATTTATGGGTTATAATTTAAGCATAAAGGCCACATATGGTCCATAACTGGAAATAAATACGTTCACAAATGCATAATATAAACACAACAGAATTAAACTTCAACCACACCCATAAAACATGTATTTACCATCATAATACATCACAAGAATATTCATAACTTAATACTCATTAACAACCAATATTTCAGATTCAGGAACAAATAAATACTTATCTAGAATAAGGATCTAAGCAATTGTCTATGTAAGTTTGATTTTCCAACTGCAAATATTATGTCCAACATATATTATATCTACTGAGATTCCACCCCCAATCTAGGCTATAAATCCACAGGGAAAAGGAAACACCTACATGTTTCTATATCTTGGCCCTCAACACATAATGCTCTCTATGCGAATACAAATGTTCACATAGCTCTACAGTAGCCTCAAATAGCTAGCATACCCTTTCCTCCACAATACCTTCCCTACACAACACCTTCCAGGCTCAAGCATCCCCTTCACCAATCCAGATTCCTCGGGTGATCCATATTTCCAAGTGCTTTTAGTGTGTGCATAAAAAGAGTCGAACATGTTATATCAAGGTGGGGATCTACCTATAGATTTATTCATGGATTCTTAAACATATACAAGTAGCATAATTTATTGGGTTAGTCTTAGGTCTTAAAGTTCACTTACATGTAATCTCTCTCTCTCTCTCTCTCTCTCAATATCAGTTTAGCAAACCATTTAGAGCTGGGGCAAGTCTGTGACAACACAGGTGATATGAGTGTACAATGTATGAGGGAAAGATGACGAGTGTCTACTCAGGGTAAAACGACCTGGGCACAGAGGAGAACATAAATGAATTGGGTGAATATTGTGCAAATGAGTCTTAGCAATGGTGACAAGAAAATTATTTATGTTTGTGAGGGTCTGGGTCTATGAAGGTGGACATAAATATAGTTTGGGGAGAGTGTAATTCTTAGGTGAGTCTAGGTGAATAATACGTGAGTCTCCTATGAGTCTAGGCATGTAAATGCGAAGGTAACAACAACGGTTCTGACTCTGTGGGTAGGATAGATGCAAAAACAATAGGTTCTCCTCATATAATTTCGTATTGTGGGGAAAAGGACTCCTGAAACTTTTCTACATAATCACATGCATTCACATACTAGCTAAATCCATCAGGGGACTTCTCCCACTAACCTCACACAAGAAAATAAATGATTGGGTGAAAGCTATAAAAGGAAATAACTGGCTCATTCAAGGATTATGACAAGAATAAGATCATTTCTAAGGCTGTCACTTGACAATCAAGGATTCAATCCCTCATAGGCCCTATTTCCTCTTCCCTCTAGTGAGATCATAGCCCCATCTTAGTTCATTCATATTATTTATCAGCATAATATTTACATTGCCTTTAGATTAGCTTAATAATTCAATCACATAATTCAAATAAGAAATCACTTACATAATGGATTTAGAATATATATCCTAAGGGTCAAACTGGGGGTATTACAATTCCCTCCCCTTGAAACAACACAGTCCTTGGTGTTCGCTCAAAACTAGAACAAAAAATGGTATGCCTCTCTCATGGCATCCTCCAACTACCATGTTGCCTCATCGAGGCTAAAGTGCTGCCATTACACCTTTACGTGTACGATGGCTCGGTTCCAAAGCAATGTTACCTTCCTCTCTAGGATGTATGGTGGCTGATCTATTTGGAATTCTCCCTCAGGTTCCACTTGAATCAAATCCCAATTAATCGCATGGTCAAGATCATGTACATATTTCTTAAGCAAACAAACATGCCAAACATTATTATCTCCAGTGTTAGAAGGCAATGCAAGCCTAAATGCAACTGGCCCTATCCTCTATAACACTTCAAATGGCCCATAATATCTTAGTGATAGCTTTGCACAAATCCCAAGATTCAAGGAACTCTTTCTTGACCTCACTTTGAGGTAAACATGATCTCCAACTAAATTCCATGTGCACTTTGTTTCTATTTGCATATATTTTTTGCCCATCTTGGGCTGTCTCTAAATTATGCCCATTTCTTGCAACCTATTATGCCATTTCCTTAAGAAATTCTAGTCCAGGAATGGCTCTATTCATTGGACTATCCCAAGTAGTCGGTGTCCTACACCTTCTACCATATCAAGCCTCTATTGGACTCATTCCTAATGATACTTGTTTCCCATTGTTATAAGCGAACTCAACCAAATGTAGATAATCTTCCCACTTGGATGGTCTATCCATCACATACATGCGAAGCATGTCTTCGAGCACTTGATTCACTCCTTTTTTCTACCCATTTGTTTGTAAATGGTAGGTTGTTCTAAATTTCAACTGAGTTCCTAGGTCATGGAACAAGCGCTTCCAAAAAATGAAAGTGAACTTAGTAGGGCATGTCTAAAACTATGGCCTTATGTAACCTGAAGACCTCTTTCATGAAAAT
The DNA here is from genome assembly GCA_001517045.1 of Pseudotsuga menziesii. Classification (NCBI taxonomy): domain Eukaryota; kingdom Viridiplantae; phylum Streptophyta; class Pinopsida; order Pinales; family Pinaceae; genus Pseudotsuga; species Pseudotsuga menziesii. Next base: position 77,497 of record LPNX010947627.1, read on the forward strand.
TCCTGCAACACCAGTTGCTTTACAAGTGGGATTAACATGTATGAAATATGCAACTTTAGATAGTTTTTTCAACACAACCATGATGGAACCATGTTTCATTGTTGTCATTGACAACCCTATAATAAAACATGGAAATTACTTCCCATTTCCATTCAAGTATGGGAATTGGTTGCAACCAAATTACTGGGTATTGATGCTTAACCTTCCCTTGTTGACACTTCATGCACTTAGAAATATAATTAATAATGTCATTTTTAATCCCTAGCTAAAAGTATTTCTTTCTTGTTATAGAAATCATTTTTTAGTATCATGGGTAACTAGAATATGGAATTGCATGAATCTCCTCCATAATAATATCTCTCAAATTCCTAATGTTAGGGATATACAGTATGCCCTTAAAGATAAGAATTCCTTCATTCAGTTGGTAACCCTCATACTTATTCTTACCATTGAGTTGTTGTATTTTTTTCTTGGCCCGTTGATAATGCTCATCTTCAACAAAGGAATCGACGATCCTTTGCCTCAAGTTTGAATTGCATTAATAGATGCCACATGCATGGTGTGCATCTTCCTGCTAAGTGCATCATCCACTTTATTCTCATTTACTTTTATATGTTTGATATTGAAATCAAATTCATATAGGAACTCTAGCCATCTAGCTTGCCTGACATTAAGCATTGGTTGTTCAAACAAGTATTTCAGACCGCAATGGTATATCTTGAGTTCAAATTTCTTGCACATTAGATAGCGCCTCTGCATCTTCAATGTGTGCACTATGGTAGCGAGTTCCAAATCATGGGTAGCATAATTCCTCTCATGCTCTTTTAGCTTCCATAATTGATATCTCACCACATGGTTGTCTTGTATGAGAAATCCTTCAATGCCTTGCTTGCATGCTCTTGTGCATAGCACTAAATATTTTTCTAGGTCTATTAGTCTTAGAATTAGTGTGTTGGTGAGGAGCTTCTTTAATAGTTTGAAGCTTTGCTCACACCTCTATGTCCATTCGAATTTAATCTCCTTCTGCAAAGAGGTGATTCGATGTGAAACCCTGGAGAATCCCTCAATGAATCTCTTGTAATAACTCGCAATGCCCATGAAAGACCTATCATATGTCACATTCTTTAGATTCAACCAATTCATAATCTCTTCAATCTTTTATCGGTCCAATGATATACCTTATGCTAATACGATGTGACCCAAATAATGAATATGCTTCTTGTAAAAAACAATTTTCTAAGCTTTGCATACAATTGACGCTTCCTGAGCAATTACACAATCGTCCTCAAATTCTCCTCATGCTCTTTCTTGTTCTTAGAGTGGATGAAAATGCCATCCAATAACATGATTATGAATTTATCCAAATATTAACTGAACACCCTATTCATGAGGCACATGAAAGTAGTTGGTCCGTTGGTGAGACCAAATGGCACCTCTAAAAATTCATAATGGTTGTACCACATTTTGAACAATGTCTTATGGATGTCTTCTTCTTTAATTTAGAACTTATCGTAACCTAAAATCGAGTCTATTGTTGAAATTACTCTCAATCCTCTCATTTGATCAAAGAGATCATCCATTCGAGGCAATGGATACTTGATCTTCATTGTGGATTTCTTCAATTGTTTGTAGTCAATACATAGCCTGGGAGTTTCATATTTATTCTTCACAAATAGGATAGGTGCTTGCCATGGAGACACACTTGTCCTAATGTATTTATTTTCCAACAATTACTGCAACTGCATTTTTAACTCCAACATCTCTCGGGCACTCACCTTGTAAGGCGTCTTAGACACTGGTGTATTTTCTAGAACAAGATCGATCATGAAATCAACGTCCTTAGTTGAACAGATTCTTGGAACCTCATCGGGGAATACATCCCTAAATTCTTTAAAGATTAATCCTCCATTCTCACATCTTCCTTTTCTGATATTCCTTGTACACGAGCTGCATACAATTGACAACCTTTTCTGTAAAAATTATTTAGGTGCTTGGCTGAAATCTATCTAACAAAAACATCCTTTAGAATGCTTCTTATTATTTTGGGGTTCCCTTCTTCATCAATGCACTCAAAGTTCTTGTTTTAGTATTACAACTTCGGTCTATGTGCTTCCAACTAGTCCATTCCAATAAGGACATCATACGAACCAAGTGGTAGGCCTTTCAAATACTCCCTTATAAATAACCCATTCATTCCCAATGGAAAAATCTTCACTAGTTCACCAACTGTTGTCTTGGTTCCAGTGGCTAGCTGAACCAATCATGATCTGCCATGCTTTGTTTTATTAAAAGCACAAATCCCAACAGTTCCATGAGTGATGTAATTGTGAGTAGAACTCGAGTCAATAAAAATAGAAATGGGTTGCTTTGCAATCTAACCTTCAACCTCAACCATAGTTGACTACTGATTTTATTGATGGTCCTCTAACACTGCATAAATTTTAGGAACAATCTTCAACACTTGACCCACGGTTTCAACTTCGTGGACATAGTAAACTTGTTTCCCACTCCCATTGATGTGGGTCATCTCTAAGACTATGTTCTTATTCACATCCCTAGAATAAGTGGTTATCTTTTCTCTCTTGGCTTGTATCCCAACATCCTAGATGGTTTAGCCATACCCTGCGGTAGTTTCCTCTACTTATTTATGAACCGAAGAGGCTTGAACCCTTTCTTCCTTTGGTCAAACCTCTCCTTCTTCTTGTCCTTCCATGCCTTTTGAAATTCTAGCCTACTTTTATTTTTCACATAACAGTACTTGTCCTTCCTTATGGATTCCTCCAGAGTTCATGGTTCATCAAAATCGATCCCGTCCTTGTAGGACTAGGGTATCCCAATAAGAAAATGTTGAATTTTAACCTTCTAATCTCTTATATATCTTACATATATCAACAAATATAGAAACTTATTGGTATATTCTTCCGTGGCCAACTGTTCCAACTTCAACTCATGGAAATCCTTGAATTATCCATCATTGTACATGTCAGAGAGGTGCTTTTGTTTGAACTATTTCTTGAATTTCTTCCACACAATTTTCCTTTCATTGATTTTCTTCACTTTCCTAACATGATCTCACCATATGGAACCTCTTCCATTTAGGTTGAATATGGACACCCTTTCCTTCATGTTACCTAAGTAATCTTGGATCTGAAAGTACTTTCTCATCCCAAGAATCCAAGCCTTGCCTTCTTGACCAGACTTTGATTCGCCATCAAATGTAGGAGGATTCACCTTCCTGAACTTTCCATAAGAGTTGTTTTTGGATGGCCTCTTCCTCTTTTTCCCATGAGAAGAGGACCCATAACCTTTTGTGGACTCTTTGGTAACATATGACTCACTAGAAGATATGTCTAGAGTACATAACCTTCGTCTAGATGCCCTTCTCAAACTATGAGACTTATTTCCCCTTAACTCATTTCTTGAGTGTTGTATTGAGTTAAATATATTTTGAACATCAGTTAGGCTTTGGAGCACAACCACATTTAGCTGATTTTTCATTTCCTATTCCCTAATCAGTTTCTCTTTGTTTGCTCGGTAATCTTGCAACTCCACTCTTAGGTTTCTCATGGTTTCTGCAAGATATGGAAGAGTTACTATATTTCAACTGCCATTTGACCTTTTTTTGTACTAGGGGAATTAACAACTGGGCACTAGGTTGGTACTCGTGAGACACAAGGTCCAAGGATTCAATCCCACTACCATTATACCTCTAGGTGCACCTGCACAACCCACAAGCATGGGGCATGAGTAAGCCGTATGATTTGAATTCATGACCTCCATTTACAACATGTCCTTCATATCAATCGAATCACCAATTGATCTACACCCCTATAGGCTATTGTCATTGGACTTTGCCTCTACATGCTCAATCTAAATAATCCCCCCCACAACATGAGTTTCAGCTGCCCAAGGATCATGGGCATCTTCAATGACAATAATCTTCTAGGCTTATCGGAATAAAGCATCACAACCTATATAATACTGAATGCACTCCTTGATGGAACGATGAATATTCAAAAATGTTCATATAAATTGGTTTATTAGCTTTATTACATTCTAATAAATCATAAAATAAATTTCATGCATTATGGGAACTTATTCATATCGACAATTTTGTCAAGTTACGACTATAGGAATTTTTTGATCAAATTTCGAAAACATCTAAACCACCCCTTTGAAATATGAATGTGTGCATTCCTTCTCTCATGGATAATATTTCCATCGACTATAAGAATGAGTGATTCTTGTCTCTGAGTATGTAGTTACGACCCTTCAAAATCGTTGAATTTTCCCAAAATACTGCATTTTTTTCGACACCAGATAATCGAGCGAGAACCTCTGATTAATTATTGATGGATTATTAAATTAACCCATTACTAGTGTTTTTTAACCCATTGATGAAAATCATGAGCATACCAAGGTAAATAGATATTTGCAGATCACAAGGTAAATACATATTTTACAAACTTGAGGTAGATTTATGTATTCTCTTAAGCTTTGGCACATATAATAATTTTCAAATAGCTTACATTAATTTGTGTAAAGGTTGAAACTAGTAAAGTGGGGATTGTTAAATTTTGACTTGTGCTATCATAAATATATCTATTCATTGTCTCTTTTAAATGTCTTCTTACACATGGAAATTAGGAAAAACTTTCATTTCAATTTGACTTGCATAATGATAGAAATAACTTCATCGTGGAATGGGTTCCTTTTGTAGGTTGGGTGGTTGGGGAAGTATGTATGCTATGGCTGTCCCCACCCAAGTTCAAAACTCATAACCAAATGTACATGACACCTACATGAGTGTCAGAATTTTTAATTAATGAAAAAACTTCATCCTAAAAACTAAACAAAGACATGGTAGTCTAAGAGGTGTTTGTTAAAGATTACAATTAAAAAAGATGTTATTGAGCATATATGTTGTGTGGTTATCCTTTAGTGATACAAGTGTAGTATCAATCAGACATAAAAATTAATTTTAAATATATAAAAAATCATCTCAATTTTATTATTATTATTATATATACATGTTTCTCATTATAGGAATTATTATGTCTGTGATATTATTGTTTTTTTTTCAATTTTATTATATATATATGCATGTTTCCCCTCTGTTTCCCTTGAAAAAAACTATACGTTATTTAAGTATAAGTAAGATTAGTTCAGATACAAGTATGGTCTACAAGGAAGTATACCAACTGAGACACATGAATCAGATAGATACCATAGATCCATCGACCAATAAAATACTCAGAAAATATAGGGTAGGGAAAAAGACAATATAAACAAGACCAGTGCCATAGTCCAGGGCACCAAAGGGGCCAAAATAAAAACTCACAATAGTCAACAAAAATATATCAGGACCACAAAAATAAAACCAAAATGGTCTGCATGCTGCCAGTCGAAGAGAGAGTACAATTTGACCAGGATTCAAAGAAATAAGAGCCCTTAGTAGCCAATAGTGCCTTCTTAGGCAACAAGTCAACCATAACATTCTGCTCCCTATAGATGTGTGAGAAAGAATATTATGGAAGCGATTGATCAACAACTTGATCTTTTGCATCCAAGCCGATAAGATGAGGATATTAATCCCATGAATTTTATTTTCCCAATCGATAATAACTCGAGAATCGGGAAAAATATGGATGTTTTCCAACCCAATACTCCAGGAGAACTGTAAGAGAACCCAAAGGGAGAGGAAATCCCCTTTGGTGTTGGATCCATGGATACATCGCATCCAGAGCTTATAATAAATGTTCTTATCCAACATAAGGAGCACTCCAACCCCACATAAAATAGAGTCCTGTTGGGAGGACTCGTTGAAAAAACCCATGAGCCTGTTAGAGGGAAGAAGAGTTGCAGCAACTCCAGTTTTTTCCTTTGTTGGTCCATCAAAGACTCCAACATGAAAAAAATCCTAAAAAGTAGCCAGTCCCTTCAAACAGATGGAGTTAGGCACAGGGAGAACATTTTTAAAGACCTATTTGTTTCGACATATCCAAATTTCCCACAAAATAAAACAAGGCAAGGACTGCCTGGAAGGAGCCAATGTTTTCCATGTGTGAAAACAGTTCGCAAGCGAATTACTCATCCAACCATGTGAGCATTTTAGAATATGCTTAATGTTCAACCAAATTGAAATAGTGAAGTTGCAAGTGACAAATAAATGATAGTGATATTCTTCAGCATGTCCGCAAAAAACACAAAGATTTGGATCAATCATACCTCTCTTCATAAGATTGTCCCAAGTCAACAGGAGGTTCTCTAGCACAAGCCAAGATAAGATGATAATCCTATAAGGAGCCTGCTAATACCACAAAGAGTGCCACCACTTCTGAATATAAGGTATATATTCATGTAACATCTCATAGGCTAATTTAGTTGTAATATCACCAAAATATTTGTTGTATGACCATTTTAGTACGTCAAAGTCTTCATCATGGGATATCGAACCATTATGTAGCCCAATAATGTAATCAATCCATTCAATTCCCATGTTACCACATAGAACCAACTAAGGAGCATTAATCCAACCATGTGGGGAGACATCACTAGTTGACGGCTTAGAGATCCTATTCAACGTGTAGTATCCCTTATTGTGTAGGAAATATATCAATTCAACGAAGAGAAAAAAATTATAAGGACCCCCAATGATTGGGTCTTACCCCACCCGAATGGCTCTTCCATTACCCGTGATCCAGAAAATCCAGTCCCCGCAGACCCCAAAGGCCTCCAATAGACCAACCCAAAAAATTGATATGCCCTTCTCGAGTTTCTTCTTATAGCATATCCATTGTACCAGGGAGAGCTTCTTGAAATATTTCACATGTATAATGCTTGTCCACGGACTACCACCAGTTATGGCCAACCATAGACTTCTTGCTCTTAAAGTCAGTGAGAATTTGAACATATCTTTCAAACCCAATCCACATTTTCCAATGAAATTTAACTAAATGAAATTTGGTCTTCAAGAGGAGACCAGATGAACTCCATAGTTTTTTTTTCTTTAATGATATATTCGGGGCCTTACTCAAAGAGAGCTAATAAACTGCTAGATTTATTAAAACATATTTTTCGAAGATCATCTTCCTCCGAGGGATAGCCAACACGAGCACCAGTGTTTAATCCCTTTTTCAAATATTTTTAATAACCAGAGCCAATATCCATCTCTGTACCCATTTGGTATGATGAAGTACCCAGTATATTTGGTACCCTCTGATAGGGGGAGAACTTGGATCTGGAAGAGATCCCTGCTCTCAGACATTTTAGCCGGACCAACACCATGCTCTAATAGTGATGATTTTTGTATGTTTATAGACAACCCTGATACATTATAGAAATTCATAATCAATGGATGATAAGCACACCATTCATTGAGAGATCATGCACCAAAAATCATGATATCATCTACAAATAGAAGGTGGGAAATCAATAGACTCCTGCTTAAACTTATATATTTAGTACTACCATCCAATTTAGACTTGTTGATCAACCTACTGAGTCCTTTAATTACTAAAAGGAAGAGTAAGGGGGAGAGGGGGCATCCCTGTCAGAGACCCCGCACTACAGGAAACAATTTAGTGGGGCATCCATTAATGAGCACATCATATGACACCGATGAAACACATCTCATTATCCATTTCATAACACTGTAAGGGATACAAATTTGAATTGAAATAAGTCTGAGGAACCCCCATTGAACACTGTCATAAGCTTTGTTTAAATCCAACTGTAGGTAAAAGGCTTTCAGATTTCTATGCTTGATGTTGTGGAAAACTTCTTGAGTTACCCCAATGTCTTCTAAGATCTTCCTATGCTCCAAAAAACCAAATTGTCCAGCCGAGATGCCTATGTACATGATAGGTTTTTTTTCTGTTAGCTATGATCTTCGCTATAATTTTATAAATGAAGTTACAAAGTGATATGGGACGAAATTCCCCCAGTTCCTCGGTAGCTTATTTTTTGGTATCAGAGCTACAAAGGTGGAGTTAATTGCACTAGATATCACTCCCCTTTCTCTAGAATCCTCCACAACATTTAACAAATCCAGACCCATCATATCAGAACATTCCAGAAATAGTTCCACGGTCCAGCAATCCGGACCATGGCTTTTCGACCTTGTAGCGGATTTGATGATATCTTTTAACTAAAGCATCAGAATAGGATGGTAGATCTCATCACCTTCAGTTTCTGAGAAAAATATGGGGAATTCCTTAATCGCATTATTTTTCTCTCTAACTGATATGTTACCACCTACCTTGTAATAAGACTCAAAATGAGAGTGAACCAATTACGTGATCTCCCTTTGATCTGAGATGTGTATCCCTTCATCATTTTCCAATGCCCGATAGTATTAATGTTCATGCAGTGTTCAACAAATTGATGAAAAAACTTAGTCTTTTTATCACCCGCCTCCAGCCAAGTGATCCTACTCTTTAATATAGCTTTTTTATTTGAAATCCTTAGAATATTCAGTTGATCATGTTCAAGACTCAACAAGGAGTCCATGTCTGATTGCACAAATATCCCCTTTTCATCCTTCAAGGAGATATGGAAATTTTTCTCCTATATTGTACAAAGGTCCTTTTTATCCAGTTCAACTCTTTTTTTATCCCAACAGATAACTGCAGACTTTAACACTTTTAGTTTCTCTATTAATAGCTCCATATGAGAGAGAAGGTTAGAGTCAAGGGTGTTGTTCTAGACCTGATTCACAAGTTCCTTAAAACCATCCTCCTTCAACCATTCATGATTGAACTTAAATGGTCTCTTAAGCATCTCACCCCCTTCCTCAATATGACAAATGATTGGATAATGATCTGAGAGTCTATTTGAATCAACCCAAGTCTTGTATTTATCCAACTTATCAAGCAGAGTGTTACTAAGGAAGAATCTATACATCCTTTTAGCAATCTCGTTTACCCTAGTTTGCCATTTCGCCAGGTGGTACAGATAGGGAAAGGCTCAACATCCACCAATTCTTTCCTTTCGAACAGATCGAAAAATATGTGCTTATAGAGTCCAGTTTTTTCATTATGCCTCCAAATTTCATTTGCAACCCAGGTAAAATTTAAGTCACCTGCAGTCACCAAATTTGGGATCTTAAGAGTTCCATCTACCTCTATCTAGTTCCAGAACATCTCTTTGGAGTGATATGGTTTGTAAATGTTCAATAAGTTTATTTCTTTAGAGAAATCAATGAGACGACCAGTTAAAAGTATACCTGCAGTTACAAAGAAGGCCTTCAGTTTATCCTTCTGAGGATCCCATGCAACAAGTAATTCGCCCAACAAACTTACAATATCTACAGAAACCACCTCCAAATCCTTCTTAACATTCAAAAAGAAAGTGGTTGCTTTCACCCATGTGACCATTGTTTCTTATAGGAAAACAACATCAGGTTTAATACTATCCATAAACTGTTGGAGAGCCAATTTTTTTTGGAGTCCCCTCACACCCCTAATATTGATGGAGGTGCAAATCATTTCCTAACACTAGCAAGGGATTTTATTCCTTTAAGTGCCCTGGTATCATATGTGGAAAGGGAAGAAGCCATTATAACCAGAGGCACAAGACTGACGACCTATTTTTGTTTTTCCTCATGCTTCTAGTCTTAATAGGGTAGAAATCACTTTTCAACCCCCCCTTTATGGCCCCCTGAGGAGTGTGTCCAAAGGGATACAAGGAAATTCCTTTAGGATAGCTGAAGAACAATTGGGTGTACCTTGGGTATGTATAGGAATAGGAACCCCATTCAGTGAAATACCAGAAAAAGACTTCAAAGGCACCTTCTTTAGTGCATCATAGTATGAAATGATGGTTTTTGGATCCAAGGTAGCGAATATACTTGGGGAGACCACAGATGTTGAAGGATATTCTTCTTCAACAGCCATGATACTAACCCTGGTGACTAAAACCCATAAGCCATTTTTGGATATGATGATAGGGGAAGGGCCTCGTGTGTCCAAAATTCACACAGGTTGTGAGATGCTTCCAGGGTTGAGTACTGGAACCCCCCCTTCTACTAATCCCTTAGATAGGATGGCTTCCCGACCCACTAAGTTACTCGAAACCACCATCCTCGAGGCATTACTCAGTAAAACTTGGTTCCCATCTTGTAGTGTAGATAATGAGAAACCCTTGTAAAAAAAAGAATCCGCCAATAGCAATGCTTCTGCCATATAATCTCCCTTTTTTTCCAAATTTTTTACAAACTCTGGTTCTTTTGATGTTAAAGATGAAACAAAATAAGGGTTTAATCTATGAAGCTTACCCAGAAAAGACTGGACCACCAGTTGCTTAGGAGTCAAAGACGTCGGAACAGTACCCAATGGGTCCATGGTCGATGCTTGTTCCATGTCACAATAGTCGTCTGAAGACCAAGCTTCAACTTATGACAACCCCCTATCAGATTCTGAACCCGAGGAAGTGTAGTTTTTCCAAAGATGTCCAATCTCCCTGCACTTTGTGCATCGGAACAGGATCCCCCAGTAATCCATAGGCTAGGAGAATGAACGGTCGTGCTAGTCAATTTCTAACTTTTCAAGTAGTCCTATGGACATATCGATCTCCACGAGAATCTGCCCCATTCTCTTGTCATACCATAAAGCATTTCTTGCTCCAAATGGATGAACCGATAAAGGTGGTAACCAATGGCTTCCAATGCATCATTGTTCCAGAAGACGAGTGGGAGGCCTGGGAAGAGTACCCACAAGTGCCGAAGCTTTAGTTATTCTGTAGCGGGATCAAACCCCTAGTGCCAATTCTGTAGAATCATGCTATCATGACCCTTCATCTAGGTCCTTTCAAGGACAAGCGATGCTTGAGCTTCAATTCGAAAAACAAACCCATGCCAGCCCTTCTGAAAAAGAAATATTTTTGGACAATAACTAATAATGGGGCCCCAAACCCTAGATTCCCATTCTTCAATGTCCCTACTAACCATTTCCTTGTAGCTTAATTTCCTAATCAAACCCATCAATGACATACCTACCACCTCTTCAAGACCAACCCCCCTGCCAAGGTTCATCCTGTTATCGTCAAGCCATAACTCCCATTGTCGAAACTTCCCTATGTTAGGTTTCTTAACCGACTTGTGGCTATAAACCTTTGCTCTCGAGTTAGCCCCACCGAACACCTTCTGGGTATACTCACTAGGTCGAGTAGGCTATAACCCTGTCAATAATGTTGGAGTTGAGTTTTTATATTTCTCCAAAGGATCTCCACCTTTAGGGCCGGTAGCCCCAGACCGTTCAAATTGTAGTCTATTTCCAGTTGTCGCCAACAAAGTACTTTCATTCCTTAATCCTATTGATGTGTGATTAGGTGGATGATTAGAATCCCCCAAAGACCCTAGCTTCAAGTTCGGCTGGTCCATGATCTCAAAACCCAGGAAACGTGGGGGGAAAACGCCAAATCAAACAGGAGCGTAGTCAGAGTCACAGATAGTTAAAAATGAAGTAAAGCAGAACCCATAATAATGAGAGGTAGAAGGAATAATTAAACCCTACGAGTTTCGATAGCCAAGGAAGGATTCCAAGAAATCCTCCCAAGTGGTCTCTCAGATAAGTAAAGGCACATGCAATATCGACACCTAAAAAGCAAATTACCCCCACCAGGTCAAGAAACCAGGTATTTAACCCCAGTTTTGGATGACGAAGCACTACTAATGTTAGATAAACCCATAGAATTTTTTTTAAGTAATAGGAAGACTTACCACACACCGACAAAGTGCCAAAATATGTGAAGACGCATCTAAATCACAACCATGTACACAAGACCTCATAGAACCCATGAATTTGTCAGATAGTGGGAATATTTTAACCCCATGCACACTGAGACCAGTGGGAATAACCCTACAATAAAAAATACAACTAGGATCCCACACCCAAATGGAAGAGACGACCATCCACAACTGCCCAAAAGACCTAAGTCAAGACTTCCGTAGATCCCTAAATCCCCTGGCCAAAGTCCCCAAACCAAGAAATACCTAACGACCAAACCATGAGGCTATGCACACAAACCCAACACACAAAGTTATGGGGGTTTCAAGGTATCATGGTTTCTAGGTTCGGTTCGAGATAAAAATATTCCTAGCCAAAGTCTCCAGACTAAGAAGCCTTAAGGCCTAATCATGAGGCCATGTGCACATACCTAACACACAGATTTACAAGGTTTCAGGGTTAATGCTATCTATGAGTAGACAATGTTATAGGGGTTTCAGGGTATCAGGGTTTTTGGGTTCATTTCGGGATAACAATATTCTTGGCTAAAGTCTCTAGACCAAAAAGCCTTAATTTCCTAATCATGAGGCCATGCGCACAAACCTAACACACAAATTTATAGGGTTTACATGGGTTTAAGGGTTTCATGGGTTTCAGGGTATCAGGGTTTCTAGGTTCAGTGGGATAGTACCTGTAGGTTGTCATATTATGTAGTATGTTGTGTTATATTGTCAATAAATGGTAGTTGTATCTTACATGATGAAGCACAATACCTGGATCCTCCTTCAGACCTTTGTTGGGAGTCGGTTCATTTGACACATAAATTTTGATATTAAAACAATCTTTTGAAAATATTTTTTAATTGACAGACTGTACAAGCAGGCCAGTCTTGATTTATGCAGTGTGGATTTTAGCTACCACATACATTACTATCTACATGGATCAAATTTTTTGAGTGTGTGGGATTGATTCCAATTGACCCCAATGTGAGTCGGTTTTACTTAAATTTAAATGTAACCTCTCTTTTTTTATGAACCTGGGAAAGTTGCTTTTGTACATGAGAAGAGATAGAGTTGGAGTAGATCATTAAGCAAGATGGTAGCAATAAACTTGAGTCAAGGCCAGCCTTAGTTTAAATGTAAGAACTATTTTGTCTAACAACAAGTAGAATTGACATCGTGGTGGTTGCACTAGGCAAGTATAACTTTCATCGTGGTGGTTGCACAAGGAATTACTGTCCTACGCAAGGTAAAAAGAATACTACTATCTCCGACAAGGAAAATAACGAGGGCTTCCATGAGTCATCCAAAGGCCCCACCACTGTCTCACACCATTAACCCCTCACCATAAGATTTGAACCTGTAATTCCATGGAGACTAAACCCCACACAAACCAAAATGTAAGGTATTATAGAGACTTGTATAGCATACACAGGTTTGAACATATAGATTCACCGTTTCCTTTCGAGCATAAATGTATACAAACTCTCAAGAATATATTATGAACTCTTCTTTCTATAGTTTATAGTTGTTTTTCATGTGCTGGTCACATACCATACCATTCCCATTGTTTTAATATTGGTAATTATTTCGACTTGGCATAAGGAATAGTCTGTGTTGATGGTTACATAAGGGTTGATGTCATTAGGAAATACTTTGTTCATTTTAATTTTTTAAATTGGTTGAAACATCCCAATAATTAGGAGTGGAGATTTCAATTGACATGCGCTCTCCAATGACATCACTGCAATGAATGGTTGTTAGGTTTCTAGAGCCTTGAGCTCTAGCTATGGACTTTGTCAACATGCTTTAGACTTTATGGATTCATGATGCTTGCAAATAGATGCAAATGAGAATGATAATTCATGTAATACTTTACTTTCCACCTTGTCGCATGCAATTATTGTTATGTCTGCAACGGTGGGAAATGCAGTTTTCACAAAGGTGGTATGTGCGGAAGTAAATTTTTTGTATTTATAAAGTCAAGACTATAGTGTGTAATTTTTATATTATTTTATTTACTATTTTCCTAGATGAGATTGGTTCATAAAGATGATCTCAACCTCGTAAAATGTTTCCCCAGATGTGGCGGCGAGGTGAGATCATCATGAATTAGTTAAGATCGTGACACTGGAGGAGCTCATTAATTAAGACTACATTCAGGTGTCGAGCAGGTCATAGAGGAGGTCATGTCAGGGTAAGGCAAGGGCTCCTTATTAAACGTTGTAAAGATCATAATGTTCACGATGATCTAGGATTAGACCTCACAATGATCTCGTATTAGACCCAGCGATGCTGACGTATAGTCTCCACACTACCAGACTTCCAAACATTATATTTTATATGGTTTTGGGTTAGTGCATTAAATGATATTTTAAACATCATGTTTATAAATGAGCTCCAGAGTGGTATGTTATATCATCTGCTGGAGGAATTCTGAAAGTTTACAGGTGCAATGATCTTTTTTTGCTAACGATTGAACGTGGGTTTACAAAAGAACTCCAATTGATCGCTTTAGATTATCGATTTGTGGAATTCAAAAAGTTAACAAGTGTGGTGGTTTGTTTTGGCTTTACCATTCATATATTCATATCAGTAATGTATCTTAGATAGCAATTTTCTCCAAAAATATAACTTTATCATAACATTTGAGCAGTTTTATGTATTAACTAAAAGTGAAGTATGTTGTCAGTTCAATTTTGAAATTCATTCATATTAAAGATAAAAATGAAGCATGCATATGTAGATTTTATGGTTGTTCCAAAACCAGCGATGTTTAATACCTTGAAAAAATATTCACAACATGTTATGGTTGCTTCTTTATTCAGATTAAAGATAAAAGTGAAGCATGCATATGCAAATTTTATGGTTGTTCCAAAACCAACGATGTTTAATACATTGAAACAATCTTCACAGCATGTTATGGTTTCCGAAGAAGCAAGGACACACTACATTGCAACAACAGGTGCAACATCTCTTGTAGTTGTGTTGAAGATAATATTGACAAATTTGAAACAAGAATCTCAAACAATAGGCTAAACTTTGTAAAATCTATGCTATGAATTTAGTTTTAATGGTGATGTATGAACAAAGAGAATCATGAAACGTGTAACCAAGAGGAGTCATACATCATGTCCGGTAAATCTGGATGTGTATGATGAATCTTGAATGTAGTGTATATGAATAATAATTGCATGCCAGTCCATGGTAACCAATAGGATACTTTTTACATCATTTGATAAATCTAAAGTGAAGACTATGATGAATCTTGGATGTAGCGTATAACAATACTTACAACTACATGCCAGTCCACAGTAACCAAGAGGATACACTGTACATCATGTCTGAAAGCGAATATTGTATGCGATTAATCTTTATTAGTAATAACAATCACATTAATCATTTTGGCTTATGTCAATAGGTTTATATATATATATATATAGTTAATTTTTTTCATTAATATAATTAAATAGTTAATATGGTATTTGATTAATATCAAATAAAACTTAAACTAGTTTACTTTTTTACAAATAAAATTGAATAAAACAATGATGATACAATAAATAGTTGTGTTTCGTATTAATTTTGTTTTAGGGGAGATGAAAAGATTTGATTATAGCCTAGGGGTTATACCTAGGTAGTTTTATGTAATACCCACAAGTTTGGCTTTCTTTTATTGTTTAGTGTGTCTCGGGCTTTGAATCCCATGGCGTGGTCGTGGGATGGTTTGGAGGTTTTTATTGTTGGTAGTTGGAAAATTTGATCTAAAATTAGGAATTTAGGTCCCATCATATTATTGTTGGTTCATAACATCATTCTTATGTAGTGAATTATAATGTTATTATTATTACCATGTATTGGTGATAGTATTAAACATATGTTTTTAATGGTTGGTGGCGAATTTAGCCAAGATGCTGCAAACATGGATTCCACTTATGTAAAATCCAACGACACGAGGAAGGTGATAAGACCAATGCATCCTTTAGGCCATTGGATTTAGCTGCTCACAGAAGCTAACTTTTGCTACGCGTATAGTACTGTGGTTACATTGCATTACGTAACTACACTTGGAATTTTATTATTTTGTTTAAGTTCTTGTGCCCATAAGGTCGGTGAAAACATGCACTTCCCATCCATCCAGCTCATTTGTTCCATATCACGTGCTTTGGTCAAGTGGAAAACCTCCCCTCACTAGATTAACTGAAAGCAGTAGGGCACTACCGTTGCAGGATGTCACATGCTCCATGCCTTAAACTCAAACCAACCCTAATTCTCTTCCATATAAAAGATAGTCATGGTAGCTCGACGCCTTTAACAACTTTCTCAGGGATACTTGCATGGTTATGATTACACGTGACAAATGTGTTGGATTATGAAGATGCTTAAATGAAGATCTCCAAGTTCATGTCATCTTATGATCAGTGTGGGCGGAGCTGAGCTGCCTTTATTTATTTGTCTGTCTGTCATCATTTCATCATTGTATTGTTTCTCTCTGATAGACAATCTATTCAAGGACGTGTTGTCGATTTATCATTATATTGTTTGGCCCATGAATGCAACATCTTCAAAATGTATACATTTATAAGTATCGTGAGCCAAAGAGCATTGGCCATGGCTGCACAGTCCTGAAGGAATTGTTGTATGTGTTATGTTTATCGTTCATCTTGCTTTTTCTTTTGTTCCAATATTCTAATTATTAACAATTGACAATTATACAGGCTTGGTTGTGGTAATAATAATATTTGTTGCTCTTGTTTAAACTTGTTACTTGTAAATGGTCCTCGGATTATATTGTTGTTGATATGAATATGAATATGTATTGAATCTTGGTTTTACAAAAATTGTAATTTCATTGATATAATTATAACTGTTTATTAATTTGTTGAAATTTTATTAGTCAATTTGATTGTGAAGATATTATTTAGATTTGTTTCATTGATTCTTCAAAATATATGTATGATGTTCAAATTACATTGTTGAGAGTATACGCATCAACTCGACTATGAAGTAAATCATTAGATCTATTACATTGATTCTTTAGAATATATTTATGTAACTCTATTAATTGGTTGAGAGTTTATCCATCAGCAAGGGTGCAGTATAAAGAGAAACCAAAATGCCCCAGATTTTCGGAATCTGAAAGAAGAACAATTGTTGAATACCAATTTCTATTGCTCAATTTTCAATTTTGACCATGTGGGTAGTTCCAAAATTCGTCATTTAGTCTATATTGCATATTTATGATTGATGGAATTATATATTTAGAGATCTTGTAGTTTACAAGCAAGATTTTAGTTTAAAACTCCCCAGAAAAACAAGGCGTTTTAGTTGTTGTTTATCCTATGCGATCAAGAACACTCAAAAAGTATAATGAAGATCTCCTCGGCCTTGTTATTCTCAATCACCAAACTCTTAAAACCTAAATAGTAAAATTGAATCTTTTACTCTCCTATAATACATTGCTCTAAAGGAGATTGGTGTATTCTACAACATGCTCCATGATTATGATTCAAAAATGTATGCAGGTTCTATACATATAACAAGAAATACTAACTGGCCTTAATCCTGAGTGCAATCTTATAACTCAAACAATTTCTGGGAAATTTAATCCTTGGAATTCTTAATTTTAGTCATTAATTTATAGTCCACAGATGTAATTTATACAATCCCTTTAATGATCTTAAAACAAAAATAGATTATCTTGCATATATTTGACAGTGAATTTATAGTTGGTTTGAATTGCTATATGTTTAGTTTCAATTTGAGATTTTAATTGTGCAATTTGTTCATAATTGTTGTTTCCAGCAGAGTTTTCTCCAGCAGTTAAAACTGGAACAACTCATTAGCATGGAAAATAGATACATGGATCCCTCTGTATGGATTCATGTGGAACAATTCTCAATTTTTATTTTTCCTTTGTTTCAATGATCGTAATAAGTTGTTGGAGTTAAAGAGAAAGTTGGAATTCAGAGAATTGATGTACAACATGACATGTATGGGTGGTGATATGACATAATTTATTATCCCTTAATATCAACTATGGGTAAAACTTGAAAAGGTGTAATAAAAGTTGGAAAAACTAAGCTATCAATTAAACCATCACTGCAATTTATGGAGGGAAGATAAGAGCAACTCTCATACATGCAAAGCATTATATCTTATGCTAGAAATCGAGTTAATGGATTAACTAAAAGTAGTTGGCATTTTATTGGGCACTGATAACAGACCCTAGGTAGCCCACACCGCCAAGAAATAAGCATTTAAGGGCAGATTAAATGATCTATAAATGGAATTGAAAAGTGTTGAAAGTGGGTATTGATTGAACACCTTCATAAAGGTGCTTAAATGCACGGTCAATGGTAAAAGAAAGAGGGGCAATCTTGAAATCTGAACTTAGATAATAAATAAAGTTCAAAACCAAAATTCTAAATTCATTTATTTAATTAAAACATTTATTTTGTCACCGACTTAGATTAGAATTGTTGTACCTATATTTATTCTCATGTTTTTAAAACATAGAACATGCTAGTTATTCATCAATTTTAATTATTAAATACTAATAGTGTATTCATATCCATTGATCTCTATGTTTATGCCAAAAAAAAAAAATCTCTTGTGAATTATATGAAGTTTTGAGAAACAATGGAAGAATCACAATGCATATTTATTCATCACTAAGAAGTATGGAGAGGAGAATGAAAAATTGAAGCCTCTTATAAAAATGAAATGATCGGTTGGAAAACTTCACTAGTACAAAATTGCTAGTTTATTGTCAAATTAGTATGCAACTACTACAAGATTCATAGTTTACTACCAAGTTAACTTGCAATGGCATATAGCAATGTCGAGGACATCGCCACCACGTAGCTCTTGTTTAAAATAATTTTGGAATTTTCATTCTAAATTGAAATTCATTTAGTTAATTTAATGGATTTTTGGTGTTTTTTTTAATTCAAATTTTTTTACAAATTGAATATTGTTGAAACTTTGACACATTGTTTGCTTATTTTATTCATTACAAAGATGTGGTTTTGATATCCTTATTGTATGCCCCTACATAATGTGTAGGAAAAGGTATGGTGGGATACAATCTAAGTTTATCTATATATATATATGGCTCATTTCTTAGTTCATATCCTTAAAAGTTTAAGGATTACATTAAATTTACGAATTACATTAAATTGCATGCCCATCGCCATGTTTACACCGAAGGTGTTATTAAGGGGACAGCCTCCTCCGGCTTTCGTTGTCTGTCGACGGACTATGAGGAGCTGCCCCCTGTCCACCGTTAAACTAGGCCTGCTTTCACACCGTTAAACACTAACCCGCTTTCACACCATTAAACGCAAACGACATTCATCCTCTGTAAATGGTTGCAGTGTAACGCTATCGACCATTATTTCAACATCTGTATTGTTACTCTACAATTACCAGAGCAATGGGCTCAGTTGTTCTACAACATACGTGCTATGGGGATTACAGTCATGCACTATGGGGATTACATGGATGGAGGTTTCAATTGTAAGGATATTTATCATAGAATACACTTTCTCTAAGGTGGCTATCAGAGTAGGACTGATGGTGGTGGCGGCATAGTTGTGCTTTGTGGGTCCTTTACTTATGGTTGCATCTGGTGAGGCTCCCCATCCAAACTCATATCTACCTGCTAAAATTTCCCTTAGACGAGATTGCTCCTAAGGCAAACTCATGGCGAATTTCTTTAACAGATCTACTTCAAAACTATAAATTTGTTGAAAATACATAGATATAATTAATTACTATGTCCGTGGAGAATGAAGGATAACATACCCACTGCAAAATCATAAATAACACCACTACAAATTCATAGTGAATTGATGTAACTGCACAAAATTGATGATAAAACTGCAAATCACCTAACAAAAAGCTTATTCATGGTGTGCTAAGCTATGCAAAATGATGGAATAGCCTACGTGAATTGATGTAACTACATAAAACTGATGAGAAAATTGCAAATAACCTCAGAGAAAGCGTATTCATGGTGTGATAAGCTCTGCAAAATGATGGAATAGCCTACCCATTAGGAAAATAGACTCCATGGGTACAATTTTCATGATGAGAAGAGGATTGTTAAAGCGCAAGACATTATTGCAGGTATTGAGGTCCAAGAGAGGAAAACTGATAAAACATTCATTTGGGTGTTTAAACCCTGCACATCAATACGAAAATAGCAATATAATTCTCTCATTAGAATTAGCCAGGCATTAGAGACTCCCAACTGTAAATTCATGTGGGCAAACTAAATTTTAAAGGGAAAAAGAAAGATGCAGAGAGATTCAAAACTTGGAATCATGGAATTACCAGCTCGTCCTAAACGCTGCGAGGCGAAGGGACTGCCTTTCGATCATGTTTCCTGCAACTTATTTCGGAGAAAATCATATGGGATTGAATGATTTATGTAGCGCAGAGTTCTGAAAGCTCGCTTTTTAACTATGGGTTTCAAAATATTTTATATTTGGTTTTATTAGGAAGAACTACATTTGTCACTCTCGAACGGTTTAGCTGTCGCAATAGATTTTGGTTTGCCAGAAGTATGGCAGCATTGTAATAGAGGTACGATAGCATTGTCAAGGCATGTATGGGAACCCATGGTCTATTCTCCCTCGAGAAAGTATTTTTAGTATTTGGAATATAATTTTTTGGGTGGCCTCGAGAACATATTCTTAGTATTTGGAATATAATTTTTTGGGCGGCTTCTTCGTAAGTATCTTCACCGCAAAGGTCCAGATTGGACAGTAGTGTTAACTTTTTAACTTTGTATCTTCACCGAAGTGTTCAACAGTTTGAATTGTAGGCTAATGCCTGAGATTCGATCCAGCTTGATGATTATATGAACGGAGATTCTGTAAGCCCGACCACGTTATTCGTTAAAGAGGACACACATTAATAATCTTATCGATTCGAGCTGCAAATATGATGGTAGATGTGAAGTAAAAAACGGCTTACAGAGGGCAGCACACAATGGTAAATCAAGCACATAACAAGAACAGGATGAATTCGGCCTTGCTGATCAAAACCCATGGTAGGCAACCAATATAGAAGCAGTTGGATGAACTATTACAATGTTATCTTGAGTATTTATGAGAACCTCATCAAATACATCCAAGCCATCCGATTGAACATGGTTCGACTTGAAACGTAAAGTTGTTATGCCAAACGAGGCTTTATGTAGGGCTTCATTCTTCAAAAATGGAGAAATTAAGGGGAAAAT
Source organism: Pseudotsuga menziesii (assembly GCA_001517045.1). Classification (NCBI taxonomy): domain Eukaryota; kingdom Viridiplantae; phylum Streptophyta; class Pinopsida; order Pinales; family Pinaceae; genus Pseudotsuga; species Pseudotsuga menziesii. The sequence goes on from LPNX010947627.1 coordinate 98,472, forward strand.
CAATACTTGTTGGATAGATGGCACATACACCCCTCCTCACTACAACCTTATGACCCTAACATTTTATTCGTTTGAAACATAGATGGTATGTTGAGGATGTGTAGATTATTGACTTGAATAGTATCACCATTAAAAACTAATATGTATTTTCACATGTTAATAGCCTATTACATTTAATTTCTAGAAATGAGTGTTTAGTAAGATTGACCTCAAGTTTGGTTAAAGCCACCGGATACCTACAACTAGAGAATAAGTGCAAGACAACCTTCAATATGTGATCACAAGGACCATTTGAATGAATGGTGATGTCATTTGGCCATATTGATGCCCCTACAACCTTTACAAGGATGCCAAATGAAGTGTTGATATTGTCTTATTTCATTCATGATCTTGCATCTTGGAAACATACATGTTTTACCTAATAGGATAATTTACACCATAAACCAAGTATTTGTAGTGTTGCATGGAGAGAAATTATTGATCAACATAAATAAATGTACATTTAAGCAACAAGAACACATTAATCTTAGATTATGCCAGAAGCAAAATGGATTGAGCATTAAATTGAGGAAGATTTTAACCATTGTTGATTGGATACCATTGAACAATATCCATCACTTGTTAGATTTCATGAGAATGGCGAGTTACCTCAGAGATTTTACTGTGCATATTTCCCATGTAGCACATCCATGTAACAAGTTGAATCACACCTATGTTTCATTTGGGGGGTCATGCAACAAAAGTGTTCAAAGAGATTAAACATTGGGTAGTGGTTGCTCTTCTCCTCACATTAACTAGCATTAATCAAGCCTTCAATTTCAAATTAGATGCTTCTAACTATATTTAATTTATACACTTCATGTAGACCCACCACAAACCACTTTGAGATATTTTTGGACATTGTTTTGAATTATTGATTGAATGATCAAGAAATGTATGTATACGTGATATTATTAGTTAGTAAGAGACAATCGTGCACAATTACCATAAGTCTCCCTAGTTCATCTAGACACAAATAAAGTTTGATAATGCATTTCAATTAACACAAATAATTATTTAGCTCAATTTGCTTTCAAACACATAAAATTATATTTCTACATACACACAACTTTCTCTCATTTTATAAGATATTGAATTTTTTTTGGGTGTTTCATTTCCTTGGCTTTGGGGGTATTTTCACTTATGCGGTGATTTAGAAGTTTGATGTAACTTATTTTCCTAAACTTGCTTTCATCACATAAACTTATATTGTATAAACACAACTTTCTCTCATTTTTGAAACATATCGAAGTTATCTTCGATGTTTCATTTCCCCTACTTTGGGAGTATGCTAGTTTTAATCATACTCTATTTTTTATGTTAATAACATTAAGGAGATTCATCGTTCTCGTTGTCTAGTCCGTGCTATAAAATATATTAATTCACCCCATTGTCACCACAAAATCATTGGTGGTAAAGATAATTGAATAGGCCAAATAAATCCAAATTTTATGGCATCACAATCTAAGAAATCTTTATAGAAGTTTGGGAAGAATTACATGAAGTCATTAGTGACACTCTATGGACATACCTAGTTTTAAGCAGAATAAACACACACTAGTAGGTTGATGGTATTAATGTGTATATTTTTATGATAATGAGTGATGAAAGCTAAGCACCTGATTGTAGAGCATTGAGTGCTCTACAACATGGGGTGCGCACAATATAATAAAAACTAAACACATGACTATAGAGAATTGAGTGTTATATAATATGGGTTGTGCATCATTTGATTTAGTATCACCCCATGTTATAGAGCACTCAATGCTTAGACATAGCCATTTCATATGTGAAAATTAATTTTATCTATTAATATTATTATTTTGCATTATAAGCTTTTGGTTTTATGCCATGAGTGCTTGTTTTAATGTGACCCGTTATTAATATAGGGATATCGCATCGTAAGGACTAGCTGCTAAGCAACATTTCCCGTGTTATTAGACCATGCCAAAGGCTGCAAGGACTATATGAGTCACATTACAACATTTTTTTTATGTTTAGCCTAGGTCTTCATTTAAAAACAAAACAAACACTTTTTTTCACCCAAACATATTTACACAATGGTTTTATCTACCATTGAACAACTTCTATGCCTTATTTGGCCTCCTATCGCTGTGAGGGGAAATTCTAAGTAAAATTTAATCTATTTTTTTTTCAAAAGATAAATAACATATCAAGAAGAGAATTAATGCAAAGATGACCTTAACATTACTTCTCCGGCATTAAATGTTTGGATATAAGTTGCACATACCTACATAGTCACAGTCCATGTGTCATCATGGTGTTTGGTTGGATATAAGTTGCACATACCTACATAGTCACAGTCCATGTGTCATCATGGTGTTTGGTTATGGTTGTTGCCATTGTGGCCACCTGTATTAACTTTAATCCTTACACTGACATGGTTATGCACCACATCCATCACAAAATCTCATGTTCTTTGCTTGGATCCAACGTAAGTCTCGTAAGAGATGTCAGCGGAACGAGTAAAGGAGCTTGAAATATGGCCACAACTCTTTTCTCGTGTTCTTCCAGTGATCACCTACTATGTTGATAGTAGGTTGATACCCACAAAATTATACGAGTATGTTATAAAAATCTATATTGTTTATGGATTTGTTATAAAAATCTAATTAAAAAAACTAAAACTAAAACTAAAAAACCCAAAATGACATGTATTCAACAACCATCCTGGTTGATTTTTCCATTATTACAAATGACATGTATTCAAGTTATATTTCTGAAGCGATCGGGAGGGGATGCATGTTTAATTTATCTTTTTTTAACTTTTGAAATAGTCATTACAAAACTGTGTAATCTTGAATAGTTTTTAGGAGAGATTATTATATGCTTTTATTTCGGAAGAATGTATTGGGTTTGTGACAAGAATATATATATGACAAGAGTCACTTGGTGGTAATGTCTTGAATCATTGTAAATTAGAATTTTGAAATTTACAAAATAGATAAATGACTCATGAATTAATTGAATTATTGTTAGCTGATAATGTGACTCAGTTATAGAAAAAAGTGTAAAGAGCAATTCATGAATTAATTGGATTATTGTTAGTTGATAATGTGACTTCAGTTATAGAAAAAGTGCAAAGAGCAATTGTTAGTTATCATTATTAAAACAATAATTGCTAATTAAATTTATCAAGTATGTCCCTCTTGTATAATCACCAGAGTGACAGCCAAACTTGTCGAGTCGAGACGAACTTTTTTATTATTCTAACACCCCTCTTACTAACATAAAATGCTTACGTGTTTATACCTTCTTTCTTATTTATGGTGGCTTCCAATCTCAAAATTGTCTACCAAGGCCACCTGAATAAAGACAAATTAATAAATGAAAAAATTGTAAGATATTACACTCAGAAAATAAAATGTATATTCATCATCTTTACACATTTACATATAACCTTAATCCATGGCTACCATTGATGCAACTTTAAGCTAGTATGAATGACACATAAAAAACAGTAAGTATTTATAAATGTAAGAAGTAATTTAGTTTTAATTGTAGCAATTTGCCTCTTTGTATGTGTAAGACTTGTAAGATAGAGATCTCTCATTGTGTGTACCAATGTCAATCTTGTAAATTGAATTGCAATTCAATATAGATTTTTCAGTGTCAACACTAATTTGTTCTTTTTGATATATAGGTAAATCCATGCAAATAGGGTTGTGATGTTGTACCGAAGGTCTATCAATTGTACCTGCTGAAATTTTATTGTATAATTATTTGAGAGCTTCCTAAGATATCCAAAAACGACCATGATTGATAGTTCACTAAGGACCTTTCAATGTTATCCTCTAATTCCAAACAAACACAAAATTCACATTGAATAAATAAAAATACAATAACATTAATCTCTTCTTTTCACTTATCCAATGGGTTCACCATAAATACAGAGGTGAAATACATTTCCACAAACATTTTATGGTGATTAGTATTTGTTCATTTTATGTTAATTAAGAATTTCACTAAATAAGTACATCTCGAAGGCATTTATCTTCTCGAGAAAGTAATATAAATGGCAAATCCAAGGAAAAAGGGTGTAGGAGATTTATTGGCTTTATATTCTGAATAACCCTAAATAAGAATGAAGTTCATCATCTTTATATGGAAAATGTATATACCGTTTAACAATCATGTCAGTTAATTTATATAACTTAATGTTTAAAAATCATATTATTTGTTTTTATATTGAAAACTTTTTGAAGCTTAAAAAAAATATTTATTGGATTATTAAATTTTTATTACTTTAATAAATGTTGTCTATTTTTTAATGCTTTAACAAAATGTGTCATGGGTTAATCAGTAACAAAAAATAACTAACTCCTTAGAGAGTAGTTTCACATATTTTTCCTTACCATACTTATTTATGTGTGTTGCATATAAAACTTTTCACGAGGATACACCATTCCTATTTAACTTATATGCAGTTTTCCAAGCTAAATTGTAATTGTTTGATCGTATATACTAGATAGTTCGAGGGTTTACATCAATCATAACCTTGTGACCATTATAGTGACCATTATATTTATATAAAATTGTAGTAAAAGTCTTTTCTTAGACATAATTTATACATTTTTGTCCCTTAAATACAATTATAGTATAATTTTGGTTCTGCAAATTTTTATGGTTCTTGATTTCCTAGCGATAAACCAACAAGTAAATTATTTATTTATTTTTATGCAATAAATACATGAATAATAAGAGATATGTTGTAACACCCCGATTTTGACCCCGTGGTATTTTGATTGTACATAGTGAAAATATTGTATGGAATCATGGCAAGGAGCTCAAGGCCAAGGCCCTGCCATTAATTGATGTTTTGTGTATAGGTGATCAAGGTTGATGCCTACGGTTTATGGTGCTAATTCAAGCACAGTATATAATTTTGGACATCATATAAATATTCAATTTAATTAAAAACCCACAACCAGCTATGTCAATGCAACAAATAATGAGATGGGGGCATGATTTCCTAAGGAATAAGGAGGGGGAATGTTTAACCTTGAGCCATGGGGGGTAAATCCATGTGTCAAAAGAAAACACCCAGAAAATGTATGCCCATTTTCCCTCATGCACTCACGTTTCATCTTCCCTCACGTTTGGGGAGCGACGGGACGTTTGGATCATCCATCCTTGAACGTTTTCAGATTCTTTTTTTTCCTCATTGTGCATGGGCAGTCCATCATCTGGCTCTCACCGAAACGTGGTGGTTCATTTCGATCATTTCCTATTCCATTCTGTGCATGCGCGCTGTGTGTTAGCCAGTTTTGCAGAACTGTGTTTTGTTCTAGGTTGTTCGTCTGTTGTTACCATCCTGAGTGTTGTTGTGCAATGGTCTCCTCTGTCATAGAGCGAGTGGAAGTATGTTTTGTTGTGTTAACATTGTGGTCTATTGTGTGTGCATATTTTTTCCTTGGTCTGAACTGGTATGGAGTGGAATTGGATCTAAACTAGCTTGATAAACCTAGTGTAAGAAGGAACCTCACAAATAGATCTAGAGGGGCTGGTTTTCTTCTTTGCACACCCTGAACAACACTGGAAGGGAAGGCATAGCCCGAGGGACTATGTAGCAGGGAAGGGGATGCTTCCTTGTGTTAGGTGTGTAGATGTTTTAGGATCCAAGCCCGATGTAATGCCCCGGTTTTGACCCCGTTACATTAGATGTATATGATGTATATATTGTAATGATCATGGTGTGGAGCTAAAGGCCAAGGCCCCGCCATTGATCGGTAATGCTATGTTTTGGATTTAATTGTCACCGAAGGTCTATCAGGGCGTGCGGCATATATTATGTTGGCCATCATGTAAATATGCATCATAATTAATTAATGGACACAACCAGCTACAGTCGCGGCAACTAAATCGAATGGGGCATGATTTCCCAAGGATAAGGGGGGGGTGAAATATTTAACCTATGGGCCAATGGGGAAAAGCCAAATGTCTATGAGAAAACCCATCAAGCTGTCAACTGCCTTTCTTGTCTTTTTCCCCAATCATTTATTTCTGCCAGAATGTGGTTGAGTTAGTTATTGCATGGAATGGGAAGAGTATGGGCAAAAATTCGAATTGGGCAGAGACCCATTTTTGAAAAACGTGTTCTGACTTCCTTGGCAAGGAAAATGCCCAAAAACGTATGCCATTCTGCTATGCATCCACGCTTTTCAGTTTTCCTCACGTTTTGGGAGCAGCTCGAGTTTTTCCTGTGTCTTTCATTCACGTTTTTGGTTGCTGGCTTCATTTTTCCCATGGATGGGAGGTCGTTTTTGTAGTGCTGGGGATTGGGTTGTTCCTCACGATTTGGGAGCTGCTGGTGCATTTCCCATTCACGATTTTGTATGATCCTCCTCACGCACAGCAAGCTGGGAGCCATTTGCTGCTATTTCCCACGATTCCTGGAATTGTTGTAAATTCGTTTGAGAGTCATTTTGGCCACGATAGGGCCAAGAATGACTCAGGAATTGCTTCCATGTTTAAGCTGTAATAGCTAAATTGGTTGCCTGAGTGCAATGGTTGGTCTTTGGACTGTGTGAGGAGTAAGGATTTTGGCTTGGTTGCTTGATAAACCTGGTGTTAGAAACCACACAGACAGAACTAGAGGGCTGGCCTTCTTCTCCATCACCCCTGAATAGCACTGGAAGGGAATGCAGGGCCTGAGGGACTGCATAGCAGAGAAGGGACTGATTCCTTGCGTTGGGTGTGGATGGGTGTCTTAGAGGTCAGGCTAGTTCTGGTGTAGGTGTTCTTAGTTCTGTAATGAGCTCACCGGCTTAGCAATTTGCCTTCTCCAGCTCCTTAATGGCCTGATAAACCCAACTTAGTTGGCTTGGCTGTGTTTTGGTTACCTTTGGCTATGTGTCAGCCTGCTAGTTCCCTTATTCCTTGGAGAATCATGCCCAGCTCGGGGGTGGCAGCATTGCTGAGATATTGATGAGCACGCTGGCCTATGGTTGGGTGGAACGTTGCAGCGACGTAGCTAGTTGCGGAGCAAAGCTCTCATAAGATAAGTGATCTTGTGCATTTTACCTCTGCAGTTCTATATTTACTGTTAATTAAAATGGAATGAACATGTTGAATGAATGTTTGTTTGATTGCTGTTGGTTTCCGCTGTGTATGATGATTAAAATGCATCTATGTATGATAAACATCCCTGTGTGCACATTTTAGTTTAAATTCTCTTTCAGCATTCTATTTTAGGCAATTTTTAAGCCTGTACATGTTCATGGGCATTTAGCCCGGTCTGATAAAGTGTGTAGTCGCGCCCTCTTTGCCGGTCGGAGGCATGGGGACGTGACACCCGATCTAGTGCAGGTGTCCATAGCTCGGTGGTTGAGCTCACTAGCTATGCAGTTCAAGATTTCCATCTCCTTTGTAGCCTGATAAACCCATCTATTAGTTGGCTTGGCTGGTCCTTAATGAGAATGTTGGCTTGACTCACTACAGTCTGATAAACCCAACAATATATTGGCTTGTTTGTCTGTAGACTGATAATCCCAACTGTGTTGGCTTGGCTGAGTTTGGTTGTATTCTTGGCTATGTGTAAGCATGTTAGTGTTCCTTATTCCTTGTGGGAATCATGCCCAGCTCGGAGGTGGCAGTGCTGCTGAGAGATTGATGAGTGCACTGGCCTATGGTTGGGTGGAACATTGCAGTGACGTAGCTGGTTGCGGAACAACTTATTTCAAAGGTAATTATCTCTGCGTTAATCTCTGCAAATGGTATTTGCTTCATGAAATATGATGAATACTTTAATGTGTTGAATTGATGAATTGCTTCCGCTGTATACTTGCAATTGTATGCATCTGTGTATGTTTCTTTAAATATATTTTTAAATTAAGTTATGGGACTTAGATGGTCGGATTAGTGATGGCCTAAATGATCAAATATGCCCAAGACTTCTGTTAATAGGTTGAAATTTCGCAGAAATTTCCTTCTATGACCTTTCCTTTCCACAACTTGTGGGATGTGGAAACGGCCTTCTGTAAACTTTGTTCCCCTCAGATTTTCCTTTCCCAACTCTCCCTTCCGCATGCAGGATGCGGGATACGGTGTCACGATCTCTAATTCTGTAATTGATTATTTCTGCAATGGTCTATTTCGCATGAGGGATGCAGAATGCAGAATGCAAAATGCGGGATGAGAGACCGAAATTTTCATATTTCCCTGATTCTACAGATTCCAGTTTTTCGCACCGTTGACTCTTGAGGGATTGATTCTCCACCGTCGATGTGTTTCCAGATGTGGAACGTATTGTGACGTCAATTCTCGTCGTGATTTTCTCTGTCGTTTGATCCCCTCTTAGATTGTTCTTCATAGGTCGTCGGATTGAGCACTGACAGAAGCAATTTCTCTGCTATTGGGGAAGTTAGAGAATTTATACAGAGACGAATAGATGGAAATTCGAGCATATGGATGTGCATTTATCAAATGTGTGGCACTATGGTCGCGTTTCTCCTCTGAGGCGGGAGGGGACGTGACATATGCTCAGAAGTAAATTCTAATGGAAAAACATATAAGAGGTGGGTATATAGAAAATGATGTGTAGAATACTAAGTCGATATTAACAAGATAATTGTCAAAAGAGAAAAAAAAATTCAAGATCTTTCCTAATTCATTATCACAGATAGAAAACATGTTTTGGGGTCATTTCAATAAGACCTATTTTCTCATATTAAACTTGAGTAGTTCAATTTTTTTATTAATATGAAAAACATGTCACCTATAGATATTAACCGGGCATGTTGCATAATTCCCCATATTCAAACCAATTGTAACGATTTTAAAGAAGATTGATGAGGACCATTTTAATTTTTCGACAGTATTTGATAGACAAATCACCTCTATCAAATTCCATCACTGCATGCCATAACCTCCTGTTGTATACAGAAACAATGCAGTCCCAAACTAGGATGAACTACGTAGAATGCTAAATAGCTTGAACACCCTTCCATGAAACCCTTCAACAATACACACAAATTGCAACTCTATTAAGATTTCACAGTTGTTTTACAAGCCATCGATCATTGACTAATTGATCACCAAGTAACCAAGACAAAACAAGAAACTAGAACATAATGCTTGTGTTTTTTTTAACAGAAACTAAGAAAGAAGCATATTAAAGGAGTTGTGCACAGCCATTCAGTACACAAATACATCATTAGAAGATTCTAGCAGTAAAGAAGAAACTGTAACAAAATATGGCCAAAGAGAAGGCCTTCTAGAGCCGTTGAAGTAGTTCCTATTTTGGATATTCATAGATATAGTATATACTCGAATAAACTGTTGATTTAAGACTATACAAAAAAACATGGACTAATCAAGAATCATTTAAGTTTGCCTGGAAAACCCACAGGATGGGTGACCGAATCTTCTTCCATTCTCTGAGCGGCTGGTACTAGGTTGTCTTGGATGTGGCCTCCCTGGTTTAGCTACACTAAATTTTGAATATCTTCCTGCATACGATCAATCTTTCCCATCATCTCTTTCATATCCATATCTCGGTCATCAATCATTGAGTTGTGGCAGCTTGTTTGGTAGGATATATATCGCACATCATCCACAAGCTGCTTAACCTCCTTTGTCGTCTCTTCGTTATATGTTATTCCAACAGCAACAAAATCTGCCAAGCATTGAATGTTAACCTTTAAATCGTTAAATCCTTCTTTAACAGTCCTCTGAACTGGGTCGATACATCTACGCTCCATATCTGCCACAAGAGGGCTTAACTTCCTGCGAAGACTTTGGCTAACTTCACACAGTGAGTTAAGTTTCCCTAACTTCCCAGTACATCAAATATCTCGCTTTGAACAGACAACCAGGCTCTGTATGGGGCCAACAGACCATAAATGGGGCTTAATCTCCAAGTCTCCCATACGCAGAGAAGAGAACAAATACCCGAGCTTGCCACAATCTGAATCAAAAGAAGCAGGTTCTACACATTCAAGCGAAAAATGATATACAGACAGGTATGCACTAGCAGATATTAAAGATGGGTCTCTTACCTCATCAACCGGTCAGGAGAGAAGTAGAGAGCTTGCGTTATCCGTGAGCAACAACAATCCAAATACGGGCTCCTGTAATGGGGACTGCTCTTCCTCGCCAGGAGAGCTCTCACATTCCTGGAATGACAATGAAAAAATATTGGGACAAAGACAAAGCATATTATCCCATTGAATAGCCATTACGCGTGCGGAGGAAGGACCTAGAGCATGAGGTCTGTGTACCAAGCTAGGAGTGAGGAGACGGGCATTTAGTTGAGAGGATGGACAATTAAGGAGGGGTGGATGAAGGAATCCATGCGTCCCACCATAAACTGCATGGGATGCCAAGAGGCAGCGAAACCTAAAAAATGTTGTGCCTATAATTCAAAAAATACCCCATGACATGGCCTAGCGGGTTGGGGGGTGGCCCTTTTTGTAACTTAGGGGATGTGTTTGACACTAGCCTCTTTGTCATTTAATAAAATGGAGCCTTGAGGAAGAGAAGCCCCCATGTTTTCTAATGAGTCTGCCTTAGCGTTGTTCGCTCTTAGGATATGGAAGTAGGCTATGTTATCATGAAGATGAAGCTCAAAGATCCTGTTGTGTAGCCTTCTTCATTTAATGGATCTCGATGAGTAACCAGTTTTCATTTTGAGAATTACATGGCGAGAGTCCCCAAAGACTAGCAGAGTTGAGATGGTTCTTATGTCTATCATTTCCAATCCTTAAAAAACAGCTAGCCACTCAGCCTCGTTGTTAGTCTTGTTTCCCAGTCCCCAAGCAAAGGATTTTACCGTTTGTCCTCTTGGGTCCAAAATGACCCCCCCACCCTCCCCCCCGGCACCTGCCTCCCCTAGAACATAATGCTTATGTTAAGAA
>LPNX010947627.1:111044-152584 GCA_001517045.1 Pseudotsuga menziesii
AAAAAAATTATTTATAATTTAAGAGTGAAATTTGTGTAACTTTTTTATAAATAAAAAAACATTTTTAACTGAAGTGGGTATCAATTTATATTAAAAGTGGAAGATCTAAATCCTTGAGAGCATATCAATACAACATTTATAGAATTACAACAAGATTTGTATAGTTGGGCCTTCAAACAGAAAAAAATCTAAGAGGACTCTTAAGGAATTGTTTCCAAAATTATCCTATCATTCCTAAAACTATATTTTTCTAACATATTGCCCAATGAGAAAAAACACAAGTATAAACCATTGATAACAAACATTATTGACCAAAGTGATTTCGAGTGTGGGCTTCCTCCATTAAAAACTTCCTCTTGTTTTCAGTTGATGTGGATTAGAGAATGATTTTCATCAATTATGGGTTGACCATTTTGTTGGACTATGTTTTCCTCTTCAGTGAAATCTATAACATAGTCGATGGAAACCCATGGTTTCCTTGTAGCTAACTGAGATCCAACGACAAAGCCAACTAATATTGAAATGCATATCAATATCTCTAGCAAATTTCTTAAATTTAGATATTTGATCACTTATTTTTGGCCTCCACTACTTCGTGATTCGTTTTTTATTTTTTTAGTTGTAAACTGTGATATTATAAGGCTTGTTTCATTCTTTCCATATTAGCTTCCAAATTTCTTGAAGTTTTATGAATATCAACATCACTTATAGCATTGGCACAAGGATTACCCAAAGGATTTTCCATGTAGGGTTGAGAAGAACATTGTCTTGGCATAACATAATACAAGGGCCCAATTTCCAAGTTGATAACACATAAACAATCTCTCTTTTCAACAAAGAAGTTTAGTAAGACTTCACCCAAATATCAACAAGGAAGAATATTGCATGCATCAAAGCTATGTGTAACTAACATAGCCAATTGATGACAAGATAAAGACTCCTTATGTTTTCCATTCTTGAAACACAAATACAATTGCCCCTATTGACGAAGAAACTCAACAAGTTATCTCTTAAACGTCATCAGAGATTAGCAGCAGATTCATAGTCGACTAAGCATTGTTCGTAAGGTAGACTCAACTACTAAAGAAATATAGAATCAATATTTTCCAACCCATAAGCACAAATACATTCGCCCTTCGTTTCTAAAGGGATTAACAAGATGTCATATAGGCTGATAGAGAGAAGAAGAACGAAAGTATTGAGAGTTAAGGTATGTGCATAAGTCAATTTTTTATCAGACAAGAAACCATACACAATAGTAGTCACCCAAGTAGCCTTACCTCTATTGAAAGGAGAAAACCCAACACCTAAGAGCTCACCAACTATTGGCTCCCAGTGACTTGTTCTAGGCAAAATCACAAATACATTCACCCTTCTTTGCTAAAGGCCTTGACAAGATATCATCTAAGCTACTATAGAGAAGAAAAACAAAATTACTGAGATCTAAGGTATGTGTGTAAGTCAATCTTTTATTGGACAAGAAACCATACACAACTATGGTCACCATAGTAGCCTTACCTATGTCAAAAGAAGAAAAGTCAAGACTTGAGAGCTCACCAACCCCTTGCTCCCATCAACTTGCTCCTTCCCATAACATTCCTGAATGAATTATCCCACTGCATCTAGAGAAAATGATAGAATATGCCATAAAATAAGATGCCCAAACATTGAATGCATAAGAAGCGAAGGGCCCTACGGCATCAGTGAGTGCCAAAGGACCCATACACTACATTAAATAAACAGAGGATGCATGTTGTTTCTTTACTATAGACTACCACTTGTAAAGACATGCTTTGGATTATGACTGATGACACTTAAAATGAAGGTGACTCGTTGCATAAATAACTTTGGAATCCAAACCATCTTAGGGGGTTCCCCATTTTTTTTATGAAAACCCCCTTTTCCAAATATCAAGCTTCATTTGCTTTGCCATCCATAAGTCTATTGTTGGCATGCTTGGTGTGGAAGCATTGCACCTCGCAAGTTGATTTTGCAGTTAATTATGAAAATGGTGTGGTGGGAAGTTGAGCACATTTTAAAGAATGGGGAGATCTAGTCCTTCAAATTATGTCCAAATCAATAGTGGGGAGTGTGATGTGTGCTTGGGCGAGGAGAGCAAAAATAGCACGTAGAGGTTTCTTCACGAAACTATCTCATCATAATTGTTGTGTTATATACATAAATAATACTAGGAAAGAAGCCCGGTGGGCTAGCTCAAGTAGTTGAGTGTTGTAAGTTGTGTGCAGAAGGTCTCGGGGTCAAATCCTTGGGTGGCCATACATTGCTATATAAGGGTCTCACTTGATGTCCCCATCAGGTTAGCTCTGTAGTTAGAGAAAATAGGGTGCGACCCCTTCAGGTGGGCCCCTTGTGATTTCTTCTCATGGCTGGGGGTTTTGTAACTTAAAAATATATATATAACTTCTCATTTTTTGTAACTTCTCATGGATAAAAATAAATAATTATAACAGCAAAAAAAAAACTAGGAAAGAAATAATTTTAACAAAGAATAAATAAATAATATGCCACTAATAGTTGCTGGGGCATATGGTTGTCCCAAAACCAATGCTTGTTTCATGACAAAGTAACTTCTTCTCAACTAAGTGTCACTCAAGGTTTAGGAATCCCTTCCTTCTTTCCTTAATAGAAATATACGAGCTCAGTCAAGTTTGCCAAACAAGAAATCATAAACAAACAAATTCCTTGGGGCCTTTTTTATGACACACCTCAAGGAAATCCTCTTGTTTGTGGTGGAGGCAGTGTTCTTCACCTATCAGATTCCATATCCTACAAAATTAAAGTGGGTTTGGGTTTTGGATCAAATAACTATGTTGAACTCATGTCCCAAAAAGTGCTTCTTCTTTTTGCCCTAGAAAAAGGATGACATGACATACAAATCTTTGGAAACTCGATGTTGATAATAAAAAAAATGGGTTAATGAGGAATAGCAGTGCCACAATTCTCAATTAGATCCTCTTCTTGCAGAAGTTCAAAATATGAAAAGTGGTTTCACATCTTTCTCTTGCCGTCATGTATACAAGGAATGGAACAAGTCTGCTCATTTGCTTTCTAAAGAGGGTATCCAGTTGGCATTAGGACAATGGCACATTGTAGCAATATAGATAATTTTGAATTCTTTCATAGGCCATTCATAGAAGAACACAACTAGGCTATCATATAACTATTTTGTCAGCTTCTTCAGCACTATCAAGATCGGCTATATGCAGATATCGCAATCTTTTTTCTAGATCGATTTTATATATTTTCTCTTAGGGTAATATAGCTACGGGTGGAGGAACTTATTGTATGGAGTTCTTACCTTACATATATGCTTGTCTACATAACATATATTTTGATGTATTACGAGTCTTAGTATGGATTCACCATATGATGTGCCATCAGGCAAGACTTCAGCTATGATCTCAATATATGCGAGCTAGAGATGGAGTTGCAGAAGACAGAGTAAAATCCATGTTCCAGAGCACCCATTGGTTTGTGGTCATCTGCAATTGATTCCTCAACCTATAAGGCCAACATAAAGTTCTTGCTCGCTCGACGATCCTCTCTCTTAATAAAATAATATGTAATTTTATTTTTATAAATAAAATTACGATTTTTTTATAAATAAATAAATATATATAAACATTAACATTAACCATAACCATAACAATAACAATAGTAAAGAAAAAACATAACCTTTTATGAAAATGTATAAAATACCCCTTAACACTATTTATATGGGGCTCAAATAAATAGTGTTAAGTTAATGATGCTTTATACTTTTCATAAAAGGTCATGCTTTTTCAATTTGGCTGCATATAAATAGTGTTAAGGGGTGCTTTATACTTTTTAATAAAAGGTTACATTTTTCATTATTATGTTTTAAATTGTATTATTTATATATATATATTTCTTTTTTCCGTATTTATGTGTATAACATGTTGATGAAGGAAAGCAAAATTGATACATAGAAACTTCTTTATGAAACTAGGCTCATCATAACTACTAGCAATAAAGTACAATATCGCATAATATGGAAAAATCCACATCAATCACCAAGTGCAAAATGGTGGGAACGTAATTAAATGAAATTGAGATGGTATAATGCGTGAGTAGTAAAAATGAAAGGGGATATCAAATCTGTAAAAGGAATGATTTACTAAGAATATCTCAATATCTCATTAATGCTAGAAAATCCCAATCAAATGTTTGGACTCCGAGTATTAATACATTCCATGATGGTAGTGAAAAAGGACAAGACATGAGATCAGAGCTATATGAGTTCGAACCCTATAAATAAAAATGGCATAAAACTCCACAATTAAAAAGACATAAGAATCACGATGATTTGATGACTCAGCTTTACCTACACCATCTATACCGTCTGTGCACTTTGTAATCGCTTTGAACAACCTAACCTCATACTCTTTCTTTCTACTGCACCCATGTTACAGTCTCATTTCTTATGGTGGCTCCATGGTTGCACATGGGGAGGGGGACCATAGGTCCCTCTATAACACCCCGGTTTTGACCCCGTTTGCATTAAAAATGTATATGATGTATATATTGTAATTAATCATGGTGTGGAGATAAATGAAAAAGGCCCACCATCGATTTAGCGTTTTATGTTTCAGCGATTAAAATCGTTGCCGATGGTATTTCGTGCGAGTCGGCACATTATAATTTTGGACATCATGTAAATATGCAATTTAATAAAAAACTCACAACCAGCTATGTCAATGCAACAAATAATGAGATGGAGGCATGATTTCCTAAGGATAAGGGGCGAGGGGGGGGAGGAGGGGGGCGGGGTATTTAACCTCTAAGCCAATGGGAAGAAGCCAAGTGCCAATAGGAGAACCCATCAACTTCCAACCACCTTTTCTTGTCTTATTCCTCAACCAAATAAATTCTCCAAAAAAGTCAGTTGGCCAGTTATTGCCTTGGGGAAAGGGGAGTATGGGCAACCGTCAATTCTGGTAGGGTGGTTAGCCTTGACCACACGCTTGCCCAAGGGGAACCAATTCGTCCATTACCCTCACGTGGAAGGAGGTAGCCACATTCCACTCATGCGCAGGCATTTTTCTCTCATGCACGCATGCAGCGAATTTTCCTCACGTAGGAATTCCATTCCGGTGGAGCAATCTATTTTTCCCATTCACGTTTTTGCATATTTATGGAGTTTTCCCATGTCTGGGAAGTCGATTGGGAAAGGCTCAGTGGCTGGGATTCTTCCTTGACGTTTTTGTTGTTGTTTCTCATCACCCGGTTGGGGAAAAACGGTTGTATTGATTGCACAACAAATGGTAGAGGAGTGACCCACGATTTTGGGTGTTTGTGGAGTCTGTTTGGCCCACGTGAATGCCATTAACGTTCTGGAAATCGAATTGGTTGTTAGGGGGTTGTTTTCACCCATCTTGACAATTCGTTTTGTTGCCAAAATTGTTTTCCTCAACCCAGAATTGTGTATCTTGTTGTGTATGCATCTGTGCTTTGGTCTGAACTGAATTGGGAGTGGAAATGGGGTCTGACCAGCTTGATAAACCTAGTGTGTGAAGGAACCTCATAGATAGATCTAGGGGGCTGGTTTTCTTCTTTGCACACCCTGAATAGCGCTAGAAGGGAAGCTATATCCCGGTGGACTGTGTAGCAGAGAAGGGGGTGCTTCCTTGTGTTGGGTGTGTAGATGTTCTAGAAGTCGAGCTAAATCTGGTGCAAGTGTCCATAGCTCTGGGGTTGAGCTCACTAGCTTAGCAATCAGCCTTTCTAGCTCCTTTGTAGCCTAATAAACCCAACTGTGTTGGCTTGGCTGAGTTTTGTTATATCTTTAGCTATGTGTGATCCTGCTAGTGTTCCTTATTCATTGTGGGAATCATGCCCAGCTCGGGGGTGGCAATGCTACTGAGAGATTGATGAGCACACTGGCCTATGGTTGGGTGAAACGTTGCAGTGACATAACTGGTTGTGGGATGATATTCTTCATAAGATAAGTATATCTGTGTTTATGAATTAAATGAATAGGATAAATGCTTGAATGGAGATGATTTTGCTTCCGTTGTATGTTAATGGTTTATGCACTTATGTATGTTTTTACTTCAATGCATTTATATTACGTTCATGGGGTTAGATTGTCCCGACTAGATAGAATAATAGTCGTGTCCTCTCCGCCAGGATGAGGGGTGGGGAGGTGACAATGTGGTATTAGAGCTCACGTTGTAGCATGGACCAAGAAGAGTAGCTGACAGAGGCTAGAATTACCTTATGTGGTTAGCAGGAAAAGAAGCACACACAGGAAAAATTTCCAAAATTTTCCTAAGTGTTGGAAATTTCATATATTGGCTCAGTTGGCTGAGTTTTGTCGATATAGTGTCGGCTGAACTGGTTGAGTTGAGCCAACGAAGGGAAAAGGAAGAGAAACAAAATCCCGAAAATTTTCTAAGTGTTGAAGAAATCGGGTAAACTCAGTGAGTTTTGTCGATACACTTCGAGAGAACTTGGTAAGTTGAGCCGATGACTTGAAAAAGGGATGAAAAATTTTCAACATTTTTCTAATTATGGCATGTCGAAAAGAATTTGGGAGTTTTTCGATGCATCTTGGATGAGCTTTCTGATCCATCTCGGATAAGTCTTCGATCATCTCGGATAGGCTTTTTGATGCATCTCAGATGAGTTTCCGATGCATCTTGGATAAGTTCTCTGATGCATCTCGGATGAGTTTTCCGATGCTGAGGAAAGAAAGAGAAAAATTTCCAAAAAAACAATTTAAGTGTCAAAAATCCCATATCGGAACGAAAAGATGAAGTGTTTATGATACATGTCGGGTGAACTCGGTAAGTTTTTCCGATACATTGGAAAAGTTTGATGAGTCTGTCGATCGGAAGGAAAATGGCAAGCTTGCCGACACGTCAGATGAACTCGACGAGTTCTGTCGACCCATTGGAAGGAAACGACGAGTTTTTTCGATCGGAAAGAAATGTTGAGTTTTGTCGACGCGTCGGAAGGGAAAAGGTAAGTTGAGCCGACAAGTCAGAAAACTTCGGTGAGTTTGTCGATTGGGTGGAAAATCTAAGTTGCTCCGAAAAAGAGAATTTTTGCAGGTTTTCAGTGGGATTTACAGGGACCAGAAAGGTGAAAATGGCAGCGATCTTATGCACTAGATTGCACAGAAGTAAAAGATTTACAAACCCCCTTGACCCCCGTCGTCCACTTCAGACGTCCGTTCTTTGTGAAAAGAAAATTCTATGATTTAACAAATTTGTCAATATATGATGTTTCCAATGCAGCTAAGTAGTGTATGATTCATATGAGTGTTATGCAGCTAACAATTGTGTTTATTAACACATTTTGCAGAATCATAGTCACCTTCAAAGGCAACATTCCAGATAGTACAGTTTAGTAAAGTTGGTTTGGTTGATCCATGAGAACCTACGACGTGTATGATAATGCACAGAACCCCAATGAGTACGAGGAAGATGCTATGGGAGAAAATGTCTGAGTTGGAAATGTTGAGACAGAGTCTAATGGAAGGAGATTGCAAGATACTCCCCCAGATTTTGCAACCACCATGAGAAGCCTAAGGGTGGAGATGCAAAGTTACAGGGCAAATAATGAAAGATTGGTTAAGGCTCAGGAGGAGAAAAATCAGCTGAATGCAGCCATGCTACAAAGTTTAACGAACATCCAGAAGCGGATGAATTCTAGGGATCGGACATTAAGATTGGAAGGTAGTAAGAGCAGTACCAAAAGAAGGAAGAGATCTCCTAGTGGGTCATCTGACTCTGAAGGATCCACTAGCGGTTCAAGTTCTTATTTTCACAAGAATGAGAGGAAGAGGAGCTACCAAAACTGTTCATGTGATGAGTTTAAGAAGGTAAGATCACTTACCTTCAATGGTGAGATAAAGAATCGTCAAGAAGCGGAAGCTTGGCTTCTTGGGATGAGAAAATATTTCCAAGTCCAAGACTATTCTGGAAATATTAAGGCTAGGGTATCCATCTTCAATTTAACTGGAAGAGCATCCATATGGTGGGAGCACTTCAGGAAAGTAAAGAAGACTCAATGAAAGGCAGATTGTGTGGAAGCAGTTCCAAAAGTATTTCAAGCAAATGTACCTCTCTAACCGGTACTATGATGATAAGATCAAAGAATTCCATGAGTTGAGATTGGGATAGCAGACCATGGAAGAGTATGCGAACAAGTACCTAGAACTTTTGAGGTATGTCAGGTACATCAAAGATGAGAAGGTGAAGATCCAGTGTTTTCTGAGTGGATTTTCGTAGTCTTACAAAGACAGAATTGAGTTTTATGAACCTAGAAATTTGGAAGAAGCAATAACGAAAGCTAAGTATTGCTATGAGCAAATCAAAGGCAACCCTGATTATCATAAAACATGGAAGGACAAGAAGAATGAGAAGTCTGACCAAAGGAAGAAAGGTTTCAAACCTTATAACTTCAGGAATCAGCAGAAGCAGCCATCCCAAGCTGCGAGTAAGCCAACTGTAGTGGTGGGAGAAAATCCAAGAGATCCACAGCAGAACAGAGAACCACTCCAATGTTGGAAATGTGGAGGACCCCACATGCGCAGGAATTGTCCACTAGAGAATGAGAATTCAAGGCCAGCTTACAACATTCAAGAGGCAGAAATAGTGGGTCAAGTAGCAAGGTTCATCCCTAAGATTATGCAGCACTTGAGGACCACCAAGAAGATCACCAGTCAACAGTGGTTGAAGTTGCAGGTAAGATTGTTGAGCAATCTGTTTCTATTTTGATTGACCCTGGTTCTACTCACAGTTACATTACTCATATACTAGTGGAGCTTTTTGCTTTTAAGAAAGTAAATCATAGCAAATCTTGGTTAGTTCAGCTAGCCACTAGAATTAAGAGAAAGGTTAGTGAAGTGGTAGAGAAATGTGCATTGGTTATGAATGGATTGGTCACTTTTGTAGATCTTAATGTTCTACCCCTTGGTTCCTATGATGTTCTCATTGGAATGGATTGGTTAGAAGCTCACAGGGTAAAGCTTGACTCTTATAATAAGACTTTTGAATGAATGGATGAAGAAGGCAACCCGAGAGTTGTAAGAGGCATTCAAAAGGTGATTTCTGTAAGGAAGATTTCAGCAATGCAGTTGAAGAAGTTTTGTAGGAAAGGTTGCAATTTGTATGCAGCTCATATTTTGGAGGCAACAGAGAATGAAACTCCTAGGTTGGAGGACTTTCATGTGTTGCAGGAATTCAGGGATGCATTTCCTGATGAGATTCCAAGGCTTCCTCCAAAGAGGGACATTGATTTCACAATTGAACTCGTTCCAGGAGCAGCACTAGTGTCCAAGACACCCTACAGAATGAGTACATCGAAAAAGCTAGAACTGAAGATGCAACTGCAAGAGTTGTTGGAGAAGAAGTATATCAGGCTTAGTGTGTCTCCTTGGGGAGCACGAGTTCTGTTTGTAAAGAAGAAAGATGGTACATTCAAGTTGTGTATTGATTCCAGACAACTGGAGAAAGTCGCATCGAAGAATAAATACCCTTTTCATAGAATTGATGACCTCTTTGATCAAATGAGAGGAGAAAAGGTATTTTCCAAGATTGACTTGAGGTCTGGTTACCATCAGGTGAGAATCAAGGATGAATACATTCATAAGACAACCTTCAGAAAAAGGTATGGACATTATGAGTTTGTAGTTGTACCATTTGGTCTCACAAATGCACCAGCTACATTTATGTGCTTTATGAATAGTGTCTTCAGCGGGTATTTGGACAAGTTTGTTCTTGTTTTCCTTGATGACATCCTTATTTATTCTAAGAATGAGGAAGAGCATGAAGAACATCTCAGATTGACATTGCAATTGTTCAGGGAGCATCAACTGTATGCAAAGTTGAGAAAGTGTGACTTTTATAGATATAGGATTCATTATTTGGGTCACATTATCTCAGATGAGGGTATATCTGTAGAACCTTAGAAGACTGAGGCCGTTATGAATTGGCCTACTCCAAGAAATGTAACAGTTGTAAGATGTTTTATGGGACTTGCAGGATACTACAGGAGATTCATTGAGGGATTCTCCAAGGTTGCACATACAGTCACTTATTTGCAAAAGAAGGGAATAAAGTTTGAATGGAGACTGAGGTGTGAAGAAAGCTTCCAGCAGTTGAATAATCTTCTCACAAGTGCACCAGTCTTGAATATTAAAGACCCAAAAAAAATATTTTGTAGTGTGTATTGATGCATGCGGTCAAGGGCTTGGAGGAGTCCTTATGCAAGACAACCACGTGATATGTTATGAGTCAAGAAAGTTGAAGGAGCATGAGAAGAACTATGCCACTCATGATATAGAACTTGTGGCCATAGTACATGCTCTCAATATGTGGAGGCATTACTTGATGGGCATAAGATTTGAGCTAAGGACAGGCCATTGTGGTCTAAAGTATTTGTTTGATTAGCCTACTCTAAATGCCATGCAAGCTAGATGGCTGGAGTTTTTATGTGAGTTTGATTTTGAAATCAAGCACATAAAGGGGAAAGAGAATAAGGTAGATGATGCACTCAGTAGGAAGGTGCAGGAAATGCATGTGGCATCTCTTAGTATTTGCTAGTCAGATTTGAGATAGCATATTGTTAATCATATTGCTAGAGATGAATTGAATGAGCATGTAAAAGACAAATTGTAGCAGCAAAGTCTTGAGAAGAGGTATGAGGGATATAAATTGGAAGAAGATGGACTTCTTACCTATAAGAACATAATTTATATTCCAAATGCAGCATATTTGAGGAGAGCTGTTATGGATGAAATCCATCAAGCTCCATATTCTGGTCACCTAGGATATCAAAAGACAATTGCTATAGCTAGAAAGTAGTATTTTTGGCCAGGAATAAAAAAGGACATGGCTGAATATATTTCAAGGTGCATGAAATGTCAGCAGGTAAAGGTTGAGCATCAACACCTAGTAGGTTTGTTGCAGCCTTTGCCAGTTCGAGAATGGAAATGGGAAGTTATTTCCATGGATTTTATTACAGGATTATCGATGACTTGGAGACAACATGATTCCATTATGGTTATGGTGGACAAGTTGACAAAGGTAGAACATTTTATACCGGTTAAGTCTACACATAAGACTGATGACATTGCAAAGATCTTCATGAAGGAGATTTTCAAATTGCATGGATTGCCGAAGGAAATAGTCTCTGACAGGGATGTCAAGTTCACTTCCAATTTTTGCAAGGGGTTGTTTGCATATTTGGGTACAAATTTGAACTTCAACACTGCCTACCATCCTCAGACTGATGGAAAGACAGAGAGAGTGAATCAAGTGCTTGAAGACATGCTTCGCATGTATGTGATGGAAAAACCAACCAAGTGGGAAGATTATTTACGCTTGGTAGAGATTGCTTATAACAATGGACAACAAGCATCCTTAGGGATGAGTCCATATGAAGCTTTGTATGGCAGGAGGTGTAGGACACCAGTGACTTGGGATAATCCAGTGAATAAGGTTGTACTTGGTCCAGAATTGCTTAAGGAGATGGAGCAGGAGGTTATAAAGATCAGGCGTAATCTGAAAGGAGCCCAGGACAAACAGAAAATCTATGCAGATAAGCATAGGGTGAACAGAGAGTTCAGTGTTGGGGATCATGTTTACCTCAGAGTGAGGGCAAAGAAGAGTTCCTTGAAGCTTGGAATTTGTGCCACGCTATCACCTAGATATTGTGGGTTGTTTGAAGTGCTTGAAAGAATAAGGTCAGTTGCATATAGACTTGCATTGCCTGCTAGCACTAGAGCTCAGAATGTTTTTCATGTTTCTTTGCTTAAGAAATATGTACATGATCCTAACCATGTGATAAATTGGGATGTGATTTAGGTGGAACCTGAGGGAGAGTTCCAAATCAGGCCAATGTGCATCCTCGACAGGAAGGTCACAATGCTCTGGAACCGAGCCATAGGGTAGGTAAAGGTGCAATGGGAGCACTACTGTCTTGAAGAGGCTACGTGGGAGCTGGAGGATGCTATGCAATTGGCACATCCATTTTTGTTCAATTATACAGAGCACTGAGGGCTGTACCAATGTAACATTTTTGTTCAATTTTGTAAATCACTGAGGATAGTGCTTTTGAAGGGGGAGGGGAATGTAACACCCCAGTTTTGACCCCGTTTGCATTAAAAATGTATATGATGTATATATTGTAATTAATCATGGTGTGGAGCTAAAGGAAAAAGCCCCACCATCGATTTAGTGTTTTATGTTTCGACGATTAAAATCGTTTCCGAAGGTATTTCGTGCGAGCCGACACATTATAATTTTGGACATCATGTAAATTTGCAATTTAATTAATGCAACAAATAATGAGATGGGGGCATGATTTCCCAAGGATAAGGGGGGGTATTTAACCTCTAAGGCAATGGGAAGAAGCCAAGTGTTAATAGGAGAACCCATCAAATTCCAACCACCTTTTCTTGTCTTATTCCTCAACCAATTAAATTCTCCAAAAAAGTGAGTTGGGCAGTCATTTCCTTGGGGAAAGGAGAGTATGGGAAGCTGTCAATTCTAGCAGGGTTGTTAGCCTTGACCACACGCTTGCCCAAGGGGAATCAATTCGTCCATTACCCTCACATGGAAGGAGGGAGCCACATTCCACTCACGCACAGGCATTTTTCTCTCATGCACGCACGTAGCTGATTTTCCTCACGTAGGAATTCCATTTCAGGGGAGCAATCAGTTTTTCCCATTCACGTTTTTGCATATTTCTAGAGTTTTCCCATGTCTGGGAAGTCGATTAGGCAAGGCTCAGTGGTTGGGATTCTTCCTTGACGTTTTTGTTGTTGTTTCTCATCACCTGGTTGGGGAAAATCCATTGTATTGATTGCACAACGAATGGTAGAGGAGCCACCCACGATTTTGGGTGTTTGTGGAGTCTGTTTGGCCCATGTGAATGCCATAAACGTTTTGGAAATCGAATTAGATGTTAGGGGGTTGTTTTCACCCATCTTGGCAATTCGTTTTTTTGCCAAAATTGTTTTCCTCATCCCAGAATTGTGTATCTTGTTGTGTATGCATCTGTGCTTTGGTCTGAACTGAATTGGGAGTGGAAATGGGGTCTGACTAGCTTGATAAATCTAGTGTGTGAAGGAACCTCATAGACAGATCTAGGGGGGTGGTTTTCTTCTTTGCACACCTTGAATAGCGTTGGAAGGGAAGGCATAGCCTGAGGGACTGTGTAGCAGAGAAGGGGGTGCTTCCTTGTGTTGGGTGTGTAGATGTTCTAGAAGCCAGGATAGATTTGGTGCAGGTGTCCATATCTCTGGGGTTGAGCTCACTAGCTTAGCAGTCAGCCTTTTCAGCTCCTTTATAGCTTGATAAACCCAACTGTGTTGGCTTGGCTGAGTTTTGTTGTATCCTTCGCTATGCGTGATCTTGCTAGTGTTCCTTATTCCTTGTGGTAATCATGCCTAGCTCGGGGGTGGCAGTTCTGCTGAGATATTGATGAGCACACTGGCCTATGGTTGGGTGGAACGTTGTAGTGACATAGCTAGTTGCGGGATGATCTTCTTCATAAGATAAGTATCTATGTGTTAATATCTGCATTTGTATGTGTTTATGAATTAAATGAACAGGATAAATGCTTGAATGGAAATGATTTTGCCTCCGCTGTATGTTAATGGTTTATGCACTTGTGTATGTTTTTACTTCAATGCATTTATATTATGTTCATGGAGCTAGATTGTCCAGATTAGATAGGATAATAATCGCGTCCTCTTTGCCGTGATGAGGGGTGGGGACGTGCATTAGAGGAAATTTCAACTCAAAATGGGCCTCCTAAAAAAATTAATAAAATAATAGTTAAAATAATAAAATAATATTTATTAATTTTGGAGAAAGAAAAGAAAAAAACTACTTTTTTGTTTGTATTTTTGACATATCGCCCCGCGTTTTTACTCAAATTTCGATCGAGAGAGCTTGTTGGATGCGGAATTTAATTCCGCATCCAACGAGTACCCACTCAGCATACTTTTGATGCACCCCGCTACCCACTCAACATAGTTAGTCAAAGTTGTTCTCCAATCCACATCGCTCTATCTCTTCTTTGTTCTTGTTGCTCCCTAGTGGGTTTTGAAAGCTATATGAACGCTTCAATGCACCTTTCTCTAGGGAGGGGACAAAAACCATTCTAAATGGGCCTTGGTAAAATGGGACAAGGTTTTCCTTCCTAGGTTAGTTGGAGGTCTCCAGTCAGGGATCCTAGGATCAGCAATAAAATTCTAAGTGCTAAGGTTTTGTAGAAGTGGTTCTCTTGCAACTCCAAACCATGGGCTCAACTATGGAATCTCAAGTATGTTGAAGGATGGGACACATGGGAACTTATAAGGTACTCCCTCAATCCTAAGGGCTCCCTAATTTGGAATTATGCCAACCAACAGAAAGACATAATCCCGAAACACAATTTCAGGGAGTTAACGGATGGATACACTACACACTTATGGATTGATTACTGGAAACATCTTCCTACTATTTCTAGCATTTTTTAGAATCAGGAGATGCAGCTGGTCTTTCAAAACAATAAATCATACGTATGTTTTTTTTTGTTTTTTGTCTCTCCAACCCTCCTCTAGTTTTTACACTTGGAAAGATCTGCATAGATGGCCAATGCATATTGCTATGGACAACTTTCGCCCGATCATGGAGGAACTAAAGAATCGCAAAATCAAGCATGTTGTCAGTATTGATATCCTCAGATGGGGGCATGAACCCAAAGGAACTTTCACCGCGAAGGAAGCCTATCACCTCTTAGTTCATAATGGTGACAATCTTGAGGATCCCAATTGGAACAAAATATGGAGCCTCAAAACTTGGTCAAAGATCCACACCTTCCTCTGGCTCTTAAGACATAAAAGAACCCTAACGTGGGACAATATTATGAAAAGGAGTTTTAAAGGACTATCTGATTGTGTCATGTGCTACAAATAGGAGGAAACTATAGGTCATTTTTTCATCTTTGTCCTTTGGCCAACTTACTCTGGGACAAAGTATCAATTGTGTGTCGTAGATCGCAGAGAACCTGTGAAAATATAGTCAACACTCTGGACAACTGGACTAATCACTCTTTTCAAAACCCCCTCCTCAACCTACTCTAACAGTTCATCCTTGGCTTTCTTCTCTAGGAAATATGGAGAGAAATAAATCACCGCATTTTCAATATCCACTCCCGCCCACCTAATTTGATTTGGAATGCCTTCCAACAACATCTTCTAGAAACCCTCTCACTCCATCCTTGTACGAAGGACGGTCTTATTTTTGACCCTGTTGAAGCCATCATTTTGAAAGAC
Organism: Pseudotsuga menziesii; assembly: GCA_001517045.1. Classification (NCBI taxonomy): domain Eukaryota; kingdom Viridiplantae; phylum Streptophyta; class Pinopsida; order Pinales; family Pinaceae; genus Pseudotsuga; species Pseudotsuga menziesii. Next base: position 126,364 of record LPNX010947627.1, read on the forward strand.
TGGGATTGCAATCAAACCCTTATAAATACCATTCCTCTATGTGAATGCTTATCCTCCTGTAGCCCCGATACTTGGATCCCACCCCCAACAGTTTTCTTCAAATGCAATTTTGATGGGGCCTCCAAGAACAACCTTGGCCTAACTGGGTTTGGTGGATTTTTTCGAGATCCGAGGGGATGGATGAAGAGAATATTTTATGGATCTATGTGAATCAATAGCAACAATGCAGTCGATCTTATGGCTCTTATCTCGAGGATACAGATAGCCAAATGTTGGAATCTCTTCCCATTAATCCTAAGAGGAGATTCGAAGCTTATCATCTCTATGGCCACCATAATTCAAAATGGTACTCTTGCATCCAAATTGGATTCAAGTTGGAGACTGGATCTCCTCCTCCAACTTCTTACCAAGGAACTCAAGAATGCAGCTTCGGTCATCTTCCAACATGTAAGGTGCAAATCCAACACTCTAGCAAACATAATAGCTAATGAGGGGGTGCTCTCATAATATCACCTTTATGATATTGATAGTTATTCAGCTATGTCCCATGATCTCTGGTCAGATTTTCTAAACATCGTAGCTAAGGATATGACCACCTCGGATGTGGGTGCCTCGAGACATTGTGATGTGGAGGGAGGCAAGACTTGGTTTTAATGACCACCTGTCATAGTTTTCATTGTATCCCTTATAGCCATGCATACCTCCCCTTAGGAAAAGCATTCAAGCTTGAGTTCCATCCTGCATAGCACCTGCCTTTGTACTTTCGATCACTTCACATAGACCTCGAATTGGATGGATTCTTCCACGTGAGAGGAAATTTAATAGTTGTCGTCATTAATATTCACCTCCTGGTCACCCTGCTCGATGGCTTCGCACGAATTTTGCTCCAGCGAAATACTATTTCTTGTCATTCTTCTGGTCACTCTAGCGTTATTTGGACTTCCATCCCTAGAGAAATTCAAGGAAACAGGAACATCAACCAGAGAATCCACTCATCAACTATGCTGATCATACTCATGGCCACTCCTCGTAGAGTTAGCAGCTCCAAGGGAGCAAGAAGCAGGGCGGCATTACAACGTTCCATCTCTGCAGGATATGGCACCCATATTCCTCTCAGCATGTGCAGGGCGATGGATGACTGTGAAGTCGAAGCTGTGGCTCACCACCACTCGACGCAACCTCTGTGACAGTGACTCTCTCATTATTGGCGAATGAAGAATGTTCTTGCACAGCTGCTTTGGGAATGTGACTAGGATCCCTCTCCATTGACCTCCATTGATTCTGACAGCTCCACTGCTCAGGAAACTTCCTCGACCGCACCAAGTCTGAACCAGCAAGACCCTGCAAAGGACACGCATCAAAGCTAGGACATCAAGCACACACGATGCATGGTTGAAGCTTCAACCGACGTGGCGATAAAGGGGAAAAAAGATGAAGTGGGCATGTAGACTAACATCTGGCAACAACAAATGTCAGCTCCTCCTCCCGCCGCAGAGCCGCACCAGGACCCTAAACCTTCTCTCTCGAGGGATGAAGATGACTACTTCAAGTCGTGCCTTATTATTGAGGAACCATGGCAAAATCCTTAAGGCCTAAGGTCTTTATTTTATCTTCTGTGTTTGTTTCATTCTTTGTTAGCTAGTTAGGTTACGAAACAACTCTATTAATTTTTTACAGTAGAAACTTGGTTTCCCACATCAAGGGAAAGTTCTGGATAAATGTAATAATTTCTAATTTCTGCCTTGGCAAGTTTTGGACAAAGTGTCACGAAGACTTTTTTTGTACTATTTTTTGTATTTTAATATAAACTTCTGGTACTTACAAAAAAAAGACATAAGAATTATCGTTTCATGTTTTATTTCATTGCAAAAGCAAATGGTTGAAATTCGAAAAAATGTCCATAGAAATAAATTTTCAAGGCTAGCTAATTTAAGGTTAGTTGCAATAAATATCCATATTTCCTAATACATTCTTCAAGATATAATTAACTAACCAACTTAGGGACAAAAGTCCATACAACAAATTGTTTGGTGTTTTAAAAAGTTGTTGAAACTTGGTTGCAATTTATTAATTGGATGAAGGGTGAGCTACATCTCCAAAATGACATATTATTAATTTATTAATTTGAATCCTTTTAAAATAGTTGAATGAAAAATTTTACTCTTTTTGTTTAGGTTACATACTCATGTTTTTCGAGAGCGAAATTCAAAGGAAGATGACCTTTCTAAGGAGGGCCAACAATTGGAGGCAAGGGTTTTATTATTGGAGGAATCACTAGAAGGTGCATTAATCATGTCTAAGGCAAACTATTTAAGTTATTTTATTTATGCATTATAAAGATTTTTCACTCTCAAAAAGGTCATAGATATTACCTTACATACAAAATGTAAGAAGAATTGTTTTTAGCTTGGAGTTGTTGAAAAATGGATTTGTTTGTGGTTATGATAAGGGAAAATTGAGACCATTCTTGAACATATAAGTTTACTTGCTTCTTTAAGTTTGTGGAGAGATGGGATCCTAGTGGTTGATTAGGTACTTGATGATATGCATATGTGTTATTTTTTAAAATGCCTTGAGCACCTAAAGTGTGGTTTTCATTTTAAAATAGAATAGAAATTATGTTAAACTTAAAATTAATATATGTTAAAATAACCAACTCAGTTCAGAATTAACATTTGGTATGCTTACCAAATGTTAAGCATACCAAAAGATGAAATTCCCCAACCATGTGAGTGAGGAAACAATAGCAAAACATCCAAGAGAGATCCCAGCCCCTGAGCATTATCAAAACCACTTCCCAGCCATGGGGAAAATGAAGAAAACTGTTGCAAAATGTGAGGGAAACACATAGGGAGACAAAAAATGTGAAGGAAGAGAGCTCTCCAAGCTTTCACTGCGTGAGGAATGGAGGATGTGATTGCATGATGGGTGAGTAAGGGAGGATGTGATTGCATGATGGGTGAGTAATGGATTTTTGGGTTCTTACTTGCCCATTAAGTCAAAACGCATTTTTCCCAAATGGGTGCTCTGCCCAATTCGAATTTTGTCCATACTCTTCCCATTCCCATGCATTAACTAACTCAACCAATTTCTTGCAGAAATGAATGATTGGGCACAAAAAACAAAATGGGTAGTTGACAATTTGATGGGTTTTCCCTTTGTCATTTGGATTTTCCCCATTGGCTCAAGGTTTGAATACACACCCCCCCCCCCCCCCCCCCCCGCTTATCCTTAGGAAATCACACCCCTATCTCTTTAACGTTGCATTGACATAGTTGGTTGTGGGTATATTTAATTAAATTGCATATTTACATGATGTCCAAAATTTATAATGTGCATGGCTAGCATGAAATACCATCGGCATCAATTTTAATCGCCGAAACATAAAATGCTAAATCGATGGTGGAACTTTTGTCTTTAGCTCCTCACCATGATTAATTACAATATATACATCATATACATTTTTAATGCAAAAGTGGGTCAAAACCGGGGTGTTACATTTGGCATAACTATAGTGTACACTTTTAAATAGTTATCTTTTAGTTGCTCAAACATAACTTTTACACCCTGATGCCAAATCGATCCGATTCACATAGCTACACTTTTAAATAATTATCTTTTAAATATTCAAGCATAATTATTTAACTATTTTGATTGCATGATATGGAAATATATTCAAAACAATAAAAACTAAATCAATTGGATTTGACATAACTACACTTTTAACTAATTATCTTTTAATTTTTCAAGCATAATTATCAATCTATTTTAATTGCAAAACATGAAAATATATTAAAAAAACATAGTTTAAACATATATCCAAAACCCTTACATGAAAAGAAAAGAAGCCACTAGCACATAGTAACTTGACATTTTTTATCAAACATTTGACATTTTTATAAAAGGGATCTTACTTTATTATTTATACAAGAAAGCATATTGGCCATATAAATGAGTTTATTTAATAACATAGTATATATTAAGTGTATAATAATTATCATGGTATCCAACAAAAGTAAACGCCATATAGTTATAAAAATTGATAGTTAATTTATTTATATATGTGTAATTTTAAATGCTTTTTAAAATAAATGGTCTTCTTACTTATGAACAAATTATATATTGATCATCAATAACACTCACTAAAACCAAATATATTACAAAATAAAATTTAAATTTGGATGGAAAAGATAACAATTTTTCTATGATCACTTGATATCAACTTATTGTTGTAACATAACCTGCTTAATACTCTCACTTTATCTTTTAACAAAAAAACATTTTGTTGATAAGAAAAAGTGTTTCGTTTTTTCAAGTCATCTTATATGGTTGTAAACATAACAAACTTAAAAAAAATGTTGAATAGACCAAACAAAGTTTAAAGTTATTAAAAAGAATAATTTCACCAGTACAATGCTAAGTGTGTGTGTTATATTATGGTGATCATTATCATCAATGAATGTGAATATAAATTAAAAAATAAAATACATTTTTAAAAAAACACTTTCCTTTTTCCTTGAGTTGAACCATTGGAGTACATATTTCCGGAGTAAGCTAGCTAAGGAGCAATCCTCCCTCCATCGGACGGAGGAGGAGCAAAGTCAACGTTGACTTTGCTCCTCCTCCGTCCGATGGAGGGAGGATTGCTCCATAGCTAGCTCACTCCCATATTTCTTTTTAAGTTGAATCAAACCTACGTAGAAATAACTTGAGATGAAACATAATCTCGTATTTAGCCAACAATGGCCAACACTATTATGAAAAAACGAAAACATTATAAAATAGTCAAGTGCATGCCCAAATAAGAATATGAACCTTAATAATCACCATGTAAACGATCATCATGATTGTCTCATATATCACCATGGAAGGAGGTTTAATATTTGATTAAACATGAAAACGATCCTCGTAAGTCTAAATTTTATTAAATTTAGAAGCATGAAATTCAATGGATATCATAGATTTTATCCCTTTGTGGTTTTTTTGAAGTGATATTCAATGGATAAAGTATGAAATTCAATGGATATCATAGATTTTATCTCTTTGTGGCTTTTTAAGTGATATTTAAGGGATATCATAGAATTTATCTTTTGGGGTTTTTTTATACTTGCCAAGACAAGTATATAGCTATTCGGTTATTCGGTTAGTCAAACAATAGTTTTGATTTTAATTAATTTATACTTTTTCAAAAGTTTTATGTAACTTTTATATATTAAATTAATATTTTTAAAATATTTTTTTTTTTTAAATCTATCTTTTCATTTTAGTATTGGTTCATTTTGATGATTTGACTAATTTTCTTTAGTATGCAAATAAAATTATTAAATATAAAAAATATAAAAAAATAAATAAAAATATATAACAATGAAAGTGTCTTGTTTATTAAAATAAAATAATGACTAATCTTAATAAATGTGACAGTGACACCATAATGATTGACCATAACTATATCACTATATACAACTTTTATTTAAATATAATAAACTTTTGTTTAAATATATATACACATATCAATATATTATAATTATTTTTTTAAATTTAGAAATAAAATCTAATAATGTCAAGTGTCTTGTTTATTAAAATAGCTATAATGACTAATCTTAATAAATGTGACAATCACATCATAATGAATTAATATAGTTATATTATTATATAGAACTTTTATTTAGATTTAATGTTTATATATATATATATATATATATATATATATATATATATAAACTTTAACATATTATAATCTTTTGTTATAAAATTTATTGAATAAAATTTTCAAATATTTATTTTGATATTTAGTTAAGCTTTTTTCACATTTCAAAAACTAGCATATATTGATTTTTTTTTTAATATTTTCAAACAAATATGATTATTAATATTTTAATTAGTTGACATTATACTAGAGATTTACCAAAATATAATAATTTATTTAGCATTTTTATTGTTAATAGAAAAAATATATATTTGGGGTTCTCAAGATACCAATACTAACATTTGAGCGACCTACCCGAGGCTACCTGCACCTGCGTGCATGCCCTGCCCTCGTGCTGCAGCTTCCTCTAGTGGACTTCCCTTGGGATCGGGCGGCGATCTGTCAGTAGCAAGCCTTTGGATCCCCATGCATTTGACATTGGAGCTGTGTGGGAGTTAGATCTGGTGAGAGATCTAGCCAATGGGGCCAGAGATGGGCGGGATGCCCATAGCTTCATCTTCATAAGTCTTTGAAAAGCTTGTATCCGTCCAAGGCAAAAGAATCCAAAGGGAATTCCCCTGAAGTTCGTCAAATGAATCGAGGACGTTTCGGTGATAGCACTGCCGCCAGAGGACACAATCCGGGTGGCCCTCTCTCTAGCAGAGAGGGCGTTGATTGGACAATTCACGGGCCTTTGGTCATCCCCAAAATCCATGGAGAACTAGGTCCAGAGGAACTGAAGACCCTTGATCTCAAAAAACGTTGCTTCTTACTCAGTCGGGAGAGGCTACTTCATTTTCGATTTCGAAGCTAAGGAGGACAAAGACCTTGTCTTCTGAAACGGGCCCTACTTCATGAGACCTCAAGGACTCTATCTGAATAATTGGACCCCGGATTTCGATCTCGAGGCAAACATCCCTAAAGTTGTCCCAGTCTGGGTCAGGCTCTCAAATCTCCCAATGCATTGCTGGAATCCAAATTCGCTCAAAGCAATAGGGAATACGCTAGGAAGATACATCGATATGGCAAGCCCAAAAGATCAATACGCCTGCACGCGCATCTGTGTTGAGGTGGATTTAGAAGCCGGATTACCGGAGGCAATCAAGCTCACAGTAAGGCACTGGTTTCATTGTCAGAAGCTGGACTACGAGCAACTCCCTTTCAAATGCAGAGGGTGCCACGAATACGGACACTTCTTCCGCAACTGCCCGAAAAAAACTAGAAGACCAGCAGGAAAAAGAGGAGGGTTGGCAACCAGCTATGAAGAGCAAAGCTAAAGCTAAAGCTGGAGAAATCTAAAGAAAAGAAACTAGTGGAAAAGCAAACAACAAAGCCATGCCAAAAGATAAGGGCATTAAGAAAAGGAGCGGGACAAGTGGCACAAAGGAGAAAACCAGCAGTGGGGAGGAGAAGGAGCAGGAAATAGAAGCAGTCCTGCGATATCTGCCTGAGAACATTACTCCTTCAGAATCAGGGGAGGCAGAAAAAGAAAGGGGGTTTCAAGAAGGGTCAGAAGAGGAACAAGATGAAGAGGGAGGGGAGGAAGAGGAAGGAGAGATAGAGATGGCTATCCCAAGTACGAATAAGGCAAGAGGAAGAAGATCCACTAAGGAGGTGCGCGAGCAAGCCACCTACAAGGATATGTTGCAAGGTTCTCAACTAACGCTGGAAAAACTTCTACGAAACCCCAGAAATACGAGGCACACAGGGCATCACCAGAAGGGGACGCCCGCTCCTACTAAAAGTAAGTAATGAAGGTCCTCTCCTGGAACTGTAGAGGTCTAGGAAGCAAAGATAAGGAAGAAGCTATGGAAAACCTTATAAAATTAGTCCAGCCAGACATCATGCTGATCCAGGAGACCAAGATGGAGAAAGATTATTTTCTCCAGGTAAGTGCAAATTTCTGGAAGAAAGGAGGGAAAATAGCAGTCAGTTCAAGGGGTGCCTCCGGTGGAATAGGTACACTCTGGGATGATCAGAAATATGATCTTCTTGAAACCAAGCAAACTCAGCACTGGATTCTAACTACATTGTTGCAGAAAGACACAAACATTCTGGTAAGACTCTTCAACATTTATGTCCCTAACAATTATGTAGAAAATAAAACTTGTTGGAATCTTATACAGGACGAAAAAAAGTAATCTGATGGGTAATGTCATCTTAGCTGGTGATCTTAATATCATTATAAACCAGGAAGAAAAGAGAGGTGGTTCTGTGGCCAGGGATCCACTAAGGGAGCATGTTGATGACTTAATTCTGGATTGGGGGCTAACAGATATCATCCTTGCCAAAGGGAAGTATACTTGGAACAACAAAAGATTGGGCCCTGGGCATATCACCACCAGGTTGGACAGATTTCTGGTCCAAGACTCCTTTCTCTTACTGGGAGTGAATCCCTCATCTAAAATCCTGGTGTTCGGTGGATCTAATCACAAACCTATACTGCTTGAGATGAGGAAGGATCAGAACTTTGGTCCTATACCCTTTCGATTCAGCCCCCTCTGGATCCCCCACATCGATTTCAGGCAGGTAGTTAATGAAGCTTGGAATGCACCAGTCTCGAGTTCGCCATTCTTCATTTGGGAAGAAAAGTTGCGCAGAACTAAAAGGGCGCTCAAAGCTTGGGCCAAAAATATTAAATCTCTAAGTATAAAAAAAGAGGAAGTCGTGCTGAAGCTTGAGTCCAACCAAATCACTATGGAGATTAAACACATCACAGAGGAGGATCAAAGCAAAGAAGACAAATTGCAGCAAGAACTCCTCGCCGCTTGCAAGCAGGAGGCTGAGTAAGGGAGGCTAAAGGCTAGGTGTCTATGGCTCCAAGCTGGAGATCGCAACTCCAGTTTCTTTCACAAGCAGGCTGAATCGAGGAAAAACTTCAAATTGGTGAATGAGATCCACGTACAGGATAAAACCATTAGTGATTTCGAGGATATCAAAGCTGAAGCTAGCCGCCACTTCAGCAACATTTATATGGCAGAGGACGGGCAAATCGGTGATGGAGAGATTATGGATCTAATTCCTAATCTAATTAGAAGAAAGGACAATGTGAACCTGGTAAAGGACATCACGATTGAAGAGATTAAAGAGACCGTGTATGAAATGAATGAAGATAAATCGCCTGGTCCAGACGGTTTCAATGCCTCCTTTATCAAAGCCTGTTGGGATATTGTCCAAAATGACCTTCTCAAAATGGTGAAAAAATCCCAAAATTGTGCCAAAATCGGTGGCAGTGCCAACTCAACTTTTCTAGCTCTGATACCCAAACAAAAAGAAGCGAGCTCTTTCGACAAATTTCATTCAATTTCCCTTGGCAACATCGGGTACAACATTATTACTAAATTGATGGCAAACAGACTTAAAGATATTCTCCCTCGTATCATCCTGGAGAATCAAGGCGGCTTTATTAAAGGCAGAAACATATGGGATAATATTACAGTGGTTCAGGAGGCAATTCACTCCAGCCTCAAAAATGGAGAAAATGTATGGTGGTAAAGATCAATCTAGCCAGTGCGTTTGATAGAGTCTCCCATACCTTTCTTCTTAATGCAATGACTAGATTTGGCTTTAAACCAAGCCTCATAAGATGGGTGAAGGCCTGTATCAGCGCGACCTGGATCTCTCCTCTCATAAATGGAAGAGCAGCTAGATTCTTCCAAGCTTCTAGAGGTCTGAGGTAGGGCTGCCCATTATCTCCTCTGCTCTATGCTATCCAAGCTTCCGTACTAGGTCTCCAACTCGAACAAGCTAGGAGAGTTTAGGACTTAATAGGTATTAGAATAGCTCGGGGAACCAAAAGCATCAACCATGTTCAGTTTGTAGACGAGACTATTCTACTTGGGGGAGCAAGTAAGATCATCGCTAAAAGATTCAAAACTGAATTGGATCTTTTTTGCCAAGCCTCTGGGAGCAATCTTAATCTTAGAAAAAGTAAGATTTATAGCTGGAATATCAACCCGAGGGAGATGTCGGGGATAGCCCAGATTCTTGGAATCGAAGGAGTCACTATTTGGCAATCTTTTAAATATCTAGGGATTCCTATTTTCAGAATCAAGCCAAAGTATTCGGATTGGAATCCGCTAATTGAAAATATAAGGAAAAAAACACTAGGTTGGGGCGCGATTTGGCTAAACCTGGCTGGGAAAATGGTAATGATTAAATCAGTTCTCAATAACTATCCGCTATATCAGTGCTCTATCTTACTGACCCCAACCAAAATCTTAGCAAAGATAGAGTGTATGCTAAGATCATTCCTATGGCAAGGAGGGAAGAACAAAGAAGGCAAAAAATTTGCATTGGTCAGCTGGAAGAAAATAAAAATGCCCCGGATGGAAGGAGGCCTCAATCTCAGAAATCTGAAATTCCAAAATCTAGCTTTGGGAGCTAAATTGTTGTGGAAGCTGTTTGATCAAAATCCATCTTGGAGCAGCAAGGCAATCTGGAAAAAATACTTTAACGGACCTCAACTTCGGTGCTTGGAATCAGCTCACAAAGCCAGCAGTGGCTCCCCCATATTCATGCTTTGTAAGAAGGCGTTGCCAAAATTCAAGGAATATTTGCATTGGGTGCCAGGGAACGGCAAGGAAATTATGATATGGAACGAGCCAATGCTAGGGTAACCTGGCCCTCCTCCTCTTCTAGCTCTTAGAAGGTGGCTCGATAGGAATGGAATCTGCACACTATGGGATGTAGCCATTTGGGAATCGGTCACTCCTTTCAGGTGGACTGGGTGGCATTTGCCACACTGTCTGGTGGAGTTGGAGGATGAGAAAATACAACTTCTGGATTATCTCTCGGGTATGGCTCCTATGGCTAGAGACATCAAGGACAAACGAGGCTGGGGAAGCTCCGGTTATTACACTTCGGCCATGGGATATAAAGCTTATTCAGAAATCATCAGTGCTGCTCCCAATCTGTCAAGCTGGAAGAAGCTGTGGGAAGCCCCCACGCTACCTAAAATAGACTACTTCTGTTGGACCCTACAGCATCGAAGAATTCTGACAAGAGAGAACCTGCAAATCCGTGGCATTGAGGGGCCATTCAGATGCCCAATGTGCTGAAACAATTCAGAAACCATCCCGCATTTGTTCTTCTTCTGTCAATTCTGTCAATTCGCTAGAGAGGTATGGGGAGCTCTCATCACTCCTTGGTTCGGCCAGGTGAATTTCTTAGACAACGTCCAATATTGGTTGGTGAAATGGGAAAACGATTTCAAAGGCGACTTGGTGAATAAAAAAGGAATAAATCAGAGCTGGCTGATGCTCCCCAAACTGATTTGCTGGCACTTAAGGATAGAGAGAAATCATAGGATTTTTCAAAAACAAGAGCAGTTGCCAAGGCAAATCGTGACCAAAACGTAGGCCCTTATGGGTAAGTTATTAAAAATCAACCAGACACCTCAGAATAAAGCCAAGATTGAGGACAACAAATTAAAATGGATGCAATCTTTTAATGCAGCAGATATTAGCATAGATCCTCTTTCGAAAAGGGTGGAGATTTGGGAAATCAGACTGGATAAGTCCCAATTTGGGAATTGGTTGAAAGAAAGAAAGGTGTTTAAATTATTTTTCGATGGCGTCTCAAAGGGGAATCCAGGGTTGGCGGGAGGTGGGGGTATCATTATCAGTCCGGAAGGGAGAAAAGAAGTGGAATTTTTCTAGAATATCAGAACAGATTCTAATAATATGGCTGAAGCATACGGGCTATGGCAAGGGTTGGCGGGAGGTGGGGGTATCATTATCAGTCTGAAAGGGAGAAAAAAGGTGGTATTTTTCTGGAATATCATAACAGATTCTAATAATATGGCTAAAGCATACGGGCTATGGCAAGGTTTAAAGCAGCTAAAAGCGATAGGTATTGAGGATGCTAATGTTTTAGAGATTCCCGATTACTAATCCAGGCATTGAATGGAGCAAGTCGCAACAAGAACCTGAAAATGTCCAAGATGATTAAAAGAATCAAGGTTTTCTCTAAGTCTTTCCGGCGATTAGAATTCTTCCATGTTCTTCGTGAGTTAAATGAAGGTGCAGACATTGCAACCAATAAATCAATGGAGTTGAATAAGAATGAGCTGTCGGTTAATCTTCCCATAACTTCAGATATTCCTCCTTAGACTCATAGGTTGTTGCAATGTCTATGGCTATCCCGGATCCACTTAGGAGAAGTAGTTGTCTTTAAGAACTAGTTTGTTTACAACCAGTTAGATGTAATTCTTTTCTTTCATTTATAATTTATAACCGATTTTGTCAAAAAGAAATATATATATATATATTACTTTAGTAAAGTTTTGTTAATAAAAAATGTAAATTTTATAAAATCTTTATATAATTTTTTGATTTTTCTAAATGACAATGACATTTTCTTATGACTTCTTATTTATTATCCAATTATTTTCATGTTAAATTTAACTTTAACTTTGGCCAATATATAATTATTATATCAAAATATTTCTAAATTATGAGATTAAATTTGGGTTAAACATAACTATTAAATTATAACATTTTTAAATTATTAAACTAAACCTAAGTATGTAAAACTATTAAATTAAAACATTTTTTAATTATTAGATTAAACCATTGCTTAAGGCAGGTATAAACAGCTTTACTGCTAATTTCACTTGTTTAAGAAGTGATGATATATGTTTTCGAAATTGTTTGAAGTTTTTTTTTGAACCGATGGCATATGTTTTCGAAATTGTTTAAAATCACAATACTTTGGAACATTTTTTCTGATAGTATATGTTTTCGAAATTGTTTAAAATCACAATATTTTCATTATTTTATTTTTATTTTTATTTTTTGGCAAAAATTCCAAGAGCAGAGTTCCAAGAATATGATAGAAGAGTTTACCATAAAACTGTCTTCATTGAATTGTTGGATTCCGGCCCAAAAAGTGCAAAGTACTGAGTTTTTAGACATTGTCTATGTATTCTGGCTGGCTCGTGGTGAGTGTGAAAGCCCTTCAGCCCAAAAAGTGCAAAATATTGAGTTTTTAGACAATGTCTATGTATTCTGGCTGGCTCGTGGTGAGCGTGAAAGCCTTTCACACACTAATCTGTCTTCATCAAGTTCTTCATCAAATTGTCAGATTCCAGCCCAAAAAGTGCAAAGTATTGAGTTTTTAGACAATGTCCATGTATTCTGGCTGGCTCGTGGTGAGTGTGAAAGCCCTTCAACCCAAAGAGTGCAAAATATTGAGTTTTTAGACAATGTCTATGTATTCTGGCTGGCTCGTGGTGAGTGGCCTTCACACACAAAGGATTTGGCCGATTGACTCAGTTGGTCCGTTAAACCATCTAGGTTAGGTTGTAGGTTTAAATCATTTGAAGTTTACTCCTGATTACAGACTAGGAGACGTTGTCCTGATTGGCTAGATGCTAAATACATCAAAATAAAACACCTTAAACTACCCCTGACTTGGGTAAAAGCTACACCCCTATCCTAATAGCGGGAAACATTTGAAAAAGAAACTTGGTCTCGCAACCAACAAAAATGGTGAAGCAATATGCTTAGGTTTATTCATATCTAGCTTTGACATTTGCAAAGCATAAATCTTCTAAAATTTACATTAACTTCAATCAACAACATAAAGAATATGGCATGTGTGCAGAAGCATCTTTTAACTGTACCCAGGCTGCAAGAAAGCTGGAAGCCAAGATAAGCTGGTCAGGATAGGCGAGCAATACTTGTTATGCTATGGAGCATTTAATGCGACGGCGGACAGTGCGACCGCCGTCGCATTAAATGCTCCATAGCATAACAAGTATTAGAGCGATCCGACAGCGGACAGTGCGACCGCCGTCGCATTAAATGCTCCATAGCATAACAAGTATTGCTCGCCGTCAGGATAAGGGAAAGGACAAAAGAAAAGGAGTACCAGAGCAAGGCTTGTACCCAGGTTACAAGAAAACTGGAAGCCAAGTTAGATTGGGAAAAATATAGAATAGAGATACACACAACCCACAATAGGGAAAATAATTTAGAAGACCGTTTTGGGAAATTCTTCCGCGTTACTGAGAAACGACCGAAAGCTTCATTCCAGTTTACTGAGAGATTAATGAAGCAAAGATGCCGGGGAATGGAGATTAGCATAGAGATGCTTAGCCGTGAAAGTACGCGAAGATTAATGACAGTAGTCATGATTAATATTGGATCTAAAAGCAAACAGGGGATACTACATGCCTGATATACACTTTGCAATCGAAAAAATTAAAAGGTGAACTTGGTGGATTGTGTATAACATAAATACCAAACGGAAACTCGTACCAACTTCAGTAGCACCGGCATACCTCACCAGTCAATGGGAGATGGATGAAGCTAAGATCCTGATAACTTTCAGTAGCACCGGCATATCTCACCATTCACTAGGAGATAGATGAGGCAAAAAGATCCTGATAGGGCAGACACTGGGGAACGTAGGTAAGCAAGGATCCCGTTAGTTAAGCGAAGACAGATCCAGAGCAATATTTAATGTGGACGTCTCAATTAATAATTGAACTAAAATTAAATAGGGAGTACACGGTACCTAAATAGCTATTGGTTCATGTCTGCATCTCCATATTGGATGTGGACCAATTTACACCCAATTTCTACAAGGCTCTAATTGCCGGACTTTGAAGTCTAAAGGGTTAAAAGTACTAGTTGGATCATGTATGACAGAGGTAAAACAAGGTTAAGAGTGAACTAGTTGGATTCGTACCAAATTCAGCAGCACCGTCATATGTAAACCAAGAATTTGCACCTGCTCAAAGCCCACCAATGAATTCAAATTTGAGATACTGCATAGAAAGCACTCTCAATCTAGCTCACACATCCTTTCAGCATATTTTAAAGTTTGGAGCGTTCGCAGATGGCCACTATATATCCCAACGAATCGAGAACTCCCAGATTAGCTCACTTCCCTTATTTTACGTTTCAAGCTTTCCGCAGATGGACATTATCTATCCCAAAGGCCCACAATCATAATCAACAAATAAAGTAATGATTACTAATGGACGGATGTTTTCACAATCATAATCAACAAATAGAGTAATGTTTACTCATGAAAGGATGTTTTCACAATCATAATCAACAAATAAAGTAATGTTTACTAATGCAGGGATGTTTTCACAGTGGCCGAAACATAGTGCTTATATCTTCTGGAATTCCAGTGTAGTAGTTTCGAAACAACCGACGTGGAATTCCAGTGTAGTTTCGAAACAACCTACGTATGTTTCGAGTGGACCTCCACCCATCTTCAGGATACAACTCTTCAGGATACAACTTGATCTTGATCTTGAAGATAGGTCCACTTGAAAAATAGGCCGGCCATTTTAAAACTACTACAAAGTGAAATTCCAGAAAATATAAACACTATGTTTGCAAAAACTGCATCCACTTGATTCAATTTCATTACAGTTGAGACTTTTCCGTGCGAATTCTACTATGTTTTCAAGCAGGAAGCAATGAGAAACCCAAATTTCTAAAAACTTGCGTCATAAAATCAAGTGCAGAATCTTATCAAATGCAAAACACAAAATGTAGAAAATCCTTCATTCCATCTAACAAAAATATGTGCTTATTGGATTGCAATAAAAGGCTTTTAAAGTAAACAGCTAGCATGATTTAATAAAGCTATCTACTAAAAAAATAAAGGCTTTTAATAATGCTCTCAAAAAAACATAAATATATTAAATTTTGCCAAAAGCACAACAACCTAAATTATATAAATGAGGTTAATCAGTTGTGGCTCATCCAGTTTGAATCCCTAGGTTAGGTGCACTAATTTATGCCAGGTTAGGTGCACTAATTTATGCCAAAGGATTTACTAAGGATGCCATCCTTGAATGTGGAAATAAATCCCTTGGTTTCCCACAAATAAATCTCTGGTTTTCCCACAAGGTTTTCCTCAGAAATAAAATTGTGCAAAATCAAATAAGGATGCCATCCTTGAATGTGGAAATAAATCCCTTGGTTTCCCACAAATAAATCTCTGGTTTTCCCACAAGGTTTTCCTCAGAAAAAAAATTGTGCAAAATCAAATAATATTATGTTTGATGATTTATCCAAAATCAGGTAATAAAATATAACAAATCCTCAATTGATATAAATTACTAATGCGTCAACTACGAATTTCTGCTCAAGTGCTTAACTCTTACAGTGCAGCTCCCTCTAAAATCATATATGACTGTAACCCTTAAATAGAGAATAAAAAATTGCATGCCTTACTCATCAAAATCAGTACAAATAAATCTCTTGGTTTTCCCACAAGGTTTTCCTCAGGAAAAAAATTGTGCAAAATCAAATAATAATATGTTTGATGATTTATCCAAAATCAGGTAATAAAATATAGCAAATCCTCAATTGATATAAATTACTAATGCCTCAACTACGAATTTCTGCTCAAGTGCTTAACTCTTACAGTGCAGCTCCCTCTAAAATCATATATGACTGTAACCCTTAAAAAGAGAATAAAAAATTGCATGCCTTACTCATCAAAATCAGTACAATTTTACTTCTGGATCTCGAACGATTAATAATAAAAAGATCAATGAGTATTGCATAATAAACATAATCTCCAGGCAGTGGGCACCTAGCAGAAAAAATCAGTGTTCATGGACATTCAAAAACTGCTGACTTTGATATGTCACAACTTACAAACAATCGCAAGAAACACTTAACTCTAACTCCCTCTCTCACGGAAATCCATGCGACCTAGGAAAGCTCCCTAATGGAACACCTGATACTGCATTGCCAAACTCATAAGCTGCTAATTTGGCCCTCAAAAGGTCCCCGGTATTTGCTGCAGATAATTACCTCCTTCCTTTTCTCCCATATTAGAAATCAAGAATCAAACATCTAGAGCTTAAAGCTTGGAATCATTCTTTAAAAGTTCTGAAGCAAGTCATGTATTCGATCCTTGGAAGATTTGAAGTTCTCTAAAACAGACTTTCCATTAGAAACACAAAATTGCATAAACTGAATCGCTAATCAACAAACGTGTCATCTTGGAACAAGAACATGCTCAATACCAATTGAAACAAATATTAAAGATTGAAAAGATTCTTGAAGCTAATCAAGTTCAATACAATTATGACCAAAAATATGTCACCATAATTTTAGTTCCACTCTGCACTAAAGCCTACATCTGGCATGTCATCGAAAAGACAAAATTTAATCAACATCCTGAAGAGGTTGAGCAACATCCTCTGCTGTGAATTTTCCCTTCCCTTTCTCTGCAGCTCTACCCTTCCCTTTTCTCTCCAAAAGAGATTTTCTATCCTTGTCCAGTTTCAACTTTGTTACAACAACCTTGGATGGGTGGACTCCAACATTCACAGTTGAACCTGAAAAGAGAGAGCATAGGTCAGAAATAAAAATAAAAATTGCAGGTATGCCATTCTGTCTATTTATACTAAGTTCTTTCCTAAACAGCATAGTAGCTCACCATTGACTTTCTCCCGAGTAATGCGCTCAACATGGATGACCCACTTCTTCCTATAAACCTGAACAACTTTGCCTTCTCTTCCCTTAAATGTTCCTCGCACGACCTGAACTTCATCATCCTTTCTAATTGGGATAGATCGAACCTGAAAAAACCTGACAATATAAGAAAACGACTAAATTGGTTGGCTTGCTGAACATAGACAAATCACTTTACACAGCATTCGTGCTTGGAACTGCTGTTCTCACATTATACTTGTTCCTCAGATCAGAGGAAAGTGGGGCACTCATCAAAATACGCCGCACACTAGATGGGGCAGTAAAATGTGCCTTACGGCTCTTTCTCCTAGAGCTACTGACTCCTGCAAGAAATCAAAATTTAGCAATCAAATGACAAATGCGTATGCAAAGTGCTGCACCATAACAGAAACTTGTGCCACTTATACAACATCAAAACAAATAAATGCACACTGGGCTCTCAGCAATAAATTTCTAATTCAGTAAACGATGACCGATCCATTGTTTCGTAGGATTTTCCTGTAAAATGGAATCTATTGATAGCAGATATTTATAAAAGCCCCAGGGTGTCTAGCAACTAACCATCAATGAATCGAAGAATCCTTCATGGTTTGTAAAACAGTTAAACTAAAAAGATGGAAGTGAATTGACAATCAAAATAGTAATTGCTGTTAGAAGTGTGCAGTGAGCAGTTAACACAGATTCATCTTAACCCAGATCGTCAAAAAGAAATTGGGGTGAAAAGTTATTGATGCTTAAAAAATTCTACTTTTCTTTCATTTCAATTTAATATCTTCTTTCATTTTAATTTAATATCTTATATTACATGACCACATTGGGCTGTGGACTGCAGCTTGCTTTCTCTCAATGTTCCCAGAAATAGTTTGGACAATAAGATAAGCAATTTGCCAACAGGTCTTTGGTTTACTGGGAAGGTGGATTGAACCATAGACTGTCTACCGTGGCTCCATTCTTGCTGTGATCTGCCCCGCCTGAATGGCATGTCCCATAAAGGGCCGAGGTTGTGTGCAAGTCCAGTGCGATTTAGTGACAGGAATTACTCTTCGGACGTGGTATCTGCGATTTTGGTGACAAGAATTACTCCTTGGTCCTGGTATAGAAGCTGATGAAGTCTGATATTTAATGCAGCCCTTGAATTTGTTTCACCCTAAAGGTCATTTGGCCGTTGGGTGTCCGTCCAGACTCTAATTATAAGGATGATGGCTTGTTATACCATCCGCCAGGGTTATCATTCTAGGTAAAGTTCCCCCACTCTCAGCAGAGAAACTGGGGCCAAATGTAAGCCCTCGGTGATTTCGGTGGAATGGTTACCCTTTTGGGACATATTTACAGAAAATAAGTTGAACACATTGCAGATAGCTGACCCTTTCTAGGCACAGCCGAGTCTGTGAAAGTGGACCATACCATAACCCTTCACATGAAGGCGAAGGAACAAGGCAAAAATAACGGTATTAATAATCGATGCATTCAAGGACGCTCACTGTTGTTTATGAGTTGTCACTGGCGCATTACTTCCCCAAAGGATATCAATATCCAGTGCCGGGTGTGCCATGTTATATCCGCATTAATTTTACACATGATCTACTCCATTTTATTTCCTCTTTTAAGATTTGCAAAACATGGGAAAGGACTTGCAACCATCCATAGATAAGAGCAAAATCTAGCACAAACTAACCACCAGCAAGCGATAAAAGCCCTACAATACTAATTTTCTGGATGCCGTGGAATCAACACTGAAAAGAGATTGCTCTAATGCAAAAGAAATAAAATAGAACCGACGCGAAATGCCCTGGATCGATTCTAACATTCCCCATAATCAATTTCTAAGTAAATCACGAAACATACTGCCCAACAATGCTTACTTGGATTGTACTTCATGTTGAATGTTGTTTTGGCCCGCCTGCAACTGCTTCCCCTCTCTCGCCTCCCCCTTAGGTTGCCTCGCTCCCACCCAAACCCTTTAAAAACCCTAGAGACTAAAACCCTAAGTAAGGCCTTGGTTTAAGGCTTTATAACACATCGATACATCTTTGTGTGATTAGAAAATGATAAAATACCTTACGGGCTATTTTGGGACAATTTCTCACATCAAAGTAAAGTTGTCCACACTTCATCTTATAAACCTATTTTATTATGTATTGATATAAAGGTGTTTTTTAAGGTCATTTTGTATGATGTTGGTTATGTGTATATATGTTTAATTTATTATGTCTTGATAAGGGATATATATAAATAGTTCACCCCTATTAATTTGCTTATAGAGTTTATAATTTTTTCCTCACTCAATAGTTTTTGGTGGTTTGTGTAAAGTTCAAAAGAATTCTTTATATGAACTTTTTAAATAATGTCAATTTGTGAAGTTTTGATTGGGTTGAATCTCTCTCGGGAATGCCTTCCTATTTCGACGGTGGAGCTTGCATCATCCATTTAAACCTCAAAAATATTTATGTAAGTAATTATTAAACTATTTATGGTTGGCAGGTTGGGAAGTCAATCTTGAAATTTGGAATGGTTGTATGACAACCCACTAATATCTTGTTTTTGCAGCTTCTCTACATGATTTGTTGGGTTTGTGGTTATGTAACTTGTCAAGTGTGTTAAATAAATTTGGATCGCTTTTCCCATTGAATACTTTTGCATTTTTTTCATTTTCTTTTATAATCTTAATATTTCTAATTTTCAATCTAAATTAATATTTTTAATACTAATAGAAACATACAAAGCCGCAATTAAATTGTCCCTCTTCCCCAACACTATGAATTGCTACCAGCTCTTTAATTTGTGTTTTGGATTTGACTTGGAGAATACTTGATTTATATATTATATTTGTTTTGTTTATGTTAGCATTTGTTATTTTGCAGGTTACATTGGGTTCATGGGAACGGAAAGAAGATCAGTATATGGATGGATAAAATCTTGGGGCATCATCCATTTGCATATGTTCCCAATCTCGATGACATTCGCTTCTGGATGCAAGAGAACAATGATCTCTTGACTCTTCGTGGCATTTCAGATTGGTCGAGCTCTACCGTTTGGAAAAGGTGGAAGACTCTACACCCCCACCATCTACAGAAGGACTACACCCTCTTCACCACTTATTTGCATGGGAAAGTACCCTCACACCTCAGAAATAGGATCAAATAGTATGGGCTCACCATGGCACCTACACAATTAAAGAAGGTTATATTATTCTAGAGAATAATGGAACCCGAACCTCTGCAGAATTTTGGGGTAAGGTATGGAATTCAGACTACATTCCCAAAGTCTTTTTCTTAAGGATAATATTATCATAATAAGATGGCTATAATGATTTTATGATTATAGTAATTGTACCTTTAGAATTACAGTATAAAGTGATTGTTCTTCTTGGTTGTTATTATGAGTTTCAAGGCTTGATTGATCCTAAAATCATGGCATCATTTTTCAAGCTATCATCTCTTTGAGGCAATTGACAATACTACATTATTATTTAAGAAATTTCTGGAGAACTTCTCACTAGTCTGAACAACCATCAAAATTTGTTGTCGAGTACAAACTTAATTGCTTTACTAATTGTTACTTTGACTAGGATCGCCATTACAGAGAAAGATAGAAACCAACTTTTATATGACACGTAGAATGATGTTAAGTTTGCTCAGGTCAGGCTCAGCTGCCCATAGTTTTGAGTTGTTTAACTGTCTTATTTGATCATAAAATCTAACGCATATACAGAGAAACATTTTAAATGGCATTCAATTTCTCCCTTCGTTTCACATGCTTCGGTGCAACTATTTGTGGGTATTTATCTTCATTCCTTGCCATGAAAATCTGCATTAGAACTGTCAAACCAAAATTCGATAAATTACCCGTTTAAAAATGATTTACGAGCATTAAACATGAATGTCAGGAGAGCCCACGATGACTCCTTGAACATTCATTCATTCTTCACTTCTGGACTTTAGCCCGGCGGCACAAGTCGAATCTTTGGGGGAGATCGTCTTCATTGTAATATGGGATCCCTTGAACATTTTATTTCCCACAGCCATGATGGACGAGCCAGACATTACCAGATGGGAATTTGAGGTATTTTTTCATTCCTTTTGCTTTTTTTTAGCAATCATATTCTCTACATATCACGTTAAATTCCAATATCAGTACTAGTCTTCAAATAAGTTCAAAGCATCCGCTGAAATAGTGTGGCTGAACCAATTTCGGCTCAAGTCTTTCCCCTGTTGATCCCATGGCTCACAATCTTGGGCTCTACTCTGCCCACGATGCACCACTCCTGCAACATGTATGCCCTGATCTGATGCCACGCTTAGCAAATCAACTCCTTTGCTCGCGTGTACAATCAATCTGGATGATCGTTCGGTGTGTACAGTCTCCCTCTCTCTTATGGTCCTCAACCTCTCCAAATGATAATAACTAACTCTGATACCATGTTGAGTTTTACATATCTAAACCTGATTTAATAACTCATATTATTTATGCAATTATTACTTTAAAAAAATGCGTTAAATCTCAACATGATAATGCAACTGAACTAAAAATGGGAAACCACATGAATTTGACAATTTATATTTTATTATTATAAAACCTTCTTCTTGAAAGATTATGATGTTAAATCTCAACATGATAATGCAGCAGAATTAAACATGGGAAATCACATGAATTTGACAATTTATATTTTATTATTATAAAACCTTCTTCTTGAAATAATATGATGTTTGCAGAGAGGTTCTAAGCGGCAACACAAGTTTGTTTGGGTTCCCCCCACTAATTCCACTCCAAATTGACAATCGTCCAGATTGGTTTAGGTACAAGGTAATATGATATAGTCTTCTCCAAATTGGTTCAGTGCAAGTTAATAGTAAGCTTTTCTAGCTTGTCATTTTTAGAATCGAGCTTTAAAGAGTTGATGGGTTTTATTTGAATGAAATCGAGCCATTCATGTTTATATATTTCCAGAAATCATGGTTGCAGTAAACAATAGATCGGTTTTTTTGAGTTTCTCCTTCTGGTTTGTTATTATGTTTGTGACAACTCTTGCTACAACAAGTCCAGTAGTTACGAAAGAACGTCATTGTGAGGAGATATACATCATTGGGGATGGAGAAACTTTGTAAATAATTAGCGAGAAATGTAACACCCCTTCATTCTCATTGACAACCCTCACATCCAGGACATCGAGGATATCTCTGAAGGCATTCCTCTCAAAATAACTTATTAGAAAACAAAAGCAGAAATAATATTTTCAGCTGAAAGAGAAAACCGACGGTGGGCTAGTTCCACATGCCCTAAAACTTGAGTAGTTTGTCCATGGTGGGTTATTAATAATCTTCATCTTCCTTAAGAATTTATTTAAGGCTCCTTCATGGAAGAAATTATATGATCATAATATTGAAGAGGATAATAAATATTGTAGAAGGCGTTATATAGATCAATCATTCTCCTATAATTTTTCTTTGTAAATGAAAAAATATGCTTCAGTTATCCAGCCATGTTGAATCCTTATAGTCTAATTTGCCCTCTGGATAACATGTATTTTGGACCATAATTTGTAGTCAATAATATTGTTCATTGTGGAAACTATGGAGATTTTTACAAGAAGATCCGAGTTTTGGCCTTCTCGTTAAGACATGGGGGTTTGGTTTTGGGGGAGTTATGGCTAGTGTTTGTGGTAATAACTTATCTGATTAGTTATTGTAACGGAAGTGGTCCATCGAACTTGATTAACCTTTTTAAAAGTTACACATATAAATTCAACTTGATATTTCCTCTATAATCCATAGAGGCCATGGACAGCCTTCCAAAAATTGTCCCTAAGGATTCAAACTTTTGATCAACTGCTAATTGAGGCATTATGCCAGCCACTGGGCTTATCACAAGTCACACAAGTCATATCACCTGATAGGAGGTTATCAATTAAATCAGATCACATGATAGGAGGTCATCAATTATAGTGTGTTCAACTTTGAAGCTCCATATGATATTTTATTTAGAACATTTATATTTCCATAGGTTGTACAATTTTTTTTTGTGCCAATACCTTACCTGATTTAATGTCTATTTTAGTCTATTCATTCACATATAGTTGTTCTTTGTGCAAGTTTGCATGTTGTTTCTTCACATGGGTTTCAAACCACTCATTGATTGCAATCTAATTTTCTTTATGAATCTTTCTTAACGATTAATTTATATTCAAATATTCATATTCAAATACGTAGTGTTATAGTCAGTTAGATATTTCTATTTAAAATGGAATACCTAGGGATGAATCTCGTCCTCAGAAGAGAATGCTTCTAAATCAATCAGACCTCAACGTCATGACTGGTTTCTTTTGTCATCATCAGTGTATATTTGTTTTAAAAAAACAACTTGTTATTAAACTTTGTTTTTAAGTTAAACAAACTTTGTTTAAAATTTTGGTTTTGATTATATATATATTTGATGGATAAATTGTATTGACAAACATGTCAATAAAATATATTAACAAACAATTGTATTGATAGGTAAATTGTTTGATTATATATATAATTCAAATCAATTGTATTGAAGGTTCAAATTCCATTCTTGTTCCAAAAACAAGCCATTCCAAAAAATTTATGGTGGAAACTCTGGTTAGCAAGAGATGGATTGATTTTTAACAGCAAGCCCACGAAACCAGAAATTGTAGCAACAAAAGCAAAGGCTATGATGTTGAAAGTTGTAGGAAATAAATTTAAAATTGATCCCATTAAATTCATAGGTGAGCATAATTGGCTTGGACCGCTGCAGGCAGATAAAATTCAGATGGGTTTTGGAAGGTCTTTTACCAAACCAAATTGGCTTGTGAGACTTCCAGAAAAGGAATTTTCAGAATGGTGGCAAAGGAAAAATAAAGTCTCAATCTTCTTCGATGGAGCATCAAAAGAAAATCCAGGGAAAGTCAGGGCAGCGGGAATGATTTACTACCCGAGAGGAAGGTTAGAAGCTAGTTTCAGCTGAGGTTTAGGACAAAGCACAAATAATCAAGCAGAAATATTTGCTCTTTTAAAATCCTGTCAACTCATGAAGGAAGTTGGACATAACGACCTTCAAATATTTGGAGATTCAAAAATTCTAATCAAAGCTTTAAACTCTGATACAAAGTTCAACAATCTAAGCTTGAATGTGACTATGCAAAGGCTGAATTTCATCTTGTTAGACTTTGTTTCTGTTACATATCATCACATTCTTCGATAATTGAATAAGAAGGTGGACTTCAAAGCTAATCAGGGTTGCCAACTACCTACATGAATGCTAAGTTTGAATGAAGGACCTAGCTTGATTCATCAAATTCCATAAGAGAGAATTGATGGGCGATGTCAAAAGTACTAACCTAGGAAATGAGTAGTTTTGGAAACAAGGAATTGTATATCTTGGAATAGAGGTAAACTGGGTGAAGTCCCAACTAAGTTTTTAAATACACAAAAAAAAATATTCATTTTAGTTAAAAAAAATTGGATCTATTAGTCACCTCATCAATCGTGACGTCCTAAATCTTGGATCACAAGCTCATCTCTCTTCTCTTTTCTGATTAAAACTGATAATAATTTAGGCCCCATCCCATTTGATTTTCATCCATTGTGGATGCAAAACTCATTGGCTTTGGAAACAATAGAAGAGGTATCGAACAACTAGGTATAGGGATCTCCTTTATATGAGAATAAAAACTTCGGGCTTGTTAGCTCTCCAAGAAACTACTCAGTGGTTATGGCTGAGTATGCTTGGTAACTTAGAATTTCATTTACTTTCAATAAGTGGATCGAGGGGATACAAGAATGGCACAAATGAAAGACTGCTAATCAAAATAATTTAATGAGCCAGTGCTCTTAGAAACTGTACATCAGATGATCAATAATAGGACAGACATATAGAATAATGCTCAGACAACCAAATACATCAAGTTTGCAGGGTTTATACAACCAAGTACATACATCATGCAGGGCTATACTAAGCATCAAGAATTTCCTCCATCAAATAATGAGCATGAGCTAAAATAATCCAACAGAGTGCAGAATAACAATGGGTAACAAAATCTGAGTACAACAACAAGAGAAAACTGTGATTTTTTTATTAAACTAGCAATCAGACATAGGCCAAAGTCTCCAAGCTCGAACCCTTTACCAAATTTTGGTTTTCAGGCTTTATAGCCTTTACATAGTAGTCTTCGGATCCTAAAAGCGTGGATCTGATTTAATTAACTAAAACTAACTGAACAACAATATTTAAAAGACTTGAACTAGTCTCTGAAATCAAGGAGATAATCATTAAGTAATTCCTCTTCGATTTGTGCCAAGTGCTTGATGCAGAAGAGCTGGCCTTCGAAGGCTCGGTGGGTTGGGCTGGCGCATAACAACTGAAATCATAGATGTGACTGTCGACTTTCAGTGGCATACCTTGAAATAAGGTTGAATTTATTAACGATGCCCCACTGACCGAAATATCGCCCAAAGGTCTTCAGATATGGATAACATATCCCATACTATATCTCTTACGCTGGTCTTATGCCAATTTCATGAACAAAAATTGATATTGGGGCAAAAACATAGTAATCTGTCAAAACCAGCTTTTGGCAATTTACTGCACTGTCGATTTCATACCTTAACTGCCGGAAGTTGGTTCTTTTGGCAGCTAATGAGCTCGGTGGGCTCGCCTAAGCTGCCAAACACTATAACCGTTTCAAATCTTAAAACCCCAACGATGCTAATCGCCAATAGTCAGCGCTTTTGGCAGCTAATGAGCTCAGTGGGGCTCGCCTAAGCTGCCAAAAGCTGAAACCTGTCAAAAATTCAAAAAAAAACAAAACGATGTTGTCCCACAAGCTGACGCTCAATTGTCAAGGTTTCTTTGCAACTGGTCCCTTCCTTCGTATAGCTCGTTTAGCCTTCTTTTGCTGAGCTTCCACAGGTTGTTCTATTTGAGCTTCCACAGGATGTTCTTTTTGAGTATCCACAGGCGTTTCTACTTCAGGGAACGTGGCGACCTCAGCCAACGTGTCTAGGCCAGATGGTTGTGCTTGTGGGATTACTGGTTGTACCTCTGTTCCCTCCAATTCCCTTAATTTCAGCCTGAG
>LPNX010947627.1:169602-302498 GCA_001517045.1 Pseudotsuga menziesii
TTTGTCAGTGATCCCTTCTACACCCTCCAAGCCCTTTGCTCTCAAACCCTTCTTTCAATGGGACAAAATTTCATCAACGTAACCACATATATCTTGAGCTTCTTGTAACGATGAGGGTGAATTCGTAGGATTTTACCATTATATGTCATTATCATAACTCTTTTTGGTATAGTCGATGCTACCAGTGGGTACCTTGTATTCTTGGCGATTCAAATATTAGGTGTGTCAGCTGGTCTAGCCAGAACATAATCTAGAAGCATGCTCATGAAGCCTAGTTCTTCAACTTCTGGTGGTGGTGCTACTTTCTTACGACTACTAGACCATTTCCTCTTCGACATGCCAAGTGGGTTTGGTTGTAAGCTCACTTTAGGGATGAATGGTATATGTTCAACTTCTTCTACAACCATGGCCTGCAATGGAACTTATACACCATTTTATTCCATAATGGGTATCGGTGAAGGTGTCTCAACACTAGATTCTGCAACAGTGCTTTTATTGGAGATATATATCACCATACTCTGCGAAAAATCGCCTTAGCTCTTTGAGTTGCAAACATAACAACTTAGTTTGCTTGGTTGGGTGCAGACATAATGAATAAAAATTTGGTGCAAAGATGATATGCATTCACTTGTTCATCCAGTCTTTCCTTTACATGAGTGAGCAATAATTTGGAAAAGTGGCAGCGATTTATGTCACATGGGGAACTGGTTTGAATCATTACAGGGAAACAACCACTCAACCATCACTTTCCCTATCACTTCAGTGGTAGTTATTGTGCAATAGTGATGTAAGCAAACAAAAAGTACACTGCCAAAATCTCCTGCATCCTTAATTCAACTACGACCAATCGTCTTCTTGTGACCAAATCTCCTCATGCGATAGCTCGTTTCTTCCTCCGACAGGTATTTAGTCTTGGACACATTTCTTCCCTTACGACAGACAAAGAGTGTTCGCCACCATTTTATTTCTATGACAGACAGATAGTTTGGGAACACTCTTCTTTTTCTTCACTTAACGCATTTCCCGCGACACAAAACAAAAACATTCATAAATCTACATTTTTTTTCCAGTCGACCAAGTCGCAACTATCTTGGTAAGGATTTAGCCAACTTCCATTCACCAATCCTTTGAAAGGCGTTCCATATAATTTCTCCAGTTGTACTATGCCTCCTTCAATGATTTGAATGACAACATAAGGCCCCATCCAATGTGTTTTCAGCTTGATTGGATGCCTTAAGAACTTATTATCATAATGGAGGACAAGTTCCCAATCCTGAAATTGCTTATTCTTAATGTGTTGGTCATGCCATACTTTCTGTCGTTCCTTCTCAACATTTTGGTGATAACCTGAGACAAAATGTTCTTCCTCCAATTGCACAAGTTGTGCCAATATTTCTTTGATTGCACCACTATCAGTTATTTCATTGATTGCAACAATCCTTAAATTAGGTACAATATACTCCATCGGCATAACAACCTATTGTCCACACACTAGACAGAATGGAGTTCGGCATGTCAACTTCTTACAGGTCGTGCGATATGCCCACAATACTGCATAAATGTTTTGGTCACAGTCACCTCTTTAAACATTGCAAATCTTTGTCAATGCATTCTCTGGGATTTCATTGAATGCTTCGACATCACCATTTGTGTGTGAATGATATGGTGTTGTCTTCCTATGTTGGATCTGGAATTCTTCAGTTAATTCTTCAATTAATTGATTGACAAAGTGTGTGCTCTGATCACTTATCAAAATCTTCAGGTATCAAAATATAGTGACAAGATTACCAAACAGAAACTTGGTAGCAATCGCAGCAGTACAATCCTTTACTAGAGCTACTTCGGCCCATCCAGTCAAGTAATTTGTCACAATAATAATGTATCTTGCACTTGTTCGCTTTCATAGTAGGTTAATAGGTCCAACAAAATAAACAACACATTTGTCAAATGCCTGCAAAGGTATATGAGGTACTAGAGGCATTTCATCCCATCGCAAGGGTTTTCCAGTTCTCTAATAGATATCACAGTTGCGACAATATTCTCTAGTGTCTGCATGCAAAGTGGGACGCCACAATCCTGCTTGCAATATCTTGTGCACTGTAGCTTTTCTAGAATAATGACCTCCTACGACACCATCATGCGCTTCATTCAATATCATTGGTCACTCATGTTTCAATACACAACATCGAATAATTTCATCCGTTCCCATTTTATATAGTTGTCTAGCTGTCAATTGGAAATCTGCAGCTTGCAAACTAATTGTTTTTTCTACGCAGTACTAAATCCTTCTGGTGCATATCACGTACTCAAAAAGTGTATAATATCTTTGTATTGATTATCAAACATCCTTATCACAAATAGTTGCGCATCAGGAAGACTATCATTGAGGTTCACAGGTTCATCTCCACTTTCAAGCCTCGACACATGGTCTAGTCCTGAGTTTAGTTTTCCTAGCTTAACAATAACTTCAAAATCAAATTCCTGGAAAAGAAGGATCCACCAAAAAATCTTTCGCCCCAACATTGGCTTGTTCACCAGGTATTTCAACATTGAATGGTCTCTGAACATATTGAAATGTCCACCTAAGAAATAGTGTCAAATTTTTGTAGCGTGTACACCATAACTAATCCTTCTCTTTTAGTCGCAGTGTAATTCTTCTCTGTTGTTGACAATTTCCTACTAGCGAAGGCAATAGGATGATCAATGGATCCTTCACTAGGCTGCTCAAGTACAACGCCGAATGCGACATATGACACATCGACATGTACATGAAATTCCTTCTTCCAGTTTGGAAAAACTAATATGGGTGTTGTGACCATCTTGTTCTTCAAGAGATCCAGACTTTCTTGGCATTTTTCCATCCACTGGAACTTAATATCCTTTTAATTTTTTTTCTTCCATCGGAGCAGTTACCTTTGCATATCCTTTGATAAAATTTTCATAGTATCTTGCATGTCCCAATGTCATTCTCAGTTGCTTCACTATCGCAGGGGTGGTAGGTAGACGATGATTCCAATTTTAGCAGGGTCGACCAAGATTCCATTGCGACAAACTACATGGCCCAACATATTTCCAAACGGGGCACAAAAAATACATTTCTTTAAATTCAATGAAATTTGATATTGTCGACATCGTTCCAGCATCTTTATGAGGCTCTCAATGTGATCCTTTATGAACCCAATCGAAGTAGACCTCAAGAAACTTATGAATAAAATCCTTGAAAGTAGCCACTACTATCTTGGAAAATATAGCGGGAGCATTCTTGAGTCCAAAGGATATGACTGCATATTGAAAACATCCCCACTCTATTGCAAAGGTTGTCTTGTGGTGATCTTCCTTCGTGATTCTGATCCGATGGTAGCCAGAGAAGCCATCAATAAAATAATAAACTTTTTGACCCCCAACACTTTATAATTCCTCATCTATAAACGAAGTTGGAAACAACTCATGTAGGCAAGCATCATTCAACTTTCTTAGGTCAATGCATATGTGTACATCACTGGTAGTCATCTTATCCTGCACTACTATCGAGATGATCCACTCTGATTCTTCAACGAGTTCTATGATACCCACATCTAGTATTCAATCTAATTCTATCTTGACCTTTTCTTTATACCACAGATTCAATCGGTATGGTCACTGATTCATATGCCTTGCATTAGGATTTAACGATATATTCGTCTCTCCAAGGTCTCTGATAATCCCCTTCATTTTTGAAAATTTTGTAGGTAACAGATTGTGGAATTCATGTAGTAAGTTTGAGATATTCCCAAAAATTTCATCAATCCAACAATCTCCAATGTTGGAAAACTTTGGATTCTCTGGAGATCCAATGTTTAATTTCTTGGCTTTTAATGGATTTAGGAATTGGTTACTTGAAATACCAAATCCCTCCACCACACGAGTACCTTCAGATTCTGGGATGTTCATGTCTCATGGGTCATCATCCTCAGTTTCACCTGTCACATTATAGCACTCCATCTACTGTTGGACTATCGTGTTGCTCTAATTAAAGTTTGACATCGACATAGGTATATCTTCAAATATTTTCATCTTGATCACTTGCAATGCAACATCAATCGAAGGATGATCATCAACAAATTTGAATGTGTGTGTAAAGCTAGCAGCTAATTCACCCCATTCAAGAGTCCCTCATCGCAGCTCAACCGATGTGTACCAGTTACTTGGTATCATATCCAATGTGTTAAACTAGTAGCAACAAGGAAGGTCTTCCTGCATGCATGTGTTCTTGCATGCAGAACACTTAAATTAGGAAACCAGTTGTATTTAATTCACTTTCCTAAGTTTACTTTGGAAAATAAATTAAATTTGATCTAAATTAAATTTAGTGAACCACTAGTTAAAGTGAAAGTAAAATTGGGGTTTTTGCTTTACCACTAGTTAAAGTGAAAGTGAAATTAGGGTTTTCGCTTTACCTAAAGTTATAAAAGAGAGTTCAATTGGTGGAGAGAACACACACACACTTGTATTCTGACAGGATACAGACAGGGAGAGTAAGTCAGACAGAGGATTTAGCCGGGATTACAAAGGAGCGAGCAGCAGGATCATCGACCTTCATATAGCTGGGTTGTACACTATCACAGGAGGGTGTTGAGGTTTAGCTGGGATTTGGCCAGTGATTTTGCTGGGTGCTGCATTTGCCAGGTTTGGGTGAATTTGCAATGGTTGTAAAAGTTCCATATTTTCTCATAATAAAATCTATATCTGACTTTTGCACTGGTTTTTTCAGGGGTTTCCATACCCAAAATAATAGTGTCATTATTGTGATGTGATGTTGTGATTTATTTCTAAGTTTTATATTCCGTTGCATACTGTAAACGATATTCATGTGTGGTTATCAGTTGATATTTTTCATGTACTGTTTATCCCTAATTGAATATTAAAGGAAAATTTACATGGTATCAGAGCTCTGGTGAGCTAAAGCTGAGAGATTTGCAGCAGTAGTGATAGATCAGGGGCGGATCTATAGGAAGACACAAACCTAAACTTCAGATCTATGGTTTAACAAGTACACTTCACTATGGCCATGCAGTTCAGAGTTGAGGATAGACTCCAGGGTGCTTAGAACTTTCCTACATGGAAAGAGAGGATCATAAGGATCCTGGACGTCAGTGATGTTGAGGAGCACATTGACTCCACAAAAGATGCACCCACAGATCGATCTGGCAGATCTGATAGCCTGGAAGAAGATTGATTCTAGAGCCATGCTGATTATCATGGATGGAGTGAAGGATCTATTACAGCTACAACTATTCCCCTAAAAAAATTTATTTTTAGGGTCCCCCCTTGTTTGTTTGAGTTTCAAACTAGCCTAGGAATGTTTTATTTTTGCCAAGATTTGATTTGGGCTCATATTTTTTTGAAAAAACTTAGTATTTTTGCATGTCTGTATCGGATGATCAGTCAACTAGCCTTCCGATATCGGATTCTTAGTTGACTAGTCTTCCGACGTTGCGGAAGTACAGTCAACTAGCTTTCCTATTGGTTTATCAGAAGCCTTCTGAGATTTTCGTCGCTACATCAAAGTAAGTTTTCTTTTTCCTCTTGGATTTGGTTCGCCGAAGCTCCGACTTCTTAGTGTCATGCATATCTGATGAAATGGATGTTCCTTCATCTATACTTTTTTGAGAATCGATATTGTGAGCAATCTTGCTATCAGGTTTGTTTGCCAGAGCGAACCGAAGGTTTTAGTCCGTTGCCCGCACGACGTTGCGGAGGACTAGTTTTGAGCTGATCCAAAAGCTCACATTTCCTATGCCAATTCTAAAGAGTTAAGTCCTACCGGGGTTCGATGTTTTTTTCCTATATGATTCCCGGGTTGGTAAAGCATTCTGCTGCCGACGTTGCGGAAGAGTGCACCTGTGAAAATTGAGCGAAGATTTAGGGCATGGTGCAGACAGGCGTTTCGCCATCTGCACCATGCTATTCTTGGTTTTTATATGTTCAGCCTGAGGTTAGAAAGCCATGTCCCCTACAACATTAGTTTCCCGTGGGATTCAGGATGGCCGCGCAGCTTACTAGGGTTTTTTGGAGATGAGTTTTCGTGTCAGTTTAGGAAGTTGGATGAAATTGATAGGGGTTTTTGGGATTCTTGTATATGCAGTAGTGGGATGAGTTGCTTCAAATCAAAGTGCCTATATAAGTTAAAGAAAAATTTCCAGATTAGGGTTTTGAGATAGTTGAAGTTTTGAGCAGATTTAGAGGGAAGAAATTTTGCAAGGTTTTCTTTGTTAAAATATCTCATTCTGAGGACTGTGTATTAACATAAATTTCCAACATGCATATTGAAGAAGGGGTAATGAGTGAATGTGTTTCTTGTCTAATATTATACCAGTTTCTAGAGATAGTTAGACTGAAACCATGTTGCATGACTATTGCAGGTTGATTTCCAGTACATCAATATGCCAAGGAAACAAAAGAAGAAAGCCCAAGTGGTTGAAGAGGAACTTGAAGTATAAGTGATAACCAAGGTAGAATTCATTTATGAAGACACTAAAGCTACTACTGGGGTTGAACCAAAATACAAGTGGGGAGAAGTGTATAGAATGATTTCAAGGCAAAGTGTCCATGATGTTGGTTTTAAAGACATGTACATATATACGAATATTGAGAGGTCAGCCCTGATGAAAGTGGCTACCGGGCCTGATCTTTTTCCATGCTTGGAAGTGATAGGTTGGATTCTGCCCAGGGCAGATGTGACAAGGATGATCCTAGTGAATATCGGGAAACAAGGCTATGCTGCATACAACCCTGCTTATGTGTCCATGGCATATCATCTATCATCACCACAGACTTATCTAACTGAAGGTTGGCTAAAGGAGTTAGGTCTGGACCTGGTAGAGACAATGAATAAAATGATGATCTCGGGAAAAAACTTCAAGACCATACCTTCTGGGGAATATCAGACATCAACTCTCTGTGTCCCATATAGATTCATCATTTTAATGCTGAACAAAATTTTTGGGAGAGCTAATGGGAAAAGTTTTAAGTTTGGTTGGATACCTGTTATTTATTATGTTGCTACACAGGGGACTATTTTTAACTGGGAAAGCATAGTGTCAAATATCTTGTCAGCCTGCATCAGTGCAACATTGGGAGGAGTATCCCAAAAGAAGTATGAATTCTACATGAGCTCTTTTTTGATTGACTGCATTTTATGCACTCAACCTTTCCCTGCACTAAAATTCCATTGGGATAAGGATCAAGCTCCAGTATATGCTGCTTACAAGTTATTTTGGGCTCACAAATACTACACCTATTATAAGGAGATCTGTGAGCATTTCATCATGCATTTATACACTTTGATTTTCTTGGAAGAATGTAATTGCATGTCAGAAGAAGCCTTCAAGGTTATGTAAGAATTTGGAAGTTATTATCTAACAGAGGATGGTTTATATTTAAGGATGTATGGTGGATTGAGAGCCCCTTCTCTGCTCCCGATATATGCTACTGATTATGTACTCCATAAAGAAGCTGTTAGACAGTTATATATTGATGGAGTAGGGAATTTCTTGTTTGAACAGAAAAAAGGCAGTATATCTTGCAGTGCCTTTTTTCGTTGGGAGTTACAAATTTTCAAGGGTGAAGAATGTGGTAGAATTTGTCCAGGAATTGGAATACTTTCACTTCGGTGAAATGAACTTTCATAGAAATGACTCAAATGACAAAGTATCTGATTATTGCAAGGAAGCTTGAGTACATTTTGAATACACCAATTTTTGCGACAAAGATGAGGAGATTTTCCGCAATGCTAAGAACATGACAGCCCTTAGAAAAAGATTCAAATAGAAAATAACAACTGTGAGTGGTAAAGGAAAGCTTCCTGAAAAGAAGAAAAGGAAAGAAGAAGAAGAATAAAAAAAAGAGAGGAGGAGGCTAACAGACTTGTACAGGAAGCAGAGAATTGGCTGAGAACAGAAGAGGAAGAAAAGAAGCGAGCTGTAGAGGAAGCAACCAAGAAGGTTGAAGAGGAAAGGAAAAAACAAGAAGAAGATGAAATCCAGAAAAAGTAGGCATACAGTGAAGGGTTCAGATTAGAAGGTGTCCAAAAAGAGAAACAACAAACATAAAAGGCACCTGAAAGCTCAAGAACAGAGATACTAGAAGGACAAGACCCTACAGACCAAGAACATGATCATACTGATAGTAACCCATTAGAGCCTGTTGTTCCTTCTAGCAGTATAGTAGTAGAAGGTTCAGGGTCATTTTTTGGACTGGATTTAATTCCTTTCATGCCTACGGAAGGGGAGGAGGTACCAGATTTCAATACTATATTTTACGATAAAGAGAAAAAGAGAATTGTCAAGAGAATTGTAAAGAAGGTGGACACTGGGGGGTAAACCAGGAATGATGGTAACTGACAAAAAAATAGTTCATGGTAAACATAAGGATCGACAATTACTAGAGAGGGCTGGGGTAGATCTAACCCTAGCCACTGAAGACAATGTGGATAGGATCATGATTGACCTCGAGTAGTCTCATAAAAGGGTGGCCCAACTGAAAGAAACTTTGAAGAAGGAAAGGGGTGAAAGCCAAAATATGAAGAGAAAGTATGAGGACATGATCGGTGAGGTCAAAATTTCAAAGGAAGAATGTCAAACCTTGCAGGAAGATAAAGATGCTCTAGTAGTATCTGCAAAAACTATGGAGAGGAATTCTCAGGCTATCTCAGCAGAGTTGGGAAAACTACAGTTGAAGTATCAGAATTTAGAGGCTGAGAAAAATCATGTTCAATTATCATTTGAAGAACTAAATAAAGAAAAGAGCAGATTAGAAAGTAAAGTGACAGAGCTAGAAGAGCAGAAGATCACCACAGAAGGGGAGGCTAAGCTATATCATACTCAAATAGCAGCCTTGGAGGAAGAAAAGAGTTCACTTGCAGCTTCATTGAAATCAAATATGGAGCAGAAGGTTGATATTGAACCTTTAAAGAAGCATGCTCTGATGCTTAGAAGGAAGATTCATCAAATACAACTGCAGATGGCGGAAGAAAGACTTGAAGTCCAACAAATAGACATCAGATTAGGAGAGATTGTAAGTACAACCTCATATTTTCTGGATAGAACCCAGGAGATTTTGGAGACTGTGCGGGGAAGGATGGCTTCGGTAGAAGCAAACAAAGAATCTCCCGCAGATATATTTGTCAAATATCAGGAGATAATAAAGCAAGAGTACGAGCTGATTGAGTTTGCCAGTAACGCAGCAAAATAATTAAAAAAGGCAGTGAAGAGAACACAGGGTGCCTGTGTTGAGTTTTGTAGGAGAGTGCTCCTGACATATAATTGGTGTCAGACCTCCGCTACGAAGAGATTGGAGGCGCTACTCGAACATGAAATGTTTTTTAAATAGTTACAGGACAAATGCAGCGAAGATGAACAAACCATCCAGCAAGTCAAGGAGTTGGATGAAAGGATACTGAATACTGAAGTAGCACATGCGGCTGTGAGCATCCACCTGCTATAAGGCCAACTGCGCTTGATTCCTGCCAGGATAGCGAGTATTAAGACCCATGCTGCTCAGCATGAAATCACTATCAAATTTCTCAAACCTTCTGGTTTTGAGAATATAGCAGCTGAGGAAAATATATGGAGAAAATTCATGAACAAACAAGCTGGGCCCTCCTAGCTGAATATTTTTGGAATATTGATAAATAATGTAATATATTATATTTATTTTTGTGCACAAGCTACAAGACAATTTTTTGTAAAAGAAAGGTCGGAAGTCCAAAAGGCAGCAAGGGGCAACCCAAAAGTTTTTGCTTTTTGTATAAGTATAGGCAAGTTTTAGGTAGTGAGGACCTTTTTTCAAACGATCTTGGTGCAAGATTATTGTAAGGAGAACTAATTCATCTTATAATAAAGAGTTATACTTTTCGGCTGGAGAAAGCATTGTGGAGTTTCAAATGTTTTCCATAGGCTAGTTGGATATGAATTGTTTCTGTTTCAGCTTGTTTCCATGAACTGTGATATCGTTATAACTTATGAATTCTTTCATGTTGTGAATGTGCTCTTGTTTATTTCTGTGAAATTTCCACAATCTTAGTTGAGTAATGAATGCTTTAATTAACAATGAGCTATATCTTTGTTCATCTGTCTATTGATATTCATGTGTTCTGAAATGTTAACAACTATACGTAATTTTCTTAATACATGTTATACAATATATTACTCACCATTAATTATAGTATTGCTCCTTAGGGATAGATTAATTAGTCTTAGTTAGTTTTGCTTTATTTGTGATTTAGAAGCGAGAGAGGTAAGACGAGAGGTAAGAACCCGCGCATCTCATTGTGACCCTCCTCGTTATCTCTATCACCTGCATTTAGTTAGGCACCTGCACATCATATATAAAGATAAAAAACTAAAAATACACCTAAACGGTGGACCGGGCTGTAACCGGTAAAAAATTTCAACCATTACTTGACCTACGCTAGTCGGATCGTAAACTGGACGGATTTCCCATGCCAAACAATAACGAGCTAGTTGAGAACGTTTATTGGGGAGAATCCCTACTGTTGTTACCTGCGATTTTCCAGGCCTCAATAGGACCATATACTCCCTCACCTTTCTAGTAAGAAGACCGCATTGGAGATGTGGAAGGATTTGGAAAGTCTCTACCAGAGCAAGAACGAGAACCGGAGGATGGTGTTCCAAGAGAGGATGTGCAATACCAAGATGGACAAGGGAGAAGGAGTGGTGCCTTATCTCACAAGGCTCACATAGATCAGGGACGAGCTTGGAGCTGTTGGATCTAAGACTGGATGAGGAGCTAGTTTGGATAGCCCTCAATGGCTTCTATAAGCCATGGGACACCTTTGTCAAAGGTGTTGTGGCTAGGGAGAAGCTCCTTGATTGGCAGAGACTGTGGGATGACTTTGTGTTGGAGGATACCTGCATGGGTCAAGGATCAGGCTCATCCAATAGTGCCCCACAGATTGTGGATGAGGAGGCTCTAGCCCTTATAGGGAAGAGCAAGGGGAAGGAAAAGAGGATGAAGGGTGGTAAGAAGAACCTTGATCTATCAAAGGTCAAGTGTTTTATCTACCACAAGAAGGGACACTTTGCCTCCTAGTTCCCAGATAGGAATAAGAAGAGTAACACTCAAGTGGTTGGATCTGCAGAGGTGGATGAGTTCAACATGAACTTCGATGAGGAGTTTTGCTTGATAGCTTGCATGGAAAGCGCCACAAGGAGCAACATATGGTACATTGACAGTGGAGCATCTAGTCACATAACTAGACATAAGAGATTGTTCAGAGACTTGCAAGAGGGTGGAACAGGGATCCACGTTGAGCTGGGTGATGATGCGTGGTATCAAACGCAGGGAGTTGGCACTGTTTCATTTGAGACAGAGTCTGGCAAACCCCTCATTTTTGTTGATGTTATATGTTCCAGGATTAACCAAGAACCTTATATCAGTCTCCACTCTAGAGGACAAGGGATATCAGGTGAATTTCTGTGACCATAAAGTGTATATCAGGCCCAAGGGTTCAAATAGAAGCTTGGATCAGATGATTGGTAGAAGGAGCGAGAAAGTGTACAGATTACACTTTGATCTTGCAAAGGCTCTAGTCAGCAGCAACAATAGTAGTCAGGGTTAGTTGTGGCATAAGAGGATGTCACACTTACACCATGGAGAACTGAAGCATTTG
Source organism: Pseudotsuga menziesii (assembly GCA_001517045.1). Classification (NCBI taxonomy): domain Eukaryota; kingdom Viridiplantae; phylum Streptophyta; class Pinopsida; order Pinales; family Pinaceae; genus Pseudotsuga; species Pseudotsuga menziesii. The sequence continues at coordinate 181,274 of LPNX010947627.1, forward strand.
AGACAGGAAGTCATTGGTGTTCCTCAGGTATAGGAGGAAAAGCATAACCACTGCAAGGGTTGTGCTTTGGGGAAGAACATTAGGAATCCTTTCCCATAGAGTGAGAAAAATTCTAAGGAGCCCTTGGACTTGGTGCATTTGGATGTATGCAGACCTATGAGTGTCCATTCGTTCAGTGATTACAGTTATTACGTAGCCTTCATTGATGACTATTCCAGGAAAACCTGGATCTGTTTCCTAAAGGCCAAGTCAAAGGTCTTTGAGAGGTTTCGAGAGTTCAAGACTCTTGTGGACAACCAAACAGGAAAGAAGATTCAAATGTTGAGGATAGAAAATGGGGGTGAGTACACTTCTAATGAGTTCATGGAGTATTGTTCGACTGAGGGGATCAAGAAGGAGCACATTGTGCCCCATACACCACAACAGAATGGAGTTGCAGAGTGAAAGAACATGATTATGGTTGGAGCATCCAAGGCCATGCTATTTGACCAGGGATTACCACTATTCCTCTGGGCCGAAGTTTACATTCAGAAAAGGTGTCCCCACATAGCCTTGGGGAGGAAGACACCAGAGGAGGTCTTCACAGGCACTAGGCCAGATGTGAGTCACATTCACATATTTGGCAATGTCTGCTATTGTCATGTTCATGCTGACAATAGGAAGAAGTTCTGGAGAGAAGGGGTTACTTGTTGGTTACAGTGAGATTTTGAAGGAATATAGAGTTTACATTCCTACTTGCAGGAGGATCATTGTGAGCAGGGAAGTCCAGTTTGATGAAGATAGAGCCTTGCAGAGATCTATGGACTTTCCAGTAGAGCAGCAACAAACACATTAGTCGAGAGTTAAGTTGGAGGAGCCAGATGTATAGGTACATGTACAGACACAGAGCATATGTTCTAGTGGTCAAAGGGAGTCATATGGACAGGATCCTTCAGTCATTGACTTGAAGGATGAGCTGCAGCAAGAGATGGATATCCAGTAGTTGCAGCAGGTTGACACTAGGCCAAGGCCTAAGTGGTTTAGATCCATAGTGTAGGATTCTAGGCAGGTAGACCCTCCACATACATCTTTTAGATGAAGTGTACCAGTAGAGAGGCTTAGTTATATGGCATTGACGACAAAGTTGATTAACTTCAAACCTTCCAGCTTCGGGGAGGATGCACAACATGATGTGTGGCAGGAAGCTATGGTTGAGGAGTATGACTCCATTATGAAAAACCAGGTATGGGAGGTTGTGCCAAGGCCACAAGGGAAAAAGGTGGTGGGATCCAGATGGATCTACAAGGTGAAGCATGCAGCAGACAAAAGCGTGGAGAAGTACAAGGTGCACTTCATGGAAAAGGGGTTTTGACAGAAGGAGGGTATTGATTATGAGGATACCTTTGACCCTATTTCCAGGTATTCTTCCATTCAGACCATTATCTGACTAGCAGCTGAGATGGGTTGGCGTGTCCATCAGATGGACATCAAGACTGCCTTCCTCAACGAAGTGATAAAGGAGAAGGTGTATATTGAGCAGCCAGAGGGGTTTGATGTGGAGAATAGGGAGACACATGTATGCAGACTGCATCAAGCTCTTTACAGGCTCAAGCAGGAACCTCGAGCATGGTACTCAAGGATTGACAGCTATCTATGGGAGATGGGATTTCAGTGGAGTGAGGATGACCACAACCTGTACTTCTTGACAGGTGAGGTGCCTCTCATACTACTCTTATATGTGGATGATCTCTTTTTGACAGGAGATGAGAGGCTGATTGGAGACTGCAAGTCCAACCTTACAGTAGAGTTTGAGATGAAATACCTTGGGATGATGCATTACTTTCTAGGCTTGGAGGTTTGGCAGAGAGATGGATGCTTCTTCATTGGATATGAGAAGTATGTGGTAGAGATCTTAAAGAGATTCAGGATGGAGGACTGCAAGCCTATGGCCATACCTCTAGTTTCCAACTGGAGGAAGATCGATGCATCAAGGTCAGATGGATTTGATCCTACCTTGTATCCTCATCTTATCGGATCGCTTATGTATCTGGTCAACACTCAACCAGACATCATCTTTGTAGACAACTCTTTGAGTCAGTTCATGGTGGACCCTCAAAGAGTACGTTGGACAGCTGTGAAGCACATACTTCGCTATATTAGAGGTATAGTGGATTATGCATTGGTTTATGAGTGCATGGGGAGTGTAGAGTTAGTAGGTTTCATAGATGCTGACTGGGTAGGATTTGTAGAGGACTAGAAGAGTACTTCAGGTTGTTGTTTTAGCATTGGATCAGGGGTTGTCTCTTGGTTCAATAGGAAGCATAAGTCAAATGCATTGAGCTCGGCAGAGGCTGAGTACATGGCTGCTTGTGAGGGTATGTGGCCGAGGAAGTTACTTGCAGGGTTGTTCAAGTGTGAGCTAGAGGCTACAATAGTTCACTGTGGCAATCAGAGTGGCATCAGGCTTCTGAGAATCCAGTGTTCCATGACCAGAGCAAACACATAGACATCAGATACCACTTCTTGAGAGATTGTGTTCAGAGGGGAACCATTCGGTTGGAGTACATACAGAAAGATGAGCAGGCAGCAGACATTTTCACCAAGGCTCTTTGCAGATAGAGTTTTGTGAAGTTCAGGGATAAGTTGGGGTTGCTACCGAATCCCTTCCTCGTTGAGAGGGAGTGTTAAACTAGTAGCAACAAGGAAGGTCTCCCTGCATGCATGTGTTCTTGCATGCAGAACACTTAAATTAGGAAACCAGTTGTATTTAATTTACTTTTCCTAAGTTTACTTTGGAAAATAAATTAAAGTGATCTAAATTAACTTTAGTGAACCACTAGTTAAAGTGAAAGTGAAATTAGGGTTTTCGCTTTATCTGAAGTTATAAAAGAGAGTTCAATTGGTGGAGAGAACACACACACTTGTATTTCGACAGGATACAGACAGGAAGAGAAAGTCAGACAGAGGATTTATCTGAAAAGACAGAGGAGCGAGCAGCAGGATCATTGAGCTTCGTATAGCTAGGCCATACACTCACACAGAAGGGTGTTGAGTTTTAGCTGAGGGTGTTGAGGTTTAGCTTGGATTTTCCTAGTGATTTTTTCAGGTGCTACATTCGCCAGGTTTGGGTGAATTTGCAGTGATTATAAAAGTTCCATATTTTCTCATAATAAAATTTATATCCGACTGCTACACCTATTTTCCCATCTTGGATTTGTTTGGGCGTTTCCATACCCAACATAATAGTGTCAATATTGTGATGTGATGTTGTGATTTATTTCTCAGTTTCATATTTCTCTACATACTATAAAAGATATTCATGTGTGGTTATCAGTTGATATTTTACATGCACTTTTTAGACCTAGTTTAATTTTAAAGGAACATTTACACAATGTATGTACAAAATCATGAACCCATTCATGTCGTGGTCATGCCTCCCATGTCACACGACAATATTCAATGTGCTCAACAAGATTAGTTAATACTGTGTACTTCTGACCAGTGTAACTGATTTTCTCTCCAAATAATATCTCCATCAATTTACGACATTGAGACCAATCTAAGATAGATTGTTTATGTGTGACCCACCATCTAGCAGGTGTAGCTTTAAATGCAAAGTCCAGAGCGGATAAGCACTGATGTTCTATAACTTTGTCTTCAAATTCTATTAGAAAAGATGCCAATTTAGGTAAGCCTTCATATGTGGGTAGCTCACTTGCCTCACTACCTACCCATCGCACAGACTGTGTAATTCTTGCACCTCTTCTCATCGACACTTCATGCAATCGGTTTTGTCAGTTTTCCAAGGCTTTTCCAGAATCCGATGTACATGAAATAACACTACGCCAATCGAGATTTCTGTCGGCCATTGGATTTACATAATCATCCCTTCTAGAAGTGATATTATAAATCTAGTCTAGATAATCTCCTTGTCCTTTACTATTCACTTCCTCCACATATATTTGTCCTTCCAGCGGATCAATTAGTGTGACCACCCTTAGCTCTAAATCTTGAAACGTTAAGATTCTTTTCTTGAGATTTATAATTTTTTGATTATCAAACGCCTAGTCGATCCCTAGAAGTGTGGGATATAGATTTGTATGATCTAGAGTGTCAATCATATCGAAATTAGCGTAAGTTTTAAGGCCTTTTATCTCAACAGGAACTTGAGTCAGTCAATCGATAGGTAGAACTTTTGACCGATTTTCTAATTGGAGCTGGACAGGAGACCATATGAGTCTCAAATTTCCCATGCTCTCCCATGTTTGTCTAGTTAGAATGTTGAAATTGGAGCCCAATTCTAGAATAATATAATCCATATCATAATCTCCTATTTATGCAGTCATCCTTACTTTGCGACCAGTCTTTAGTCTTTTCTCGATATGATTAACCCCTTTTTCTGGTCACACCTCTTCTTGGGGTTCTTCTATCAAATATGTCAATTATGCGACAACATATTTATCTTGGATTAATGTTAAGAAACTTTTAAAGAATTCTTTTAGTTTACTAACTTTCGAGTCAGTTGCTTTCAGAGTAGCTGGTCAAATCTCTCTACAATCTCCAATATTGGTCTTCCTGAAGTTGACACTTTCTTTTTGTTGACAAATTCTTGTCATATGTCCAAGAATACTTCCTTTTCTTTTTGCACGTTGAATGGTGATTTCCTTTACTGGTCGCACCTGCGGTTGTCAATACAATGCTTCTCGATTTGTTGCTGTCGCAACACCTCCTCTTGTTACGACAACTATATGTGGTTCCCTTGGTTCAATAGAAATATTTTGGATATTTTGATTGGGGTTTGGATTGGTATTCTACAGTGGATTCGAATTTCCCACATTCCTAACCCGCCACTTAGCAATCAACTACAGACATTGTTTGATAGTGTGATCAAAATCTTTTCAATAAGAGCATGTCATAGTAGGAATCATGTAGTCCCTAGAAAAATGTCCAGGCTACCCATAATTATAACATATAATCTGGCCTCTTCTGCAACCAAATCCTCCTCCTTGTCCTCAACCTATAAAATGTCCACCCCCTGGGTTGAGGGTATTGTTGTTGAAGATAATGGTTTTGAGGGTATTGGTTATGAGGATATTAAACCTAAGTTTGCTCTCAACCTGTAATTATTCTTCATTCTTCATTAAATAAGAATCAATTGTTTTCTCCTGCAGTAGTTGATATGCTCTGCAATCTTTCTCATCATGGCCTACTGATAAAAAAAACCTGCAGTATAAACTGGTCGGCACACTTACAATCTTATGTAAGTACAAACACTCTTCTGACCAATGTCCTCTAGTCTAGCATATTCTACACCAAGGCATCCCTTGTGTATTTATCGGGCTAAGGGCTCCATGTTAGAAAATAGGACCGCAGAGCAATAATAGATATACATTTAAATCATTAAATAAGATGCAAAACACATTAAACACATTACAAAGAGACACAAATATAACATGGTTCACCCAAACGATGGGCTACGTCCACAAAGAATTGCCAGTCCTTTTATTATAGTCCAGAAAGATCAAGGGATACAACCTGCAGCAAAACCGCTGCACTTCCTCTTTACGTTCTCAAAGTCTCTCTCACATAATCAAATATATTGTTTACAATGTTATAATACCATACACAACTGTGTTACAATGCTTTCTTTTATAGGGGAAAAATACCATGGGAAAATACTACAGTTAACCCAATACCATGGGCCAACAAACATCCCAAAGCAGGGGGAACGAGTGTACAGTACACATGGGGTACAAACATGACTGAACAATATCTCTAGATCTAGAAGATCAGGCTCCACAATTAACAATCTCCCACTTGGACACTGATCACAGCAACTCCACGACTACTGTACTTGCTGGACTATGCTCTGGACCTTGGACTAGGCAAATTACTTATTTTCACCTTCATGCTTGAAGACCAATAGAAACTAAGCAAGAACTCAGTTTCTCTCTAGTTACTCCCTTTGTCAACATGTCTGCAGGATTCTGGCTAGTATGTATCTTTTCCAATTTCAACAATTCTTCATCTAGAACAGATCTTATGAAGTGGTACTTCAGTTGTATATGTTTAGTCTTCGAATGAAAGGTTGAGTTCTTTGCAAGATGAATGGCACTCTAGCTATCACTATACAACCTAATATTCTCTTGCTTCTCACCCAATTCTTCCATGAACCTCTGCAACCAAATCATCTCCTTACTAGCCTCTGTAGCATTAACATACTCTGCTTCCGTTGTTGAAAGTGAAACAACCTGTTGCAATTTTGAAATCCAACTTATTGCTATTCCACCCACAGTAAACACATACCATGTGGTTCTCCTCCTGCTATCTTTATCACCAGCCATATCTGCATCAACATATCCCTGTAGAACAATGTCTGAACCTCCAAAATATAATGCATGAGAAGTGGTACCTCTCAAATACCTGAGAATCCCCTTTACTGCTTTCCAATTATCTTTACCTGGATTATTCATATACCTGCTCACAACTCCCACTTCATGTGCAATATCTGGTCTTGTGCACACCATGGCATACATCAAGCTTCTAACCGTTGATGAATAGGGAATCCTGGACATGTTATCTATCTCTTCCCGTGTCTCTGGACACATCTCCTTACTTAGTTTGAAATGGCTGGCTAAAGGTGTACTAACTGGTTTTGCATTCTGCATTCTAAATCTCTGCAACACCTTTTCTATGTACTCACTTTGAGACAATGTCAATTTGCGATTTTTCTTGTCTCTTGTTATTCTCATACCAAGGATTTGCTTTGCAACACCCAAATCCTTCATCGTAAATGATTTAGCTAGTTTTATTTTGAGCACATTTATATCCTGCATGTTAGACCCTACAACAAGCATGTCATCCACATACAATAACAAGATAATATATCTTTCATTATCTAGCCTCTTGAAATAAACACAGTGATCAGAATGACATCTATCATAACCTTGTTCTGTCATAAACTTATCAAATTTTAAATGCCACTGCCTTGGAGCTTGCTTCAGGCCATACAATCTCTTCTTCAACCTGCAAACCAAATTCTCCTTACCTTTGACCTCATACCCCTGTGGCTGCTACATATAAATCTCTTCCTCTAAATCCCCATGGAGAAAGGCTTTTTTATATCTAACTATTCAAGATGCAAATATTCTACTGCCACTAGACTTAAAATAGTTCTAATTGAAGTCATTTTAACAAATGGAGAAAATATTTCATCAAAATCTATACCTTTCTTTTGTGCAAACTCCTTTACAACAAGTCTAGCCTTGTACTGCTTCTTGTATACATCTTCTTCCTTCAACCTGTAAACCCATTTATTATGTGCTTCCCTTTTTCCTGCAGGCAACTGAACCAAATCCCAAGTCTAGTTTCTTACCCATGAGTCCATCTCCTCATTCATGCCTTGCTCCCACTTCTTTCTAATTTCTACCTGCATTGCCTCTTCATAACATTCTGGTTCACCAAAATTAGTCATCAATAAATAATACAATGAAGGAGAGAATCGTTCAGGGGGTCTACTTAACCTTGTATATTTTCTTACAGTTGCAAGAGTTTTAGGTACCTGCTGTTGTTCTTGATTTTCTGGCGCCTTTGGAAATTCATCTTCTTTGATTTCATCAAGCACTATGTACTCTGTGTTTTCCTTTTCCACTTTCATTCCCTACAACTGATCTTTGTACATGACCTTTTCATTGAATACTACATATCTACTCCTAATTATTTTTCATTTTTCATCATCCCACAAACGATAACCAAAACCATCAACCTGTATCCAATAAAGGTACATTTCTTGGATTTAGCCTCAAGCTTTGTTCTATCATCTTTATCAATATGGACAAATGCTTCACAACCAAAAGTTCTCAGAAATGAGTATTTTACCTGTTTACCTATCCATGCCTCCTCTAGAATCCCACCATCCAAAGCACTTAAAGGCCCTCTATTTATTAAATAAACAACAGTGTTTACAACATCATCCCAAAACTGTAAGGGCAACCCTGCATACAATATCATACACCTTGCACGTTCCATGATCATTATGTTCATCCTTTCTGACACACCATTTTCTTGTGGTGTTCCAGGGACTGTCTTCTCTCTGTGAATCCCATGGTGAACAGTAACTGTCAAACTCCTTGCTGTAGTATTCACCTCCATTGTCAAATCTGAGACATTTCAACCTTTTTCCCGTCTCATTCTCATCCAAATATTTCCACTTCTTAAAAGTATCAAACACATCAGATTTCTGTCTAATGCAATAAACCCAAGTTTTTCTAGTTGCATCATCAATAAAAGTAACATAATACTGAGATCCACTAAGAGATTGTACCTGAGCTGGTCCCCATACATCTGTATGGACAAGCTCTAACTTTTCACTCTTCTTTTGTTTCCCAACCCTGAGAAATCTAACTCTCTTTTGTTTTCCATAAACACAGTTCTCACAGAATTCCAAACTTACCTGCTTCAGATTTGGAAGCACTTTCCTTGAGTGGAGAATCTACATCCCCTTCTCACTCATGTGGCCAAGTCTATGATGCCACAATGCCGCACCTATTTCTGTGGAAGCTATAGAGATAGAATAATCAGTATTATGAGGAAATAAATATAACATACCTATCCTATCTTCTTTTGCCATTACCATTGATCCTTTAGTGATCTTCCACCACGTTTCTCCAAACGTAGACAAACAACCGCTATCTCCCAACTGCCCTGTTGAGATCAGATTTATTTTCATAGCAGGAATGTGCCTTACATCTTTTAGAAGCCATTCATTTCCATTATTTAACTTAATCCGTACCTTACCCTTTCCAACAATTTTACATGGTTCATCATCCCCCAATAAAACATGTCCGAAATCACCTTGAACATAATCATGAAAGAATTTCCTATGGGGTGTAGCATGGCATGAATCCGCTAAATGTACTACCCAGTAATCACTAGTATTATCTAATGCAAGGATCAAAGCATCTTGTGACACATCACCTGCTACATTCGCTTCCTGAGTAGTCTCTTGCTGCCTCTCACCTTTCTTCTTTGGTGCTTTGTAGTCTTTCTTCAGGTGTCATTTCTTACCACAGTTCCAACACTCTATTTTTCCGAATCTGGAATTGTATCTTTCCTTTTTAGACTTTCAGCGATTTCCTGGGCTCCTTCCTCTCTCATTTTTTCTCCCTCTGCTCTCCATGGTCAACACATTACCTGATGTCTCACCTGTGATTTTTATTCGCATTTCCTTGCTGAGAATAACACCAACATCATCAAACTTAAGATTATTTGAACTAGGGACAAAATTACTTACAGCCATGACCAAGCTATTCCATCTTTCTGGAAATGAGCACAAGATTAGAAGAGCCCTAACCTCATCATCAAATTTTATGTTCACAGAACTTAACTGACTAGTAAGTGTATTAAACTCATTTAAATGATCGGCAATAGATCCACCTTCCGACATCTTCATATTAAATAAATGCTTCATTAAAAATACCTTGTTGGAAGCTGAGGGTTTTGTCCTATAGCTTACCCAATGTGCTCATCACGCCCTCTGTTGTTTTTCTTTCGAAATATTGGAAGCCACTGACGAAGCCAGGCACAGCCGTATTGTTCCCAGTGCCTTTCTGTCAAGAACCTCTCATTCTTCATCCTTCATAGCCGCCAACCGTTTTTCTTTTCCGCCCAACAACAGGTACAGATCCTTCTAGTACAGATAGTCCTCCATTTGCATCTTCCATAACTAATAGTTTTGGCCGTGAAAATTATCGACCCTAAAATTTCCCTCTTCTGCCATTTCTCCCACTCAAACCAGGAACCCTTCTTTCCCTCGAGTTTACCAACCAAATAGACCTTTTGGCTCTGATACCAATTGTTAGAAAATAGGACCGTAGAGCAATAATAGATATACAGTTAAATAATTAAACAAGATGCAAAACACATTAAACACATTACAGAGAGACACAGATATAACATGGTTCACCCAAACGATGGGTTATGTCCACAAAGAAATTGTCAGTCCTTTTATTACAGTCCAGAAAGATGAAGGGATACAACTTGCAGCAAAACCGCTGCACTTCCTCTTCACGCTCTCACAATCTCTCTCACACAATCACAGAGATTGTTTACAATGCTATGATACCATACACAGTCATGTTACAATGCTTTCTTTTATAGGGGAAAAATACCATGGGAATATACTATGGTTAACCCAATACCATGGGTTCGCCAAACTGTTGGCCAACAAACATCCCAAAGTAGGGGGAACGAGTGTATAGTACACCCGGGGTACAAACATGACTGAATAATATCTTTGGATCTGGAAGATCAGGCTCCACAATCAACACTCCCGATGCGACATAATTCATATATGTTGGGCAGTTGTCTTTGTGGTGTCCCTTTGTTCTGGATATGGTACACTAGAGCTATTTTTGTACTTCCTTCCCTTTCTTAATATCTTGAAGTTGCAGTGTAAGGTTGGCTAGTTGCGACTAGATTTGCATCATTCCAGTACCAGTTTCTCCAACACGTGAGGATTCCAATTTCATATCCAATTCGGGAGCCTCGATCTATGATGCAATATTTTGTTGCATTAAGGGGATCCATATGTGCGGTGATAATGTTGCAATAAACCATTCTTTGTGTTGAACATCTAACATCTGGAAACTTACTTTGGCCATCAGTGTCTTAAATCTCTGGTCAAAATCCCAAATTGATTATGTAGGAAATTGTTTAATTTCTTTAATCTCTGTAATGCATTGCGACTCTGATTTGGGCTTTCTGAATTCATCTATTAGTCCTACTCAGTTTTGATCTAATGTTTTATGTGGGACTCTTGTCGGAACCAGAGAGAATTTCATGTACCAATCCAATGCTCAACCCCTAAGGGTTGTGATCATTTTATCCTTCTTGATGGCTTCATCTTGGACCTATCGCACGGTCCACACGAATTCACATAGAATCCAATGTTGCTTTGGGTCTTCTAACCAATTTCCATTAAATATTGGTAGCTTAATATCATTCCAGGCCATTATATTCGTTCTAGGCACTACTTGGCTAGTGGGAATCCCTTGTCTGTTATTCCCATGACTACTGTTACTTTGATTAACAAACCAACTGGTAGAGTTTTTTCTAGATCTTACCTCCAGATATGTACATGAGGTAGTGGGTATGGTGTAATCACACTCTGGATCTGGAGCTTCTTATTCTTCCTCTTTTTCAGGTATATACTGGTATTCCTCTTCCTCATCGCAAAAACCTTCGTCAAAGTGCGATGCCAAATCGTAGTCCTATGTTTTGGTCATGCTAGAACTTCCTCTTCTGGTGGCAACCCTTCTCCTCTTTCCTGACCAAAATATTCTTCCACTTCTTAGACATCCACTTTCTAGTTAAGTCTCAATATCACCATGAAACATCTTAGCTTAGTCTACTCCATTTTTCTCAAAATTCTCTTGTGAAATATCCTAGGTCTCTATGCACAAATCCTTATTTGTCAGACTCCATTCTTAATATCCCTTTCTCGTACACAAGCATCTTGACACAAACATTTAAATACTTCAAATTATGACCTCTAGGTCCTTGGAAAACATTTATTTCCACCTCACTGTACGATTCTATCATGTTGACAGCAATTTCAGTGATGTATCCTTCCAAAATACTTTCAACTTAGAACTCACTTGCCCTAAATATGGAGTTGCTAACAATTTTCAGCCGCTAAATCAGTTAAGGGCTCCAGTCTCTCGGTTCTCCCCCTTGAAAGTTTCTTCATTGGGTTGCTAGCCTCAATAAACACTCATACAAAAAAATAGGAAATTCACAAAAGAAAATATCATGAATCTCTATATAGAGGTATCTCTCCAACTACTCGGTCGGATTCAACCGAGATCCTTCACTTTCTTTCCGTGCAAATTCTAGTGCCTTAGAATCCGCCCAATCTTAAACTTCTGGCTTTGTCAAGTGCCACAACATATCCCCACTAAAATCATTTGTGGTCCCGACAAAGGAACCATTTGTTGACCTTATCCTCTAGTCGACCCAAGTTAAGATCCTCGGTCGTCAACAAAGACCCAGACATCGACCCGACAGAGCAGGGCTCAGCTAGCAACACCTGCAACCCAAATGTGGTCTCACTCGAGATATGTTATGAGGAACTACCAAAACCATGTTCATGTAATTATGTGGGGTTTAATACTCGCACGACACTTTATCACAGCACTCGACCGAAGCCAGGGTTTATACTTATCCCTTGTTTATTCATTCAAGATACCAGTCCAATTAACAGTTGACACATATCGTAACAATAAACATAACAACCTTATTACAGATTCATTCAATAAGCAATGCAGCAAACACATATAAGGGATTCTTCGTAAAGAATTGCAGAGCAACACAATAAGATTTACTTATTTACAACATACATGCAACAGACATAACCACATTAATCAATAACACATAGAGGCAACAATTAACATGGAAACCCATCTGGGAAAAACCACAAAGGTGCTCTTCATCTGGCATGAGAAATCTGTTAGCACCTTTTTTCTCCGCACTCAGCTTGTAGACTCTTCTCTAGGTATTCTTTACAATTTAGACAAACTTCTCTCCCCTCATAATCTCAGGTTTTGGGTCTTTATACTTCCTCTCTTCTTCACTCCTCTATTGATCCGCACACAACCTAGATCGTTCCTCTATCTAATGCAACTCTCTTCTTCTCTAACAAAACAATCAATAACCAACATCAGTCCCACATACAACTTGGGTTCACCCTTTTAGAAGCTTATACCTGTCCTAATCAAGTGACTCTTTTATGTTAGCTGACAGGCTGTCATTTCTATTCTCGTACATTCAGTTACAACATAAAATAGGCACTATCGACCCAAAATACAATGATTCTTTATTACCAAAAGCATGCTTTATTCTAACTAACTCCTTACGCACGATCAACCAAGCTGTCCTTTTCACTGCTATGCTCTTCTTCTATCGCGGTTTCTTCCATCGTGGCTTCTCTTGTTGCGTGGAGAGGCACTCTAAAGCCCAGTATGGGGGAGATCTTGTAACGTTCCATAACGTTCCTCATGTAAATGTCGGCTATAAATATTTACTTCTATTTACTTATGATTTCCGATTATGAGGGAGATGTTGTAACATTACTCATGTAAATGTCGCCTATAAATATTTACTTCTATTTACTTATGATATTATAATTTTAATATATGATCCAAATTGCTCCAAATATTTAATAGATTTAGAACCAGGTTGACATAAAGCCTATAGAATAAGAAGAAGAACATCCAAATACAGATTCACACATTAAGCTTTCACATTGCTGAAATGCTTACATTAAAAATAAAATAAAAATCCCCACATTGAACCAGATTTTACCTTTGTAACAGGAATTCTTTAATAGCTTTTCAATAACTTTCTGATCTATAATACTGTCATCCACAGCTAGCACAAGAAGCTGGGAAGTTCTGTCTCCCTCCGGCCGCAGCCTCCTCCTCCCTTGAATGTGGAGTTTAATAAAATATTAGAAGAGTTGGCAGTGATTTCGGGTCAAGTTTTTAGAATTTGATATTCTTACAACAAATCTTGAAGTGTCTGCTCATATTATCCCTCAATAGCGCCATAATTTGTTGGAATCAACTTGTAGTTGTGAGAGTTGTGAGAATTTGTTGGAATCAATTTGTTTGAGTTAAAGAGATTGACGATTCAATATATGCACTTTTCTGAGGTTGAGTTAAAGAGATCGGCCATTCAATATATTATCCTCCTCCTCCTGCCACTGCCTCCCGCTGGCGCCTAGATCCAAATCCTAAATCTCCCGCTATTTAAACCAAAGTTACAGCCCAGTAAATGCAGGATCATTTAAATGCAGGAGTTTTAAGCATTTCATGATCATAATCATTTAAATTTTTTTCCCAGTTTAAATGAAATTATTTTTAACCATTTCGTGATCAGAATCTTCTATCAAGCAACAGGGGGAAACATATTTACCCTTCTTCCCACCTCACGTGAATATTTAGTAGCCGAATTGTTTCAAGCTCAGAACAATCTCCCACCCCGCGTAATGATGCATACTTTTACATGGCCAAGTCTCCATTAAATGACAAGCTGGAGGTGATAGAGCTGCTCAATTTTAAATTTTCTGTGAAGAACCCATTCTAACTAAACAATTGTCATCACATGAATTAATGAATGATTATTACCATTTTGAAAAATTGGTTTGGATTGATCAATAATATATATATATATATAGAACGACAATTCCTAAAACTAATTGGTGTCTCGATCCAAATCCTAAATGTTTATTTCTTAATGAGCACATGTTTTAAAAACCAATTTATTATATGTTTTAAAAATAAATTCAATTGAAGTTTGTATTTCACATTCATTGTTTTTATATATATAATGACAATTCCTGAAACTAACTGGTGACTCAATGCAAATCCTAAATGTTTATTTCTTAATGAGCACATGTTTTAAAAATTAATTTATTATATGTTTTAAAAACAAATTATTATATGTTTTAAAAATAAATTCAATTGAAGTTTTTATTTCACGTTCATTGTTTTTTAATGTAAAGCGATGTTTTTCATATTTATTATTTTGTTTTATTTTCCAGTATCAAACCAAAACAATACATACTACAAGTGCCCAAAATAGTACATACGGCAAGTTTTTGGACATTGCAGATGATTTAGGAGATGGGATTCTTATCCTCCATGATATAGATATGAGATTTCTCACACAATATTCAGTTTGTGTTCAATTTGCATTATAGCTTGATCTACTATTGGAGATCATATGCCGTGTACCTAACATCTCACTTTCACTCTTGAGAATGATTGGTAGGTGAATCCAAATCCTAGGCTCTATTAAGCCCTAAGAAAGATCAAATCTCCAGAGATGCAAAGGCTTCTCCAAAGATGCAAACCTTCTTGAGTGCAATACTTAAGAAGAGGTTTGCACCTAGAGAGATTTGATCCCTCTTGGTGCTTGATAGAGCCTAGGATTTGGATCTATGTTGGTTACCCATCTTTCCATCGTGGTGAATTCTATCGTAGCTTCTCTTCCATCGCAACTCCTCTTCTGTCACAACCCCTCTTCTGTCACAACTTCTCTTTTTCTATCTTGTGACTAGATTCTTTATCTTCTCGAGCATAATTCTGGATGAATTCTGCCTAGCTTTTCCTAGGGCCAATATGATAGATTGGATTAAGCTAAAAAAACTCCAAAAACATCATCTTAAGGCCTCTCTTTGAAGGCATCCTCAGATACCTGGGCCTTTTTTAGTCGATCACCTTCCATCACATATATAGGGTAAGAAACCTGGTAGTTGATTCTGTCTCCAAGAAGGTTATTCATATGACAGATGGAACGTGGAGAGTGTGGGAAGGTAAAGATAATTCTACCAGTGATCATGGTTTGAGCCCACATCTAGACTAAACATAAAGGCATTTCCATCCATACATTATGATGTGCTTTTTTTAGTACAAACACATTTTGCGTTGTCTTGTTTTTTATTGTTATAGTTGTCTACTTCTTTTTCAGGATAAGTTTAATATCTCACTACAAGTTGTGAGAGGATCATGATAGACAAATAGTTGAAAAAGTTGTCATAAACATACTAAACTGAAATATGATTACATGAAAGCATATATGCCCTTTTGTACAATGTGATTCATTTTTAATTTAATGGATTATGCCTTTTTTTCGTGGAAAAAAAAACTCAGACATAGTGTGAGGTTATACACTAAACATTATACAATTATACAATGTCAACAAAGCTAACTATTACAACAAAAATATTGTACAATTCCAACAATGCTAACTATTGCAACAAGCATAGATTAACATCAAAATACTTAGTAAAGCATTATATAGAAAAATAAAGTGTGAACAAGATAGCTTGAAATATAAATATTCAATGGAAATAAGTGTGTACTAAATGTTCAAATGAAATAATGTTCTCCTTTGTAGTTTTTTTTCTTTCATATATTAATATCACTCCCACGTGTTATTCCCAAGGGAATCAAGGTGGGGCAAGTACAATAAGAAACATGTACAACAATCAAGACAGTGACTCAAACCCCAACAGAGACGGTGAGAAGTGCAACAATCTGATTAACAACCCAAAGGTTAGTGGACATATGTTCTCCTTCATAGTTACCATCACACTTTTGACTACTTAAGATAATAAGAATATTTAATTAACACTAAATATTCCTATAAGTTTCTAGAATACATAGATGTGGAACACAAGTTTATCCAAAATCACGAGACACAATCTTGACTAACCTTCCAACATGATATAGAAGGATCATGCCAACTTGATATTACTCTATTTAACCAAATCATGCCACAAAAGAGTTCATGTAACAATGCTTGGTTAACGTGATATGAGCATGTGTGTTATGTGTGTTGACATTTACAATTTATGTGCTAGATTTGGCACTAATGACTATATATTATTTGGCCTTGGCACGGTGATGAGACATTGTTGGTGTTGGGATAATTGTAGGTATCATTGGTGCATATGATGGTTTTAGTGTTACACTACTATAATCACAAATATCGATGCAAATCCTCTTAAGCTGGTCACACTGCCAAAAATCATGCAATGGACATTATTACTAAGGGAAATCCTAAGCATTATGCTACAACTTGCAAATTAATCGATACTTAGATTATTTACCACCCTTTGGTTATAAGTCCCCATTACATGCCCCCTTGTGCATTTGGTTGAGTTTGGTATGCAAGTGAGGGTTTTCCAAATGAAGTTGATCCAAGGTGAACCACTTAGATTATGTGAGATACCACTCTACCTTAATGACTTTAAATCATTGACTTGCCTTATTATGTGTATGCTTGGTTCAATGCTTTAATTTTTTGTCTACCTTTATTGATGCATTGTGCTTTGAATTAGCCTTGATTGGTTTCTTTTGATTCATGGTAAATTATTATGTCAGAGGTGCATTATATGGTGTAGTATGTCCACATGGGATATAAATCCAAGTAAGGTGAAATATCCACCTTGGATGTGTTGTTGCCAACTTACTTTAGTTGAGTGTGAGGTTCATATAAAATATATTTTAGCTTATGATGATAGCCTTTGAACTTCTCCCTCTCGATCTGAATATAGACTTTATCATTGATCTACAAGTTGTGTGAAACATGGTCCTTGTCATATTTGAGCTTGAAATTGGCAATAGTCTACTTCAAGATGTTTTGCAATTGATATTAAATATTTGGATTTGTTATAGTGACTAAATTATCTTTCTAGTTTCTCTCTATGTTGATAATATTGTGATACAAGCACACAGTGAGTTATTGTATCAATATTCACTATTTTTTTTAATCCTAAACAAATCTTAAACAAGATATGGCTAATAAAAGTGTTATGGGCTTTATTGTAGTTGCGGTGAGTGTAAGAAAATGAGTCTATTAGGTGTATTGATGTGAATGATTATACATTTGTACAAGATGTAGGATTCTTTGATTAACAATTGTTGTTTTCCCATTTCAATGCAAATGGCATGTACTAGACATGTCAATTCTAGTATCAATCGTACTCAAAGAAACCCCAATCATACTCAAAGAGACCCTAATAATGCAGAAAGAAACTTGGAGTCTTTATTAAAATGATTGATGAAAGGAGTCCAAGGTGAACCTATGCACATACCAAAACTAATTGAATGATATTTAGAGTTATATTTGTCTCAAAGCATGGTGTTAAGATAACCAGCTTGGAAAATTATTTAACGACTACAAAAATGATATCCAAGTTGGCACTTAATAACAAGAGGTCATGTGAGAAATTCCATGTAGACTAACCCCAAAGGCCTCCTTGTGATTGCCAAGGCACAAAAAACCTTGCTTTTGATTAGAAGGTTTAGTTATGAAGTATGCAACATAATAATGGATGTCGCACCCAATGGAATTTGTTAAATAAAATGTACTTATAGTCTCTTTAAGTTAGTTGGGCACTAAAACGACCCAATGACTTGGGAAAATGGGAATTCCAAATATATTATGGCATTGTTCACCTAGAGGAACAAAAAAAAGTACATCAAGCCTCTTGCATGTAGTAGTTTGCACCTTGATGGTTAGCTCATATACTTTTCTAAATCGACACGAAGTGATGGTATTCATCATAAATATATGAAAAATTACTTGTATTATACTTACCTAGGATTGTAAGTAATGCTACCAGGAAAACTAAGCTTGACCGAGGTTTTAGCATAACTCCTTCTCCCTTATCTTCTCTAGTGGAGGACTTTAGTGGAGGTGTTGAGAAGAGGTTTTGGTAGAAAAATTTATTTGGTTAGGTTAAAATACAAAAAAATTACCTTGGTTAATTTTCCTTTTTTATACCATCTTTTAGTTCTTTCCTCCCTTCCTAGAACTGATTGTTTTAAAATGCGTGTGTGGGGACCATTTTCCACATTTCCATAATTATGTCTTATTGATTGCAAAGAGAAAATTAAGTAATTTTCTTGTTATCCTTTCATTTACATTTCTTGGTTTTTTTCTTTTTCAAATTTTAGTGTAAAATTTTAATTAGTTTTTTTTAATGTTGATGGTGTGCCCATATCTAGGTTTTTGTGCATCAATGTTAGTGTGTGCATATAACACATCGATGTGATGCAATGAGTTTTGTGGGACACAAATAAACAGTGTGGCACATGATGTATCGTAGATGATGTTTCCAGTGAAGTGAGGGCACTGATAACAATTGTGATTGTGCATTTAATTTGACTGGATGTGTGTACATCTCAACATGACAAATTTGTTGCATTATACTTGTAAATAACCTTAGTGTGTCCAACCAACCTTAATGCACAATCGAGAGAAAAAAGTTTAATGTGGATTTACTAATGCATTTATGTTAGCAAGATGCAACATTGTCAGTGTACAAAATATGCACCAACACACATGCCAAGTTATACAGGGCTCGGTTTGTCTCACACGCATCGACAAGAGGTTAACCTACATTACTTGGTGCAATACAGCTATACCATGTCGGTGCATAAAAAATAGTTCAAAAGTGCCAAGAGCACCATGTTTAGTGTGCTTATAAGTTTTTTTTTTGTCTATTTTTCACCCTATAAGTGGTGTGTCTTGGCCATGTTAGTGCATAACAATATATAGGAAAAAAATTGTCTCATAATGCACTCATGTTGATTAAAACACATGACTAATAGGGTGGAGAACATGCACTAAAAACACAACAGTACATTGCATGTATTAAAGTGTACCACACTTGGTGCTCTTGCATCGTTTGTGATGCACCAAGTCTCATGTACTTGTTTGTATGCTATTATTAGAAATGCACATGTGCATACCCATCTCAAAGGCATTGGTGTAGTTTATATTCTTTAGAGTATTGAATTTGATATTACATATTTAATGAATCACATCAATGTTATTTTATGAACAATTTGATATTGGCTTTATGCATTTTGATAATGAAATTTGTATGTGAACTAGGCACATGTATAGGGGTTGTAGGTGATTTTTTTGGTGTTGAAACCTTGGTAGATACAGGAAATGGAGAAAAATATATTACTTCACGCTACATAAGAGACCAAGTGTTCGAGGTAAGATCCAAACTTGATCTGAAAATGAGAGGTTAGATCCCTAAGGGATGTAGCCTCCTTAAGTATTGTGAGGAGGCTACATCCCTTAGGGGGATAATATTTTTATGATCTAATTGCTCTGTCGTTGGGATCAAGGTCAACATATATTTAGGGTTGGTCCATAAATGTGGTACAACCCCATTGGAGGTTTTTTATTTCATCACTAGATTATCTATGAGGATGCAAGAAGTTGCCCAATTCCTCAAGATATTGCATGGGGTTCCTACATAGAATTGGTTGACATATGTGACGAAGTATGCTAGTGACAAGGAAACTACACCGATTGAATTTTAGGTTGTTAAAAGACAATTACATACTGCATATTCCAACATGAGGATGTACAAATGTTTGCCTTATCCTTAGTGTGTTGTCTCACACCATTAGTGATGGTTAGCATATTGGTTATGCTCTTTTACATACTGTGGGCACAATAATTGACCATACCATATTGTACATGTGGTATTTTTTTTTCCAAGGAACGTTCGTCATAATCTAGATCTAACTCATTAATATGGGATCATCAAGAGGCAAGTCTTACCATATGCATAAGATATTCTTATTTTTATTTTTTGAGAGGTTTTCAGTGAGTTTGCCTAATTTTGACTGCCACCCTAGATATCCATTGACTACTACTTGTATGCGCATGTGGGGCATGATGTTGCTTGAGAGAGTGGATGAGGTTGTACTATGTTAGGAAGTGATTTATGCAGTGCTCAATATGTTTGATAGTGAGGGAAATAATGTCCTAAACCTTGTACACTATCCCTGTGCAAGGATGGAATGACAAGTGGTGGAGAACCTCCCATAACCCCAGATGAGCCAACAAATGAGAGGGGAAATATACTCTTGTTTATTTTAATATAAGTTTGAAGCCCCTATTCTTGGGACTTTACAATGTTATTCTTATTTTGTTGTTATGGATATTGGTTGGTTCATTATCTGTAATTGTATCCTTTGTTTGCTATATACATTAAGAAGTGGTATTGGGAGAACAAGTGCTAGGTATTCATCAGGTGGGTGAGTTGGTAAAACAAGGGCAAGGGTAATGATGTACCCTTCTAATCCTGACTGAAGCAAGTGTTGTTGGTTGTTGGGTAAGGCAGTAAGTCAAGGGTCTGGTAAAAGGGGTAGTGTTGCTTGCTGAAGCGCTATAATCATATAGAGCTCATCATATAGAATCATCTATCATCAAGCGGTATCATCATTATATATAGGCTAGAAATTATTGTATATATATGTATAGAAGCAGTATCCTCATTGTTCATTGGGCGGTTCTTGCAATCAAAGTCTAGAGGCATTCTTGAGGTGGTATCATCATTCCCCTAGCTTGTTGTTCGTGGGTTGCGTGGTATTTACAACCACTTTGTATATGTTTTCTTAGGGCAACTTAATGGAACAACTTACTATCATGATCCCCACATTTCTGTATCACCTCCCCTGCAATGGAGGATCACTTTTTTTTACAACGAATTCATTGGCTATCCGGCTTACGTGTTTTCTCTTGATGTATGCTCCGTTCGACGTGCAATGTTTTTGGCCTTTTCTATATAGACTGGTTGATCTGCATATTGATATGTTCAAACAGGGATCGGGTCTAAATATTCAACTACTTCCTACCTTTCCCATCCTTGCTCCCGCCCCTCTTATGGCCTTTGATGTTGCTAGCTCTCGATCTTGGTATAAAATGAATGCTTTCATACGGTCAAATGCAATTACTGGGGCTGGCACAGGAGGATCTGAAACTGTTATTTCTTATAAAAAGGAATTGTTTGAATGATCATCTTATCAAACTTGCAAATTAATCGATACTTAGATTATCTACCACCCTTTGGTTATAAGTCCCCATTACATGCCCCTTGTGCATTTGGTTGACTTTGGTATGCAAGTGAGGGTTTTCCAAATGAAGTTGATCCAAGGTGAACCACTTAGATTACGTGAGATACCACCCTACCTTAATGACTTTAAATCATTGACTTGCCTTGTTATGTGTATGCTTGGTTCAATGCTTTAATTTTTTGTCTACCTTTGTTGATGCATTGTGCTTTGAATTAGCCTTGATTGGTTTCTTTTGATTCATGGTAAATTATTATGTCAGAGGTGCATTATATGGTGTAGTATGTCCACATGGGATATAAATCCAAGTAAGGTGAAATATCCACCTTGGATGTGTTGTTTCCAACTTACTTTAGTTGAGTGTGAGGTTTATATAAAATATATTTTAGCTTATGATGATAGCCTTTGAACTTCTCCCTCTAGATGTGAATATAGACATTATCATTGATCTACAAGTTGTGTGAAACATGGTCCTTGTCATATTTGAGCTTGAAATTGGCAATAGTCTACTTCAAGATGTTTTGCAATTGATATTAAATATTTGGATTTGTTATAGTGACTAAATTATCTTTCTAGTTTCTCTCTATGTTGATAATATTGTGATACAAGCACACAGTGAGTTATTGTATCAATATTCACTATTTTTTTTAATCCTAAACAAATCTTAAACAAGATATGGCTAATAAAAGTGTTATGGGCTTTATTGTAGTTGCGGTGAGTGTAAGAAAATGAGTCTATTAGGTGTATTGATGTGAATGATTATACATTTGTACAAGATGTAGGATTCTTTGATTAACAATTGTTGTTTTCCCATTTCAATGCAAATGGCATGTACTAGACATGTCAATTCTAGTATCAATCGTACTCTAAGAAACCCCAATCGTACTCAAAGAGACCCCAATAATGCAGAAAGAAACTTGAAGTCTTTATTAAAATGATTGATGAAAGGAGTCCAAAGTGAACCTACGCACATACCAAAACTAATTGAATGATATTTAGAGTTATATTTGTCTCAAAGCATGGTGTTAAGATAACCAGCTTGGAAAATTATTTAACGACTACAAAAATGATATCCAAGTTGGCACTTAATAACAAGAAGTCATGTGAGAAATTCCATGTAGACTAACCCTAAAGGCCTCCTTGTGATTGCCAAGGCACAAAAAACCTTGCTTTTGATTACAAGGTTTAGTTATGGAGTATGCAACATCATATAATGGATGTCGCACCCAATGGAATTTGTTAAATAAAATGTACTTATAGTCTCTTTAAGTTAGTTGGGCACTAAAACGACCCAATGACTTGGGAAAATGGGAATTCCAAATATATTATGGCATTGTTCACCTTGAGGAACAAAAAAAAGTACATCAAGCCTCTTGCATGTAGTAGTTTGCACCTTGATGGTTAGCTCATATACTTTTCTAAATCGACACGAAGTGATGGTATTCATCATAAATATATGAAAAATTACTTGTATTATACTTACCTAGGATTGTAAGTAATGCTACAAGGAAAACTAAGCTTGACTGAGGTTTTAGCATAACTCCTTCTCCCTTATCTTCTCTAGTGGAGGATTTTAGTGGAGGTGTTGAGAAGAGGTTTTGGTAGAAAAATTTATTTGGTTAGGTTAAAATACAAAAAAATTACCTTGGTTAATTTTCCTTTTTTAAACCACCTTTTAGTTCTTTCCTCCCTTCCTAGAACTGATTGTTTTAAAATGTGTGTGTGGGGACCATTTTCCACATTTCCATAATTATGTCTTATTGATTGCAAAGAGAAAATTAAGAAATTTTCTTGTTATCCTTTCATTTACATTTCTTGGTTTTTTTCTTTTTCAAATTTTAATGTAAACTTTTAATTAGTTTTTTTTAATGTTGATGGTGTGCCCATATCTAGTTTTTGTGCATCAATGTTAGTGTGTGCATATAATACATCGATGTGATGCAATGAGTTTTGTGGGATACACATAAACAGTGTGGCACGTGATGTATCGTAGATGATGTTTCCAGTTAAGTGAGGGCACTGATAACAATTGTGATTGTGCATTTAATTTGACTGGATGTGTGTACATCTGAATGTGACAATTTTGTTGCATTATACTTGGAAATAACCTTAGTGTGTCCAACCAACCTTAATGCACCATTGAGAGAATTTTTTTTAATGTGGATTTACTAATGCATTTATGTTAGCAAGATGCAACATTGTCAGTGTACAAAATATGCACCAACACACATGCAAGTTATACAGGGCTCAGTTTGTCTCACACGCATCGACAAGAGGTTAACCTACATTACTTGGTGCATTTATAATGATTGCACACTACAATATAGGTATACCATGTCAGTGCATAAAAAATAGTTCAAAAGTGCCAAGAGCACCATGTTCAGTGTGCTTATAAGTTTTTTTTTGGTCTATTTTTCACCCTATAAGTGGTGTGTCTTGGCCATGTTAGTGCATAACAATATATAGGAAAAACATTGTCTCATAATGCACTCATGTTGATTAAAACACATGACTAATGGGGTGGAGAACATGCACTAAAAACACAACAGTACATTGCATGTATTAAAGTGTACCACACTTGGTGCTCTTGCATCGTTTGTGATGCACCAAGTCTCATGTACTTGTTTGTATGCTATTATTAGAAATGCACATGTGCATACCCATCTCAAAGGCATTGGTGTAGTTTATATTCTTTAGAGTATTGAATTTGATATTACATATTTAATGAATCACATCAATGTTATTTTATGAACAATTTGATATTGGCTTTATGCATTTTGATAATGAAATTTGTATGTGAACTAGGCACATGTATAGGGGTTGTAGGTGATTTTTTTGGTGTTGAAACCTTGGTAGATACAAGAAATGGAGCAAAATATATTACTTCACGCTACATAAGAGACCAAGTGTTTGAGGTAAGATCCAAACTTGATCTGAAAATGAGAGGTTAGATCCCTAAGGGATGTAGCCTCCTTAAGTATTGTGAGGAGGCTACATCCCTTAGGGGGATAATATTTTTATGATCTAATTGCTCTGTCGTTGGGATCAAGGTCAACATATATTTAGGGTTGGTCCATAAATGTGGTACAACCCCATTGGAGGATTTTTATTTCATCACTAGATTATCTATGAGGATGCAAGAAGTTGCCCAATTCCTCAAGATATTGCATGGGGTTCCTACATAGAATTGGTTGACATATGTGACGAAGTATGCTAGTGACAAGGAAACTACACCGATTGAATTTTGGGTTGTTAAAAGACAATTACATACTGCATATTCCAACATGAGTATGTACAAATGTTTTCCTTATCCTTAGTGTGTTGTCTCACACCATTAGTGATGGTTAGCATATTGGTTATGCTCTTTTACATACTGTGGGCACAATAATTGACCATACCATATTGTACACGTGGTATATTTTTTTTCCAAGGAACGTTCGTCATAATCTAGATCTAACTCATTAATATGGGATCATCAAGAGGCAAGTCTTACCATATGCATAAGATATTCTTATTTTTATTTTTTGAGAGGTTTTCAGTGAGTTTGCCTAATTTTGACTGCCACCCTAGATATCCATTGACTACTACTTGTATGCGCATGTGGGGCATGATGTTGCTTGAGAGAGTGGACGAGGTTGTACTATGTTAGGAAGTGGTTTATGTAGTGCTCAATATGTTTGATAGTGAGGGAAATAATGTCCTAAACCTTGTACAATATCCCTGTGCAAGGATGGAATGACAAGTGGTGGAGAACCTCCCATAACCCCAGATGAGCCAACAAATGAGAGGGGCAATATACTCTTGTTTATTTTAATATAAGTTTGAAGCCCCTGTTCTTGGGACTTTACAATGTTATTCTTATTTTGTTGTTATGGATATTGGTTGGTTCATTATCTGTAATTGTATCCTTTGTCTGCTATATACATTAAGAAGTGGTATTGGGAGAACAAGTGCTAGGTATTCATCAGGTGGGTGAGTTGGTAAAACAAGGGCAAGGGTAATGACGTACCCTTCTAATCCTGACTGAAGCAAGTGTTGTTGGTTGTTGGGTAAGGCAGTAAGTCAAGGGTCTGGTAAAAGGGGTAGTGTTGCTTGCTGAAGCGCTATAATCATATAGAGCTCATCATATAGAATCATCTATCATCAAGCGGTATCATCATTGTATATAGGCTAGAAATTATTGTATATATATGTATAGAGGCAGTATCCTCATTGTTCATCGGGTGGTTCTTGCAATCAAGGTCTAGAGGCATTCTTGAGGTGGTATCATCATTCCTCCAGCTTGTTGTTCGTGGGTTGCGTGGTATTTACAACCACTTTGTATATGTTTTTTTCAGGGTAACTTAATGGAACAACTTTCTATCACGATCCCCGCATTTCTGTATCACCTCCCCTGCAATGGAGGATCACTTTTTTTTACAACGAATTCATAGGCTATCCGGCTTATGTGTTTTCTCTTGATGTATGCTCCGTTCGACGTGCAATGTTTTTGGCCTTTTCTACATAGACTGGTTGATCTGCATATTGATCTGTTCAAACAGGGATCAGATCTAAATATTCAACTACTTCCTACCTTTCCCATCCTTGCTCCCGCCCCTCTTATGGCCTTTGATGCTGCTAGCTCTCGATCTTGGTATAAAATGAATGCTTTCATACGGTCAAATGCAATTACTGGGGCTGGCACAGGAGGATTTGAAACTGTTATTTCTTACAAAAAGGAATTGTTTGAATGATCATCTTTATCTTGTGCATTTGATGTCTTATAACTAGAGGTTTCCCCTCAAATAAATTTCTAATTCATTATTTATTTCACTTGATTTAGTCACATAATTACTTATATGGGTCTTTTTTATTCTTATTGTCCTATTGGTTGCATATCATTTGGTATTAGAACATATAATCATGGGTTTGGTTCATTCAATATAGTCATCTTACCATTTTTGTGCCACCATTTTTTTTATCATTGACATTGCATGCAAATTTCAAGGTTGATAGAGGAAAGTTCAAAGTACATTGGGTTAAAAATTCAAAATCTAGTTAGCCATATTTTCTATGTTATAGTTTGTACAAGTGAAGGTCTTTGTGTAGTACTTTGACTAGGCTTAAAAAAAGTGGTTCTAGTAAACTAATCATATATGAATATTTTGAGTTCCAAACTGAGTGCCTTGGATGAAATTGGACAGAAGACAAACCATAGTGTTTTAGGTTCACATTTTAGACATGTTAAGTGAATATTGCCAAAGAAGCAACCCATACAAGTTTGCTCTCTTAGAATAGGGATAAAAAATAGGTTTTGGTGATTTCACCATAACTTTCTCTTGGAATTCCAAATTGTAGAGGATCGGTCGTAGTCGAAAGAGGATATATCATAATACATCCCTTAAGAGTCTCACTAATAGAATATTAAAATTGGTGAAGTCATAATAAGTGCAGGGTTGGTTAGTAGATAAAACCTCAAATCGGGGCTTTATAATGCATGTTAGCATAGAATTAAATAACTTATGTCTAGAAGATATGTTTGTGGTGATTTAAAAGGGGTTAGAAAAAGGAATCATGGTGCCATTTTAGGATAATTTATTGAAAAAATGATCATTATCACAAAGAGAAACATCTTTCTTTTTGTGGGAGAAACAAAAGTGTAAGAACCCACCAAGTGGAAGAACATTATAAGATCAACTATGGAATTCCTCGTAAAACAGAAGAAAATATTGAGAGAGGATGGAACTTGGAAATGTGATTTATTCATGCATAAGAAACCACAACTCATTAATTGTTAAGGTGACACTTGTTTGAGGGGCAGGGAATGTTAATTCCTTACGTATTGGGATATTACATTGTTATTGTTACATTATTGTTGACATTATTTGTTAGCTCATTATTTGTAATTGTACCCTTTGTCTCTTATAGATATACATCAAGCATACTCATATGAATCATCACCTTGTGTTATGCATTTGATATATTATAATAGAAGGTTACCCCTCAAATAGGCTTCTTATTCATTAACTCTTTCACTTGATTTAGGAATGCCATTTATAATTCCGGTATTGTTATGCTTATTTGGCTACTTATCCACATGCATTTGTAATTATAAGATTATGTTGAATTTGTCTAATTGATTATTGACTACTTTGCATCTATGGGGTTTGATGGGGATGGCATGCCTCCACCATAAGAGAAATTCAACATGTTTGATGTTGGTTATATTGTACTAGTATGCTAGAATATATCTAAGCTCCATCTATTTGGGCCAATGATACGATTCAGATTCTACACTCTCATGATCTCTAGGATTTGTTGGTTGGCGCTAGCATCACACTAGTTAGGCACCAAGATGTCATGTGACATTAGGAGCATTATCATTTTCTTAATCACATCCCTTGTGACTTGACACTATTTTATGATATACTTGGGGTCCATGGTACATTTTGTGATGCTTGTTGTGACCATTGATTTAGAAGAATGCTTGTGATCCTTTAAATGCTCTTATTATCAATGCTCTTGTTGACGGTTTAAATGCTTCTATTGTTGTTGTCGCTCTTATGCAGATTGTATCCCCCCACAGTCACTCTCATATCACGTTGATATTTTTTCTCCTATTGTTGATGTGATAGATGCTCCTATTGGAGGTACTAGTTTTGATGATGACACATTTGTTGTTGGTTTCGAAGGTGTACTTGGCCATTTATCCCTAATAGTGTTGAGGACCCTATTGCTATTTTGGTGGCAATAAAGGAAATTGATGGATTTGTAAATTGATTTTTTGTATATGGTTGCTTGATTTAATCAAGGACGCGTGATTCGTATTATTAATGATGTTTGGTTGATATTATGGAAATTTTATTGTTAATATAGATGGTTTCCATTAATCAACCCTAAATTTAATTTGTCAATTTTAATCAATCACTCTTAGCATTAAATTTGTACATATAATAATACACTTGCAACACAAATTACTTGTAATTGGTGTTCACACACACACACAATTACAATTTTACACAATGAATAATAAATAATGCACAATGCTTCACAATAAAATAATAATTTAATTCATTGTTGTCTAATCCATAACCATTAACATTAAAATGTTCCATACAACTTTGCGTTTACAATGCAAATGAATTGATAGGATATAACTATAA
The DNA here is from genome assembly GCA_001517045.1 of Pseudotsuga menziesii. Classification (NCBI taxonomy): domain Eukaryota; kingdom Viridiplantae; phylum Streptophyta; class Pinopsida; order Pinales; family Pinaceae; genus Pseudotsuga; species Pseudotsuga menziesii. The sequence goes on from LPNX010947627.1 coordinate 209,847, forward strand.
TCAACATCATTGCATTAGTTATCACTAATAAATAATCTAGAAAACAAGATTATAAGTTTGCATGATTAATTGATAAATAGCTATTATAATGCTTCTCAATATGTAACATTTTACTTTTTTTTTGGAGGTCAGGTATTTAGTGCATGCGCTCGCTCCCTTGCCTATTGTGCACCCTAGGATAATTCACCCATGGATCTTCCTCCTCTAGACCCTGATGTTGCATCCTTCATATCTATCATTTCAACATCGAAGACCATTTCCAAATCATCACAATCACAACCCTTCAAAATTGTCAAGAAATTTGATGGGATTCATGGGGTTTCAATCCTAATTACATCCTCTCGACATATGGCCCTTTCCCTTGCTAAAAAATGTATAATCCATCAATTCACAAGGATATGAACTTCACCCAGAACAATGGCCATCTAAATCCTGAAAATTTGGCTAGTACACATCCAAGGGAAGTTATCCTATTATTTATGTGGAAGAGGGTTCTATGTGTTTTTGTTCTAATACAAAGAGGATTGGAATATGATCTTTTGAAGTAGTATTTTTTTTTCAAATATAGAGGAATTTATTTGAATAGGAAGACACCAAAATTTGATCTAGATCTTGATGTTTTATTTGTGATCCCTTTCTACGTGTGCTCCCTCACCTTCTACTTCATTGTTGGGGGAAGGATTCACTCCAAAGCATAAGGAAAACCCTTGGAAATGTTTGCATGCTCTTGGATTTGTGTGGAAGTTGATCTCACAAAATGATTATCCAAAGCAATCATTTTAATTCTAGATAAAAGGTAACATTTATAGAAGTTGGACTACAAACAATTGCCATTCAAGTGCAAATCTTATCATGAATAGTATCACTTTTCTCAAGATTGCAAGGATAATCAACCAGTTACTCATGCATCCATAGATAAAGATTATCGATGGTAGGTAGTTAAGAAAAAATGTCCACAAAGAAACATATCCACTCTAGAATGCCCCCATCTATCCCTTCCTCTTACACTCTTCCATCCATTCAAGACACTAGTTAATCAACCCAAGCATTTCATATGCATGCTCCCATATGACCCTATTCTACTAAATTTTACCGACATCACCCATTTAGTTTGAAATATTGTCTCAGATGAACCCTTGATCATTTATAAAAGTGGTCAATCTCTCTGTAAGGGAGAGTACTCCAAGCTATCGATTTAGGATTCCCTCTTTCATTTCTCTCAAATAAATCCTCATATAAGCTTGGAATATGACATGTAGCTATATTTCTTATAATATATCTATGCTATTTCAGAAAGGATACCAATTATTAGGGTGGTAACAAGGAAAAGATCCCAACATCAACTTAAAGAAGAGGAGAAATTGGATGAGGAAGACGAAGGAAAGCAACCGAGGAAGGTGGGGATAAAACTAGCAAGAGAATGAAGAGAGGAAGCAATGAATAAATAAAAACAATTAGGCACTCAATAAACCATCAATAAATTGTGCAAAATTAGTTGAAAAACCAAGAATCAAGGGACCCAAACCCCCTCTCAAAGGGGGGTCACAAAATGTCAATGTTAACTAATGAATATTGTCTCCTAGAATTGTAGCAGCATGTGTATCAAAACGAAAGAAAAAATTCTTCAAGATCTCGTTAGAGAAGAAAAATAAGCTATCCTCCTTTTTTAAGAGACCAAACTTGAGACAGTGGATATGGTGAAAATTGTCAAGAAACTTAGGTCGAGATGTGAAGGTAAAGAAATAAGTTCAAGCGAAGTGTCTAGAGGTATATGTACACTGTCAGATTAAATTGTTACAAGAATATATTCTTCATCAAACTCTGCATTGGAGTCTCTTTAGAATGCACTATCTCCAATCATGTATAAATTTTAAAATTTTCAATATATATATGCCAATAGCCTATATGGAAAAAGAATTGTGTTGGACCTCTTTGTAGAATTTAAAAGGAACAGAACCAACTAAAAATAGCATCATTGCGGGAGATTTCAACTTGGTCCTGTCCAACTAAGAGGAACAAGGTGGATCTATAGTTAGAGCCATTTTGAGAATGAATGGTAGATTGGGATCTCATGGATGTAAAGCGTGTAAACCTGAAATTCATGTGGATTAATCGTAGATCAAGCCTAGGTCTTATAACAACTAGATTGGATAGATTTCTCATCCACATTGATCTTATTTTGAAAATCATGTCTATCACCTCCCTAATTATTCATTTTGTAGCATCTAATCATAAGCCAATTGTTCTTTCTTTAAAATTACCCTAAATTACATGGGCCTTTACCCTTCTAATTCAATCCTCTATAGATTCAAAACCCAAATCAATGGAAATTGTATAGAAGAGTGGGAAAAATTCAATAAGGGAACTCCATCCTATGTTTGGGAGTAGAAAATAAAAGTAGTTAAGGGTGCATTGTAATATTGGGCCAAATATTCATACAAGTTTCTTGACAAGGGAAAAAAACAACTTGCCCAAGAACTTGAAGTTCTCCAAAAAAAAATGGAACACAAGGAGAAATCGTTAAAAAGATCAACTAGCATAGAAAGATATATACCTCAAGATACAAAAACCAAACCGAGTTGAGGAATAGATGTGGAGGTTGAACTCAAGAAGTTTTTAACTCCAATATGGAGACAAAAACACTTCCTTCTTCTAATGTCAAGCTAAATCCATGGCAAGCAAGAATATGGTGAAAGAAATACACTTACCAAATGGGACTAGGCTAAAGGATTTTGAAGACATAAAATCAAAGGAGAAAGACTAATTTGAAGATATTTATAGAGAGGGAAAGTTAGAAGAACCACATTCCACTCAACTAATGCAGGAGATCAATCCCTATTCAGTAACTAAAGAGGAAAAAAATACCTAATCAGACTATTTTGAAAGTAGAATTCCTTCATAAAATTTGGGGGCTAGCTCCTGACAAGGCTCCAAGTTTGGATGGACTCTCTATATACTTTTATAGATATATTTGTCCCAACATTAAACATGATCTTAGGAGAATGCTTATCCATTCAAAGAAGAAGTTCAAATGAGGTGGTGGTACAAACTCCTCTTTTCGATCCCTAATTCCCAAAGAGGAAAATCCTTTATCATTTAAAATATTCCACTCTATCTCCCTATATAATTCCTCTTATAAAATACTGAATAAAATCACAACCAACATGATAAAGAATGTTCTCCCCAATTAAGTCTTTAAAAATCAAGGTGGGTTCAAGTAGAAATGTCAAATCATCGACAACCTTATTTTGCTTTTAGATGTGCTACACTTTAGCATATCTAACAAATATAGAGGCATGATCATCAAATTGAATATGGTCAATGCATTTGAATGGGTTCACCACTCATTCCTCTTTAAAATTCTTTTGGAATTTGGATTTGATAGCCAATTTTCCAATTGGATTCAAGCTTGTGTCATTGGTTGATGGATTGCACCACTTGTCAACGATTGACCTGTAGAGTTCTTCAAGTGTAGTAAAGGAATGAGACAATATTTCTCCTTCTCTCCTCTCTTGTATATCATTATGGATGAATATTTGAGCATGAAACTCGAGGACAAAAGGCCTATATCATACAATCGCAGTGGGATGAACTTTTATAGAGGGGTCAAACCCATGAACCATTCTCAATTTGTAGAATACACTCTTCTTCTAAGGAAGGAATCAATGGTAATTGATAAAATATTCAAGGAAGCCTTCAACCACTTCCTTAATGCATCAGGAGTGAAGATAAATGAAGGGAAAACCAAGTTTTTGGATGGAATATCAATATTCTTATTCTCTGAATCATTTCAAGAATCCTCGAATTCACCTTCACTATGGAATGGAAGAGTTTCAAATATTTAGGAATATCAATATCCTTGGGAAACCAAACAACAATAGTTTGGTGGGAAGTTATAAAAAAACCCAAGGTAGCATTTCTCTCAATGGGGGGCCTAATGGGTAAACATTGTAGTTTGAGTCATGTTTCCCAAATCTATTTCGTCAACACTTCCCTTGTAACAATGCTCAACCATGCTCACTCCCTTTGATGTCATGCGGTCCATTCACAAAGAACTTCATAAATTTCTTTAGCAAAGGGGGAAACAAAGTCATTTTTATTTATTTAGTGAGTTGAAAAACTATAACATCTCCCAAGGACAATGAAGGATTACCTTGGATCCAAGGTCCTCTAGAGACTAGTCATAGAGAGATTCGATTGGTGGAGGAACGTTTTCATTAGAAAAATATACTCAAAAACAAAGTGTTGTCTAGATAGGCCACTAGAGAAGGAAAGAGGCTCACACATTTATAAATTATGTTTAGTGGCCACCCCTATAGTACAAACTTAACTCTTGTGGGATCCAAAAAATGACAAATGTATTAACATCTTGATAGACATCATCATGGGAAATATCCCTTTATTTTCAAACATGAACATGCACCCTGTGAAATCTTGGATGGGAAATCAAGGTATTCGCAATTTGCATAACATCTCAAATTGGGAAGGGAATTGTGAGATAGGATGATTGCTATCATCTCCAAAATTCCTCAAACATAGCACCCATTGATTACTCATGTTGATTGGTATATAAGAGTAAACGATATAAAATGATTTGGCGTGAAGGTATCTACATAATCAAATCAAGGTATTAGGAACATGCTATGATAACAATGCACCATAAGTCATCATTTGAAAGGCTATTTGGCACATGGATGGAGTTACAAAGGTAAACAATTTCTATTGGATATCGACTCATGGATAATGATTGACTTCAGAGAATGTGCAAAAAAGAGGATACCAAGGCCCTTCCCACTATTCTCTATGTGAATATCACTCTGGAAATCATAGAAATTTCTTCTTTGAATGTTCATACACTAAAAAAGTTTGGAGATTTGAATTTCAAGATCTTTCACAAAGAGTCATTCCTCCAAAACAATGAAGGACTTTTTCTCCTCTTGGTATAAACACTATTAAGCATCCTTTCTAAACAATCCTACCTTCAAAAGGATATGGATGGTCATTCTGAAATACCTCTACTAGAACTTTTGTTGGATTGTAACAAAAATGTCTTTCAAAATGAGAAAGTTAATGGTCCTAAATCCATAGCTTCAAAATCCATGAGGTTATTGATTGAACCCTTACTTGCTCCAAGGAATCAAAGAACATAACACTTGAATCTCACTATTGAATAGAAGGATTGCATGGCCGATTGGAAGTATAGAGGCAAGATTCCCACCAATATAATTCAACCCCAGTTCAATAGTAATCCACCATGTTATCATGTAAAATTGCAGTTCTTCATCCGAGTACTGACATCCAATATGTCGGAACACAAAAGGACAATATGGATTGAAGTATCCAAAACACTATATATGGGAATAAGTGTTGATACATCATCTCTTGACCAGCTAAATATATTTTTATTTGGACATTAGGGTTGCACACGCGACTATTTACACAACAACCTGCGTGTCACATGCGAGTATGTACATTCAACAGATGGGTTTCCTTAAAGCAAGGAGCATGTCATACGTGACTTTTCTATATCAATACTCGCGTGTACCTTAATTTGAAGTTTAAAAAATATAAAACACGATTAGTCGAGAAGAGTTGATCCCCTAATCATAACTATCTCAACCATTGAAACCTCTCTTTTACCTCATGTATAAATAGAGGGTATGGGATAGGGCTAATCAATCATTCTTAGAAGAGCAAAGTTATGCTGGTGGTATGCCTTCAGACATCTTGGAGCAGTAGAACTCAGTGTCGTTGGTTTGCAGAGGAGCACTTGTTTCAGAATTTGGGTTGTAATCTCACCATCTCTATTTATTAATAAAGAAAGTTTTTCTTCCAAAATATCAAGTTTACAGTTGTAAGCCCCATTTCTCATAATCAAATGGATCTTTATAAGTGATCTTGCCTTCCTTCACACTCGTTAAACTCAGGCTATTTTCCACTCTTGAGGGTGCGTTGGTCTGGTATTAGTTTACCCCTTTTTCGGACCTTGCCGACTAAGTATGAAAAAGGTATACCTTAGTCTTTCGGGAGCTAAGAGAGTTCTTATGTGGATTGTTTTATACTTTTCTGGCCTCAAGAGACTAAATTGTACGAAAAAGCACCACCCTAGAGTCTTCTTGGAGCTTTCAGACTCTCAACATATGAAAACACCAATGAGCATGCACTAGTTCGGGCTCGTAAAATCCATGAATCAATGACCTTATCAAGCATTATTCTCTCCCCTCTTCAAGCTTGTAAAAAATGAAGAGAGAACTGAGTTTACTTTCCTAGACTCGTTAAAATTTAACAGGAAATATGAGGAATAATTACTCTCTTTGGGTTATAAAAAGTGGCAACATGTCCTCCTTGAACATAGCACTCTATGAACTTTCCGATACTTATGTCTCAGTTTACACTTTCAGCTCATCTATTACTTCGAGTTTTTACTCCTCAACTTGTCCTTTATACATGGGGAATCTGATCATCTCTTCTACATGACAAATAAGTCTAGTTGTCGTATTTGCAAGTTAAAAGTTGCCTTGGGTCATCTCTGTGTCATGCTCATTGTTAAAGGATTTGTCCCTTCATCTGATTATTATCCTGATTCCATCATTATCCTATCTAAGTATTACTTGCGTCTACCTTCCCGTATCCAGTTCCTAGTCACTCTTGTGATCTGTTGGAGGATCTATTTCCTTCCTCATCACAGTACGTTTTCTCATCAACACTTCCTGAAGACGAAGACATAGAGTTTTGACAATGGTACCTTAGGATTCACTACCAATATTGGTGAACTCCTTTGCTTCAGTTGTTAGTTTCACTCATTGTCTTACATTCTATTGAATTCCTTCCATGTTCGACTTCAGCACATCTATTCACATGGTAGGAATTGTACTGGTTCCTTTGGATTTCAATGAAGACCTTAGGTTCACCTCTATAGCCTAGGTTGCACAAGATTTTGTTATGTTCAGCTACACAATTTCTAGATTTTTGAAGACTCGTCATTGTATATTGTGGCTTCGATCCACCTTTGTAATATACGTGGTCTTGTTACCCGTATCATATGATGTAATCAGATATTGTGTTCCATTATATTGAACATGGCATCCTTAGATATGATTTTGTATATGACTTTGATATGTATATGTTTCAGGTATCTCCTCTATTTCCTTGGTCACTTGAGTTCTCCAAGATTAAATAATGTAATGTATTTTGACCATCGCTTCCCTCTGACGTCACACATTAGGGGGCATTTGTTATCATGTAAAATAACACTTCTTCGTCTGAGTACTGACATCCAATATGTCGGAACACAAAAGGATAATCTGGATTGAAGTAGCCAAAACACTATAGATGGGCATGACTGTTGATATATCATTTCCTAACCAGCTGAAGATATTTTTATTTGGACATTAGGGTTGCACACGTGACTATTTGCACAACAACCAGTGTGTGACACACGCATATGTACATTGTGACTCGCGTGTACATTGAACACGCGAGTTTCCTTAAAGCGAGGATCGTGTCATATGCAACTTTCATATATCAATACTCGTGTGTACCTTAATTTGAAGTTAAAAAAATATAAAACACGATTAGTCGAGAATAGTTGAGCCTTTAATCATAACTATCTCAACCATCTCAACCTCTCTTTTACCTCATGGATAAATAGAGGGCATGGGATGGGGCTAATCAATCATTCTTAGAAGAGATAAGTTATGCTGGTGGTATGCCTTCAAACATATTGGAGCAACAGAACTCAGTGTCCTTGGTTTGCAGAGGAGCACTTGTTTCAGAAGTTGAGTTGTATTCTTACCATCTCTATTTATTGTTAAAGAAAGTTCTTCTTCCATTATTGTGCACTCTTGTATATGTTGATTTCTGAATTATGTTATAATGTCATTATGAATATGTTATTCCAGTAACCTTTGATATATATATATATATATAAGATATTTGTAGGAAGAACTTGTTCTTTACAGGTGATCGGAGAAACCCTGGAAGCTGTGGAAGCAAGTGGAAGAGGAGAAGAAAAGGCTTGGATCAACCGTCATAAACCAGGTTTGCTAAGTTTTCTTCCTATTCCTATTTCTATTTCTACATGGCTGATTGTATGCAAGTCTAGCTTAGTAAGTTGGTAACCCCGGAGACCCTAGGTTATAAGGGTGTGTTTTCCTGAACAACACACCCTAGAAGTTCAGATTAAGAAAGGAAGAATTCCCACATTGATTTCAAGTGCAAAATAAGCACACCCTTTTATTCGATGGATATGCAAAAGGGAACTAAGGGTGGCAGGTGTTTGTAGGATCATCATTGATCTCATAGGAACTATGAAAATTAGTTGCGCTTGGGGTATTGGAATTATCCAGAAATCAAGCGGAGGCCTTTGTGTTGTTACAAGGTTTTCATATTGTCAATTCATCTAAGTACTAGGGGATTTTACGATAATAACCAAGCTCATGAACAATAGGCACACCACTTTAACAAACTCTCTATCACGATTAATCTCCTGGATCAAGCATGAAACCTCTTATTTTAGAGAAATAATTTTTCCCACATTTTTAGCAGCCTAGATGGAGAAGAAAACTCTTGGCCAACATAACAAGTCAGATGAACAAGGGACAATGCAAGAAAAATTGGGAGGTCCTCTACCTTCAAATCCCCAATGTTATTATTCATGAAGCACATTATAACCTCTTCAATCCAAATATCATGCAACAATACACATATAAATTCAAAGGGAGAGATGGATTATGGTGCATTTAAAGGCCAATATGAGTATGGTTTGGCACCATAGGAACCACACAAGCCATTCCTCCCAACATCTCAATATTTTGGATGAGTTGGATCATACTTATTTGGAGAAGGTAGTATAATGGGAACCCTTGTGCATATTTGGTTTCACCTGGAACTAGATAAATTCACTAAGAATGGAATCAACTCCATCTACCCTGGTCTTGATGAGGTATCTCACATTTGTTTTGGTCCCCAACTTATTTTGTAGTGGAATTGGAAGTTCTTTGAAGTCAACTCTTGTGTTTTTTAGTCTTATGATATTTCATTAATTGGTCTCAGAATTTTGGGCCTTTCTACATTTAGTGGGAAAAAGGGTCTCTTTACCTTATGTACCTATTGGTAACTAGTTGGGAGTTTTTGTTCCCACAAATGGCTGGATAGGCATAACTCTTTCAACATCTCAGTGTCTTCCATTTTGAATAGTGCCAGACAACTCGTTTCTCATATCTTCAATTTTCCTTGGTTTTATGCATATGTGAATCCAATCTTTATCAATTGGTGGAGAAACTTGGGTGTTTTTCTCTTGACTCTTATTTAGAGTACTCGATATCAGTGTTAGGTAGGTGGAAATATAGGAAGGTAGAACAAATCCATTAATCAATATTGAAAATTACAACCAAATGTGGGGAAAGTTAAAGCTTGCACCCTCGCTTTTGGGTTTGTAGATTCTTCCATACTTTGGGACCCATTATTAAGACCTTGTTTGTTAATGAATAAATAAGAAGGTACACCAGTATTTGCATTATCCTTTAGGTACAATAATGTGAATAATTCACTTCTGTTGCTAAGTCCCTTATGTGAATAATTCACTCATGTGAATTATTTTCAACTGAAATATTATGTGGTTAAGGGTGGAGTGTTAGTGAAACACCTTACAAGTTGATTATATGTGTCCAATTAGCAGTTGAGTATCCCCTTAGTACATAGTTTCTTTTGTGGCTAGAGCTTCTGTAGTATCTAGTGTGTCCCAAAGTAAACCGTAATTATTCAACACTCATTGGGGCATGCTGATTCACAATGACAACAATCTTGATAGGGTCCACCAATAATATTTCCTTGCAAACAATGTATCGTAGTAGAGTGCCAATGGTGTACAAAATATGCATTTCTTCAAATTTAAGGAGATTTGGAGCTTCCTACACCAATTAAACATTAATCTTGACAACCCAATGTGTGCTTTTAATAAACTATAGATAATCCAATCATCCATATGCACCTTTAAAAACTTATAAATAAAATATTGGAAGGGTGCAACCACAATTCAAGATAAGACAATTGGTGCATTATTAAGACCAAAAAGCATAAAATTATAAGCAAAAGAGCCCCATTTAGTAGTAGGTGCAGTCTTTCTCTTATCCTCTTCTGTAATTTGGACTTGATGATATATTTAAAATCCATTTGTAAATGAGTAAGCCTCATCTCCCACAATGTGATCAAGCACCTCATCGCTAAAAGAAGTAGGAAAAGGATTATGTATGCAAGCACAATTAAAACTTCTAAAGTCCACATAAAATTTGATGTCATTCATGTCTTTCTTGTTCTGAATGACATTGGGACTGATCCAATCAAATTCATTTATTGGAAATATTAATCCTACAACTATATTCAATCAATTTCTTTATCACTTTCTCCTTAACCTTGGGATTAAGACAATAGGGTCAATGTTTGACAAGGTTAGAATCCAAGCACAACTCTATCTTCATTTCTCCTAACTCCCCCATCATTCCTTTCATTTTAATAACATTTTGTGGAAACAAGTTTACATATTAGTGTTGAGTAGACTAGGTCATCTTCGATGTAGTTTCCTTATTTACTAATATACTAACTCCCAAACCCTTAAATCTCATCTCTAAGCTTGTGGTTGAAGACCCTTAAACCCAACTAATATTTGCCTCACATCAATTTTTTTTGCAATAAAAAAATAATTATATGAACAAACAAAAGGCACAACTATGATTTCATACTTATCCGTAGTGGTAGCCAACATGTTTATGGAGCATTTTTGGGCCTTAGCCTTGAATAGTTTTCATCTAAAGCCTAAATTTTGGTTCCGATTTGTCAATGACACCTTTTTTGTTTGGTCCCATGGCCAAAATAGTCTAAATTAATTCTTTGACCATTTAAATAACATTCCCCCCCACATTCAATTCACTATGGAAACCTAATAGGAAAACTATCTTCCATTATTGGATGTTCTCATCACTCACCAAATTGATGGAACCCTCACCCGTCAATTTTATCACAAAAATCACATAGATAGATACCTTCATGCCCTCTCCCATCACCACGTATCCCAAAATCTATTGTCCTTAAAAACCTTATCACTTGAGCCATCAAAAACTATGCTACCAACCTTTTCAAAAAAGAAAGAAACCACCTTACTAAAGCCATTCTGGCCAATAGTTACTCCATATCCCAAATCAAAAAGTATTCTTGGTTTTCCCTCCATTTAAAACCTAAAACCCTATCCTCCACAAATCCTCCTAGGGCTCTTATCTTGCTCCCTTCCATTCATTTCCTAATTGATCACATTTCCAAGATTTTATACAGAAAGAACATAAAAACTCTTTTTGAACCCTATAAAACCCTTAAACAACTTTTCAGAAGCGTTAAAGATAAATTTGACCCACTCCTTGGCTAAGGAGTTTACTAAATTCCTTGTGCTTGTGGTATGTCCTATATAAAAAAATTGGTAATATAAATCATAACCCATCTTAAAGAACATATAATTGACACCATCCTTAATCAGCTAGATATATCAGCTATCATTAAACATTCCCATAAATCTAATCACCTCATTTTCTTGGACCAAACTAAAATACTTGCCTCAACTCTCCATTATTCCTCCTACATTATCAAGGAATCCCTTGAAATTGAAAAAAAACTTAACAACTTAAACCACAAAGATGGATACAAATCGAGCCACTCATGGAAGCCCATTATCCATAGTTTATGCCATTAATTCCCTTTCTCTATCTCTTCTTTTCTTTCTTCTTTTTATATTTTCCTCCTTGTTTAATTCCCCTTAAGGTTCCCCTTTTTTCATGTTTCTCTTTCATTATTTGCTCCTCAAGTTTGCACCATCGAGCTTCCCTCTCATTTAATCTTTTTATCCTCATCTCTGAAACCATAATTTCTTATGTTTTATTGTTATTTTTATTATGTCTACCCCTCCTAATTCTTATTGAGTTATTAATTTAGTCTAGACTCCCCCCCCCTCCTCGTTTATCTGTTTGATTACTTCCAACTTAATTTTAAATTTTATTCACTCCATTTGCCTGATTTTTATTAATTATTTCTTCTTTCATCCACTCTCTAACCAATTTTGACTTTATTCTTTCCAATTTAGAATATTTTTAATTCTCAAATTTTTTAATAACTAACCTTTTTAATTACTTAGCAATGTTTAGTTTCTATTAATTCATACATTACCTGAGCCTATTCTCACACACAAAATATTTTCTTGGTTCCCTTGAATATGGTTTGAGTCCACTTAAAACAATGGAAACTTTGTAAACTTCAACACAATTCAATTCTAGAAGCTTTAACATTGTTATGGCTAATTGTGAAAACTCTTGTTCTTTTAGTAAGGCTTCAATCTTGGACATAGTATACTCATCCTAGTAATCACCTATGTAGTCCATTTTGGGTTGTTCCTCACTCGCAATATTGACTTTCCACAACTTCAATGATGGATTATATGATTCACTAGAACAATCCTTACTCCTCTCCTTAATCTCTTTGGACCCGTCAAATTCCTTGAGCAACAGATGCCTCAACTCCTCCAAATCATTTGCATCCTTTCCATTTTGACCAACCATACCACATGTGAGAGGGAGGTCCAAGTGTCTCATAGGTGCTTGGAAAGCATATGTCTCCTAATGATAAGAATAGATAACATGAGAATGATTATTTTGCAACTTATCAATAAATAGAATTTCCTTAATGAGCTTTAGGGCCTTACTTACGTCAAGGGACTTAGCAACAGAAGTGAATTATTCCCATAATTGCATCTAAAGGATAATGAAAATATTGGTGTACCTTCTTATTTATTCATTAACAAACAAGGTCTTAATAATGGGTCCCAAAGTATGGAAGAATATACGAACCCAAAAGCGAGGGTACAAGCTTTCACTTTCCCCACATTTGGGTGTAGTTTTCAACATTGATTAATAGATTTGTTCTACCTTCCTATATTTCCAAAACCATGACATCTTCACCCTTATTCAGGAAAAAATATTGGATTTCAATCTTAGGAGGTGGAACAAACATGTGCTTCGTGGGTGTCTATACTTCCTCCCAATTGTGTAGGTATTCTTTATGCATGGCCCACCACAAAAAAAATTATTTAAGGATTTGAAACACCACCTCTGCTCACTCTACTAGACCTTCAACATCCTTTTGATATTGAGATAGATGCCTCTGACTATGCTATCGGTGTAGTCCTCACTCAACATGGGAATTTGTAGGCCTATCACAATGAGACACTCTCTAATTATGTTCGCAAGTATCCCACCTATGATAAGGAGATGTACTCCATTATGCAGGATTGTCACCAATGGAAACATGACATCCTAGGAAAGGATATGATCATCCACAATTATCACAAGCCCCTACAATTCATGTAGATGCAGGTAAGGTTACAGAACTAACGCCATTAGAAGCAGTCTACATACCTGTAATAGTTCCACGTGAACAACAAGTACAAGAAGCAGGGGTTGTACACCCCTTTTCCTACCCAAAATAGACCATTGGATTTTGTCTCCATGTAATACATGTTCGATATTCCATCAACCAATCATGGAAATGACTGTGCATTTATGGTTGTTGAACAGTTCTCTAAGATGGAAATTTAAACTCCTTGTAAGATGAGCATTGTAACAAAGGCCACCTCTAAGCTCTTCTGCAAGTGTCCTTGGGTTCATTTTTTCCTCCCATGGTCCATTATCTCATATCATGCTAGTAGGTTCCTGAGTACCTTTTGGTCCATCCTATAGTCAATGATGGACACCAAGTTGACCAAATCGACTGCCTTCCACCCCCAAACTAATTCCCAAGCAGATGTAGTCAATAGGGTGATTGTGCATATCTTGAAAATGTACAACTTCAAACATCCACAAACATGGGATGAGATCCTTTCGTATGCTCAACATAGCTACAATAGATCCATCCGTAGTTCTATTGGCCAAAACCCTTTCCAAGTGTGCTTGTGATCCCAACCATTAGCCTCAATTGACTTAGTGTTACCTATTGTGTGTACATAGGTGAAATACTCCCATGCTCAAGCTAAGACTAATCAGGAAACCAAATTTGTTGAACACATCCAACTACAAGTTCATGATATTTTATAGAAATCCACTGCCAAGTACAAGCAATTGCATGATCAACATCAGGTTCCACACACGTCCCAGGTGGGAGATAAGGCATGGTTGCATTTGTAGAAAGAACACATCACAAGGACACATCATAAGCTCTACCTGCTATTATATGGGAATTACACCATCACCAAGGTTGTGGGTATGAATGCTTTTGAGTTAAGCATCCCCCATTTCTTGAGATTGCACCCTATATTTTATGTGGAGTTGATTTGAACATATTTTCCACCTCTCTTAGACACCTTAAATCTATTCGAGCACTTGGCCATCACAAAAATCAATCTCGATTGCATCGAGTAGGAAAAAATCAACCCAATTATGTACAATAAGATGAAGGGCACCCACAAATAGAGCATACAACTACATTGGGCCGTCAAAGTTAGGCAAATTCTTTACCAAGGCAGGTGGCTCACTGGAAGTTAAATTCAACATAAGTTTCCCCATCTAATGAGGGAACTTAATGCAATGGAGACCATTTCTTCCTAATTAGGGATTAATAATCAAGGTGGATATCAGTGTCCACCCAACTCTTCCATTGAATCACAATTGTTTCTCCATCTCCTTGGAATTTTTCTACAGTTTTTTGAGTCCCAAAATTGTGGTATCATTTTGAAGCCTCGAGCAGTCCCATAGTGGATACAAATAATGGGACCCATTGAAATTTATTATTCTCTTAGATATCTTTCCAACATGCTATCTTGTGCCCCAAACAAAGTTTGTATGTGGAAATTGTGCCCTCAAGAAGTTGATGTGTCAACTAGACTCCTCTAGGCCCACATTGCTTTTGTCACTTCATCTCCTAGGGTCATAGTTTTGGATATTTAGGATTTTATTTGCCTTTTAGAGTTTCACACTTAATGTTAAAAATATATTTGGCCTCTTTTAATGGGAATCTAGTAAATGAGTGCAACTAACACATCTCTCTTTAGAGATAAGATGCCACCATTGTAGCTAGTTGTATTGCCTTGCAGTTTATAGTGTATTTCCATTTCAACAACTAGTAACATATGTTAGGATCTAGGTGGTTGGCCTTCACTAACACCTTGGGGTTTTGGTGTAACAGTTGGTAACATCTAGAATCAGAGCCTCCACCTAGGTTCGATTCATAGTAAAGGTGGCAATGTCGACATTGTAGTGTTTGTCTGGGGCTCATATGGCTCAAAGAGGGAACCACTATACATGTGTACATCTAACCCCATAGTTTGGACTACAAAGTGTGGTGGGATGTTAGGAGCTTGGTAGGTGTCCTTCATTAACACCTCAGGGTTTTGGTCTAACGGTTTGAATGGAATCTGGATTTTACTATGCTATTGTGCTCTATGCAACATCTTTATGTGTTTCTTCTCATTTTATAATGTTTCCCTCATTTCTTTCTCTAAATAATCCAGATCGAACATATTATGGAACATATCAACTGCATTTTTGAAAAATGCCATCTACTACAAATGGTCAAATTTAGGTGTTATAGGCCCAAACTTATAAATTTTAGAAAGTCCAAGATCTCATTTTTGGATTATCTATAGAGTAAGTCATTAATATATGACCCATATCCCATGAGTATAGTTCTAATAGACCAATTTATCATGATTTTGAATAGTCTGCTTAGCATTCATTGCATTAAGGGATGCTCACAAGGGTGAAGAAGTGGGATTGAGGCTAGAAAAATGAATCACATAACATCAATCGTCACTTTAAGGGCTTGCACCTGATAACTAGTACCTCTCATGAGGTCACGCATACTAAGACTCCTATGGCTAAAGTGCACTTAATTGTGGATTTTTCCCCATAGTCAATCCCACTTAGCTTGCTACCCCATTTGCAAAACTTTAGCAAGTATTGTGTCTTATGAACTATTCATTTTTGAGCTTCCTTGACTCTTTTTATTCTAGTATTTAGGGTAATTGATGCCCCTTTACTCTTTTTTGACCCATATCCCATGAATATAGTTGCAACTAACCATTTTCTCATGGTTTTGAATAGTCCACTTAGCACTGATTGCATCAAGTGATGCTCATAGAGGTGAAGAAGTGGACTTTAGACTAGTAAAATGAATCCCATAACATCAATCATCACTTGCAAGGCTTGCACCCAATAACCGATACTTCTAGAGAGGTCATCCATCCTAATAACCTCTAGTTCAAGCATGCTTAATTCTGGATTTTCCCCACACTCAATCCCACTTAGATTGCTACTCCATTTGCAAAACATTAGCAAGTATTATGCCTCATGGCATCTACATGAGTTTGAATTCCTCTTCGGGATGGTTCCTTGATCATTTGATCTAGGTTTTGAATTAATTAAGTTCAATGTTATCTATCTTCCTCTATCTATCCACTTTGGAATTAACTTAGGATAGTGTTCAATAACATGTCTATTGATTGCACAATAGGAACACAATGGTTATATAGGGAGAGGAAAATCATGGGAAAGATGTCCTATTTCATCATAGTTATAACATCTTATTGAGAGAATTCTTCCACTAGTCCTTCCTCCTCTATATCTACCACCTCTTTAATGACCTCCTCCTCCCCATGGTTGTGAGCTATTTGGATACCTTAATTGTAGTTCTAACTAACCTATTGGATAGAGTGTCCATAGCTCTACATTTATCTATGATGTGAGTAAAAGTGCCATAAATATCATAATATATTTTATTAGGAGTAGAGGGTACTTCTATAAAATAGGAAGAAAAACTCATAGGACATCCATATGTCTTGCAAATCTCACAATATTCTCTAGTTTGTTAACTATGAGCTTGCATAAAACCTTGATATGGTGTAGTGTTGTAGAACTAACTAGTGGAAGTAGCTTGTGCAACTCCTCTTGTAGTTTTTCTTGAAAAGGGTTCCACAAGGGTGTGAGGTGGAATCCCCCCCCCCCACCACAACAAAGGGCATGTAGAAGTGTGATGTACTTTTATCTGGCACCCTGTGAACCATACCTACTCTTTTTCAACCTTAGGTAATGACAATTATAGTATATTTTCTGTAGTGCAACAATCTAATTCTAAAACTATGACAAGTCTAGGCATGTCCCGGTTATTATAGCCTTAGTATTATTATGAGGGAATCCTCAGTGGACTCCAAAGTTGTCCCATGAGTGTCAATCTTTTGATACATCAAAGAATTTGTGTCAAAGGAAGTAGCACTTAAATGAACCACCTCGTGATGGTTATAATGGATGTGAAATTTGAGTCTACCCATGAGATCCCTGAATCTATGAGCATATTCACATGCTAACTCACCTATCATATGCTTATTTTTTTTTTGTTTCTCTATGCCTTGCTGCTCAAACTTGATTAGTTGAGACTCAATAATGAATTGTTTAAGAGGCACACCTCTAAATGGGTAGTCCACAAATGCTAATACTCTTCCTTTTTAAGAGTGGTTTAAAACTCTATAAACTTAGAGGGATCCTAGATTCCCTTAGGTATCCATATGGATCCACAATGCTCAATATCGTCTTCCTCTTTACCCCAAAACTCTAGGTATTTCATAAGCAATAGACTCCATATTTTCTCACAATCACACTAGGTGTAAATATTACTAAAATGAAACCATGAGGACCTAGTTGTGTAACCAAACATTGACTTGACATTGATACTAAATTACTAACTACTTGAGTTGTCCTGAATTATTACTACTACTTCCCAACAATGTTACAATTTGATGATTTCCACTGCTTGATTTCTTAGGCAATGAAAAATGTAAAACATAATTAGATATTGAACACACTTTATGATGCAAGGGTTCATAAGGAGTTACATCTAGATTTGGTTTATTTTTGTTAACTTTATATATGATTTTTTTGAGATGGGGGATTTACTACACTTGAAATGATCAATGCATGTACAAAATAATGTCATCCAATTTATTACTATATTTATCATTTACTGGATCACTTGGTTCAATTTATTTTGTAAATTCCTCTGAGGTCAACTCCCCTTCATCAATTTGGATAGATGTGTTTATCTTTAACACTTATTTGTCCCTCTATTTAGATTTAGTCGACACTCCTTCACCTCGACTACCTCTTGTTTGGATTCCTTCCATCATTATTTCTCTCTCCCTTACCCATGAGTAATCCATCTCTCTTTGTCTTCTCATCTTCCACAAATAATTTAGTCTTCCCTCATCACTATCTTCATCATTTATCTCTTTTTGTAACTGCTCAATTCTCTTCCTTACTACCTACTTGTGTTTTATCCACCACCACTTTGTGATAGCCGACCTTCTCAAAACCTATTCAACCCTATCACTTGTCTATGATGCCCCCATCCTACTGATTCCCCACAATGCATAACTTTCCAACATCATTCTAGCAACCCTTTGGCATAGGGGAATTCATACATTCATATCTCGTCTCGGTGCTCTCTAGTTTTGGTCTCTCTCTCTCTCTCTTCTTCTCTGAATCATTGACCCACACACAACCTGGATCAATCCTCTCCTTCCCTCCGACTGATCAATCAATAACCAACAACAACCAGACAGGCCGCCCCCACACACATCTCGGGTTCATGCTTTTATAAGATTTTTTTCTTTTACAATTCTTGATTCAACCGTCAGTCGACAGACTGTCTTTCTATTTAAATACATTCAGTTATATCTAAAAATAGGCACTATCAACCCAAAATACAATCATGCTTTATTATTAAAAGCAATTTTTTAGTCTAACTAACTCTTTCCCCAAAATCAATCAGACTCTGCTTTTCAACTACTTTATTCCTCTTTTGTCGCAACTTTTCCTCATCTTGCAACCGGAATGTTCATATTTCCGATCATTATTCTGGTTATTTCTTCTTGTCTTTTACTAGGGCCAACATGTTTTGTTTATCAACTTCAAATCTTTGTACGTTTTGCTGCAATTTTAATTTTTCAAGTTGAAATTTTGAATTTATGCAATTTTATAGGGAAGTTTCTATAGGCCAACAGATGTTTGGTAGATCTGTGAAATATCATAAATTTCTCTAGTTTTGATAGAAATTTCACTTAGAAATGATATATTTAGTTGTTTGGTAGAAAACCCTTGGTTTTATGGGCTTCTTTTTAGCTATTTATTCTTTATTTAAATGCTTATATATGCAAAACTATTTGACAAAATGGCTAGTTTGTCTAATATCATGTTGGAGGGTAACCAAAAATTCTTTGTTAAAAATTATAACACCTGAAAAAAACATAAGCTAGCCATTTTTAATATAGGTATTTGTCTTAGCTTGTGTTGTGGAAGGAAACTCAACTGACAACAATAGGTAAGTACTAGGATTAATATAATGAGCAATATGGTAATAATGCCCATGACATATCTAGATGCTTCCATAATTGCAAGTTGATGACACTATGGAGGATGTTGCAACCATTTGGAAGCACTTGGAAGACTTGCATGAAATATTGGACAAAGGTAGTCCTTTTTCCTGAAAATATTTATTGTTTTCTAGTAAGATGAATGACAATGAATATTTACATAAACATTTGGTAAATATTAAGGGTATTAGAGAACAACTGAATGCCATTGAGTGGAAGATTGAAGAAGAAGACATGGTGTTAATTACTCTCATGGGTATACCAATTGTGTTTGAATATTTTATTGAAACACTTAATATTACTATTGCTGACAGAAACATGAAGGTTGATAAACTATGCACAAAGTTTTAGCAACAAGACAAGTGGAAAAAAGAGTTTGGTAGTGAAAATATGTAATGTCCCCATCCAAATAAATTATCATGGAGTAAAAATTCCACTAACCTACTAGTTTCTTGGGTTGGGGTGGAAGCATTAAAATTTGAAATAAGGGAGATACAAGGCCTAAAATGACCTTAGACTTACCAATTATCACTAAAGGGGCCAAATAAATAATAATAAAAGAGAAAATAATCTGGCATTGGATCATGAGGGCGCATAGGAGGTTATGGGACCCACATGTGGCAAAATTCGCCGCTGCACTTGGCATCATTCTCACACAAATTTGAGTTCAAAGTGGAGGGTAACGTAATTGGGGAAGGTGAAGAGGAAATATTCATGGGAAGAATCAAGGAAACTCAAATGGGATTGGAAGAGTAACTCCCCATGAAGAGGAAGAGGCATAATAGACAAATTGTGACACTTGTAATGATATTCCATGGCATCTATGACAACAATAATGAAGGAATCTATGAAAAATTCAGACATGATGGTAGACCTATGACAAATTTAACATATCAGGGCTAAAAATATCCATCAAGAGGGTGCATAGAGGTATTTATGGTTAGCCGATATTCCCTATTCGAATTTGGAAAGAGGGGTGCAAGAATGAGGAGGAC
Source organism: Pseudotsuga menziesii (assembly GCA_001517045.1). NCBI lineage: Eukaryota > Viridiplantae > Streptophyta > Pinopsida > Pinales > Pinaceae > Pseudotsuga > Pseudotsuga menziesii. The sequence goes on from LPNX010947627.1 coordinate 230,292, forward strand.
AGGTGTCTCATGAAGGGGAATCAACCACTAAATTGAGTTGGGAGAGCATCTTGGAGGGAAATTCAATCTCATTGAGGGAAGGAGTCCACATTAAGTTAATAAAGAGGAAGGATGAGGAAGGAGATAAACTTTTGGATCATTTTTTCTTTGCACTCTTGGAGAGCTTTTCTTTTCCATGCATGATGGGTGTTTACCCTTCTTGCCATTGAACCAATTTCAGAGGTGAAAGATCCATGTCCACTTTGATTGGAGGAAAGGCCAGTCATACCTCTTATCAAATCTTAATGCGGGTGTTTTTTGCACTTCCAATTCCCCCTTCAATTTGAGGTCGTCTCATAGATATTCTTCTTCTATCTCTTATTTCATTCTCCTCACTATGTTTGTCTTCTAGTGTTGATAACACACTAGTGGATGTATAAAACTTGATGAGAGATTATTTGTGGCCCAATTGATGTATGATTTGATATATGGAACTTTTTTGAGATGCATATCTAAGCCATAGCTCAAAATCCCACGTTAACCATGTATAAAATCCAAACAATCATCTCATTTGAGCTAGTTTTACTCTATATTTCCTTGTGAAATTTTGGAAAACTTACACATCATATTTGCATAATACGTTCTATATGTTTTTGTAGATCCTTGAGAATCCTTTTATGTATTGTATATGACCAAGTTATTTTATGCAGGCCCCTTGAGAACTTGATTAAATTTCTAGTAAAAGTTTCCATGTTTATTGTTTATACTTTCCAAGCAATGTCTATGTGTTACAACTTTCTGCTCTATGGGTGCAATATCAGGTTTTAGATCATGATAGATGCTCCATTTTGATTACCATTGAGGTCCTTTATCCAAGACAATCCTGTTTTCATATATTAAGAAGGGTCGTACATCATTTGGAAATCCAAAAGAGTCAGTGACTATTGGGGGGTTTCAACATCGGAATTGCTAGTATTTTTCCCTTTCATTCCTCCTTAGTTAATGCAAGCCATAAATGTTTTTATCAAGTGTGTGAGTGTCTAGTAGATGAATTCAAATTCTATAAGAACCCTCAAGTCCTTCTAAATAAAATTTGAAATCATTTGGGGGTATTGGAAACAACTTGGGTTTCACTAGTCCAAAGTTCAAAATTAACTAGAATTTGCACAACTTTCATGGTAGGGACATGTCAAAATATAATATCAAGTTTAGAACTAGCATTGGTAAAAAACCTCAAGGGTAAGGGAAAGTTTGCTCAAAATAATAATGAAGGAAAGGTAGCCATTAGAGGAAATTTCAACGCAAAATGGGTCTTTTAACTCTAATTCAAATTCCATGTCATCATGTGTTAGCCAATGGAATTGCTTTAAATTTGAAATATCGTATAGGTCTTAAACAATTTTTTAATATAAATTTGGGGATAGGTATCATAAAAAAAAACTACTTTTTTTGTTCGTATTTTCGACATATATCCCTGTCTTTTTACTCAAATTTCGATCGGGAGAGCTCGTTGGATGCAGAATTAAATTCCGCATCCAACGAGTACCCACTTGGCATACTTTTGATGGACCTCGCTACCCCAAAAATAAGAAATACCTGAAAAAATGTGATGATGACTTTTGACGGACCTCGCTACCCCAAAAACAAGAAATACCTGAAAAATGTGATGATGACTTTTGACAGACCTCGCTACCCTAAAAACAATAAATACCTGAAAAAATGTGATGATGACATCATCATCACATTTTTTTCAGGTATTACTTTTTTTTGGGGTAGCAAGGTCCGTCAAAAGTATGCCAAGTGGGTACTCATTGGATGTAGAATTTAATTCCGCATCCAACAAGCTCTCCCGATCGAAATTTGAGTAAAAACACAGGGAGATATGTCGAAAATACAAACAAAAAGGTAGTTTTCTTCTTTTCTTCTTCCAAAATTAATAAATATTATTTTATTATTTTAACTATTATTTTATTAATTTTCCTTAGGAGACCCAATTTGACTTGAAATTTCCTCTAATGATCATTGAATCAAGAAATCAAAATATTTTCAAATGCCATTATTGCTTAAAGGTGGGTCATAAAAATATTTTTTCAAAAAGTGGTTGTAGGATGAGAAACACAACCAAGGAGGTTCTTAGTAAAAGGAGAAGGGAACACCAAGAAATTATTTCTCTTTTCACTTTCATGGCTAATAAATTTGTTCATGGAGAATCATATGTTTAGTATATCGATTCTGGTACATCACACATTTCACCAATAGACATGATTAGTTTATTCACTATGATGCCTATGTTTTGTTTATGGTTTTTGGTGGTGAGGAGAAGTTCAAAATCAAAGTCAAAGGAAATGTATAGTTTACCTTGGGAGGTAAGTGGCTTGTCCTCCTTAATGTCTACTATGTGTTAAGTATGGAACAAAATTTGCTTTGAGTAAGTCAAATTATTAGGAATAGTCCCCACTTACGTGTCATTTTCAGCAACCATAAATGATAACTAGTTGATAAGTGCAACAAGAAGACAATTTATCTTGGTATTGGAGATCACATACTACTCTAGTTGGTTGGTATTGAGGAAGGAAAATAACATGCTACGTTTTCCAAGAGTGTTTAAGAAACCAATTCACTTTGGCATCAAAAGTATGCACATTTGAATTTGCATTGCATTTCTCTTTTGCCTAAAAATAAGGTTAGTCTCATTGTATTTCTTCCACATATTCAACAAAAGCACTAGGGAATTTATGGAGCTTGATTTTTAATCAAAGTCTCATGTTTGGATTGCATGGCCTTCCGCATTTTGGTCTTCCTTTGGCCTCTTCATATTCATGAGGTTCATATAAGTCCTTAATGTTAGCCATCAAAGTATCATTGACTTATGCATATTAATAGTCACTTGGTGACTTTAGGTTACTTTTATGTTTAAGTATTTTATTAAAGTACACATAAGTCATTTTAGGGTTAGTGCAATTAGGGTTTTTCCATCTCAATATTATCAAGAGAAAATTATTCTCTTCATTTTATTGCCTCGAGAGTAGCGAGGTTCTCTATAGCCTAGTATGGGGAAGATGTCATGTAACGTGACATTGTGTAACATTACAAAAAACAAATAGTTAAAAAAAATCATGTTGACAAATAAGAAAAACATCATAAATCCATCTTAAACCTGGATCTATCAAGCACCGAGAGGGATCAATTTTTTTTACTGGTTTAATTTTTTTCTTAAGGTGTAAAAAATTTAAGATAAGATAAAACTACACCTCAAGGAATTGGATCCCTCTCAGTGCTTGATATATCCAGGCTTAACATGGATCTATGTTGGTATTAAAAAGGAACCTTTTTCTCTCTTTCAATTCTCTCTTTTGATGTTGTTTCTTTGTGTTTTTGGTTTTCATAATAGTTATTATGTAAATGCATCATTCCATAACATCCTACTCTAATGTTCCTTAGTACTTTTTATTTCATATTTAAATCACCCTTCACTACATTAATTTTAGGCATGATGACATTTGGAGTTTCACTAACACTTACATATTCAAATACCCAACTCCTCATCAACCCCTATATTTTCTTGAATTAAAACCTAAAATTGATATCATTAGCAACCCTTTTCTCCTTTCACTGATACTATATAGAAAATCAATCCTACGAGTCTCTATCATGTTAGAATCTTGCTTTCCTTGGTGGTAACTCCTTCAAATCTAAATAAAAGTAAGAATATTATCCAAGTTAATAACTTTTCTATTGAAGTTGATCATCACAACAATGCACTATAAGAGGTTGCAAACCATCCATTTGATATCTCTTTTGGAGAGAAGAAAATAAGTCTCCACTACAAAGGGCAATCCTCTCATTCTAAGCCCACCACCCTCCATGATTAACGTCGCATCTCAACCCTTGTTGAACACATTCTCACAACTTCATTTAGGGATAACATATGGAATTTATCAAGGAAATGTTTGGACATTATGTTAAACAACATCACAAAGACATTAGGGATTTCGTATATGAAATTAAAGTGCAAAGATGAGAAAAAAGTGACATCAATAATGAAATGGAATGGGGGTTGATTCTAACTATGTTGTTGGAAGTGGGGAGCGAGAGCAAGGAGCAGGAAGTGGGAGCGGAGTGAAAAGAAAAAATTTCAAAAGCTCCCATTTTGGGAGTGTTTCGAGAGCGTTTTTTGGATAGTATATATTTTGATGGATTTATATCTAAAAAACATGTAGGATGTTGAATTAGCTAAAGAATACATGGATTAAACCATATAACATCAATCATCAGTAGTTATAACTTATAACATTATCATCAAATGATCAACAATAAAAAAAATTATAGGAACTTGGCAAAGAAGGGAGGTACCATAACATTGTCATCAAATCATTTACCTAGTATAGGAGCTTTTAGTATAGGAAAGGAAGGGAGTGCGTCGGGAGTGCCTTGGGAGCGTGCTCCCAAAACTGGGAGCGTTTTGGGAGCGAGATTCCTAAGGAATCGAGCTTCGGGAGCGGGAGCGAGGGGGTGGGGGGCGCTCCCACACAACATAGGATCCTAAGTCCTCTTAGGGGAGGAAAATCATGTTTCAATTTATTATTAGTGTAGAACAAGGCATAAATGATAGTTTCCTTTAATTTAATTAATAAATTGATTATATCCTCAAACTCCATGGGGACATACTTGACACTGTGGTTGGTTGATGAACGTGTTTTCTCGTTAGATCTTCTATGAATCTAGATAGGTTAAGTGATCACTTCCAACTCCTTCCTACAACTAAATTTCAACGAATCCAACAAGATATTGGCACCATGAAGTTACAATGGATCCTTCTTGACAATAAAAATGCTAGGTGGACCTTCATTTTAGAGTTACTTAAGAACCTAAGTTTATTATTTCAATCACACCTTCACTTTTCCCAAACTTGGGCTTGGGAAATAGGTTAGGGTTCTCATGATAGGCTAAGTACCGACAAAGAAAACATTTTACACTTGAACCTACACCAATTTGAGAAACAATATAGAGGATTTGAAGAAGATGTCCTTCATATCCAACTCCAAGCTCCAATAATTTTGTCTTCAAATGGCAATGTGTAACATTTTACAACATGCCAAAGAAAATATATATGGCCCTTCTCAATATGCTAGAGCGAAAGAGGCTCAATAAGGAGGGGAATTGAAACCCCTAACGAGGACCATCCCTAATTAAGGTTGGAATATCTAGGAATCCGTAAAGAAATATGATAATGATTTCCTTATTTTTTTTTCTTCCAGTGAATTTCCTTTGTTTGTAATTAAAGGCATACAAGGTCATTTATTATTGAAACAACTTGTGGTTCATATATTTCAACATCACCAAAATTTTGTTTGATAGTATTCATGTAGTGGCCTTAAAAAACATATATGATGGGTAACCTCCATTTTTTTTGGACAAACTAGCAATCAAATATTTTCAGGCCCACAAGAGTGTGGTCCAGTGGCAAGTGGAGAGGTGATTGAGATTGTATTAATGCATAGAACCAAGTTCAAAACCCACCAAGTGAGTGTGCATGAGCTTAGGTTCAATCCCTAGGTTACTTTGACAATGTATATACACCCCTCATACCATGATAGCTTAGCAAAAAATATTCTTTAAGAACTCTCTCTCTCTCTCTCTCTCTCTCTCTCTCTCTCTCTATATATATATATATATATATATATATATATTCTACACACTANATTTTACATTGATTTAATATAGCCTTTGTTGCTTTTACTTGCCAACCTAAAATACCTGTATTTTTCTTTAATATTGAATTGTTGAATTCCTACAAAACCTATGAAGAAAATACAAATACCACTACAAAATTTGCATAATAGTATAACTCTAGTCCCATTATTTGGATATAATTTTTTTAATCGAAATGCTTTCATTGAACATGAGTGACCAACAACCATTAGATGTGAGATGTATAATATGTTATAAGCATCTTAAGTGTTGCAGAGCACCCCTTTGCCTATAAGGTCATAACTAAGGGGTATATATTCCACCGAAGTTTCCCAAGACTTTCTCTTGGCCCCAATCTAGGTTTGGCAAGCATTGGTGTGAGCACAAGTGTTTAAATGCGCAGCTTGTCCAATAATGTAGTAGTTTTCCTGCAGCAATAAGCCTTTCCTTCCTTTAATTCCTGAATGGAAATAACCACCATGCCAACTAGGAGCCTAGACGAATTCCTAGCTCCAAGGAACCTTTCCCTCTATGCCCGTGACTCTAAGAACAATAATGCATAATATCTCGAAGAACTTGTTCCATGATAATATTTCTTCTAAGAATTCCTCCATGAATTTCTCTACCTCTCAACAAACTGAACCTATCCACAACTCCAAAAGAAAGAGAACTCCCCATCTCCTGTTCACTCTCTCTATTTATCACATTCTCATGCACATCTCCCCAAGTCTCCTCAACCAACCTTATTTATGGTCCATCAACCACCCCTTCTAGATTTTAGGAAAATTATTTAGAATTAAAATAATAAATTAATAACAATAAATATAAAATAAAGAGTCTTTCTTTTCATGCTAGCTTATAAATGAATTTGACATTTTCTCACAATATTTATTGCGCCCCACCATACCTATTTAACTCATTGTAACAACAATTAATAAGTCAAGAAAGATATTTAATGCTACTAGATATTTATATGTACTCCATATACTCCCTACAATCGATAATTAATACATCAACTAATCATACTAATGTACATGTACAATATACATACACATAACTAGTGTATATATACATGTGCGTATACTAATTATAAACAATCATTCTTCTAATGCATAGTTCATGTATGTTCTAGTTCTCATCCAAGATGAAATACAACAAATATAAATCTCAACATCTAACAATCGCACTAATTTACAATAATTCAATACAAACAACACTACATAATCGTATCCTCTCACATGAGTAAAGTAAAGCTTTTAAAACACAAAAGTAATCATGTTGTTATATAACTAACTCACTACTTTTTTCTAATTTACTTCAAACCATCCTTCCTCCCTAACCTACTTCCATCTTCCACATCATATCATTTCCTCTTCTAGAATAAGTTGGAGCATCAACTATATTGACCTAACCCCATATAGAACTCGTAAGTGTAAGAGGAAGTGTTAACTATATCAACCAAGCATCCACAACATGCAATTGGTAAGCATCATCACACAACTTGGGGAGCGTGTATATGCACAACCCTCCCACGACTCTAGGTCTCAGAGGATACCCAATGGGAAATTCCCCCACCCCTCCTGATATAGCTAGGGTTGACACCATATACTAAGCCATAATGTGTAATTATTGTTCTTAGTCACTTCATCAAACAACCACTCTAGGAAACCAGTGCATCCTGTAATATCAAAGAAGTGATACCACACTTTATATTAATTGTGAATTGCAAACACTACTATGATCTATGGGGAAGTGTGGTTTTGACAGGATGCGGAGCTTGCCCAAAATGGTTGTTCGATGATGTGACTATTAGAGCAATATGGCTCAGTATAGGGTGTCGACCCTAGTTATATCAAGAGGGGTGGAGGAATTGCCCACCGTGTATCCTCCGAAATCTGGAGTCGTGGGAGGGTTGTGCTGAGACACACTCCCCAATTTGTGTGATGATGATTGCCAATTGTATATTGGGAAGGATTGGTCGATATAGGCGACACTTCCACTTTCACTTACGGTACTATCTAGGGTTAGAGCAATATAATTGACGCTCCAACATATTCCAGCAGAGGAAATAATAGGATGTGGAAGATGAAAGTAGGTTAGGGAAAGAGTATGGTTTGAAGTAAATAAGAAAGATGTGAGTTAATTATTTGACAACATGATTACTTTTGTGTTCTAAAAATCTTGCTTTACTCATGTGTGAGGATATAATTATGTCGTGGCGTCTATATTGAAATATTGTAAACTAGTGTGATTGTTGGATGTTGAGAATTATATTTGTTATCTAGGATACTTGAATGAGAATGAGAACATACACAAACTATGCATTAGAAGAATGATTGTTTATAATTAGTACACACAGGTATGTATACACTAGCTACGTATACCTACATTGTACATGTACACTAGTATGATTAATTGATGTATTAATTTGTTGAATTAAAAGTTATTGATTGTAGGGAGTATATGGAATACATATAAATATCTAGTAGTAGTAATTGCCTGTCTTGACTCCATTAATTGTTCATATGATGAATTAAATAGGTATGGTGGGGTGCAATAAATTTGAGGGAAAATGCCAAATTCATCTATAAGCTAGCATGAAAAGGAGGACTTTTTATTTTATATTTATTATTATTTAATCCATTATTTTTATTTTAGATATTTTTCCTAAAATTTAAAATGGGTGGTTGATGGCCCATAAATGAAGGTGGGTGAAGAGACTTGGGGAGATGTGAATGAGAATTTGATAAATAGAGAGAGCGAAGAGGAGATAGAGAGTTCTTTTTGGCTTGGGATTTGGAGTTGTGGAGAGGTAGAGTTTGTTGAGAGGTGGAAGAATTCTTGGAATAAATATTATCATGGAACAAGTTTTTAGAGATACTGTGTATTATTGTTCTTAGAATCACAAGCACAGAGGGCCAAGAAACCCAAAGGTTTTTTGAAGCTAGGAAGCTGACTAGGCTCCTAGTTAGCAAAAAGGTATAATTCCATTCTAGGCATCAAAAGAAGGAAAAGCTTATTGCTGCAAGAAACTACTAACCACAAGCACAAACAAAAAGATGCCATTGAAGACCACTTGAATCCTAATGACCCAACAAGCCCTCATTGACAACTATTTAGATATTTCTAACACTTTCTTTTCCCCGGAAAAATTCGTAATTTTATTGCAACAAAGAACAAAATTACATTCGCAGATGTATATAAGGTAACAAAAATACCCCATACATTGTCAAATAGAAAACATAATATAAACCATGTATCATCCATGCCAAAGCATTTACAGTTTTGGAATACCAAAGGCAGATATCCAAAAGAAAGAAATGTTGGCAGAAACCAAGAAACAAAGAAAAAACAGTAAAAAAATGCCCATGAACAATACAGATCCAGGGTGTCAAAGAAGAGCCCGTAGGAGACAGCCCGCCACTGCCAAACTGTGAAAAGCACGTAGCCTCACCACCAGGTTACCGACCACCAAAAGTCTCTGCCACCGTCGCAAAGATCGGGATGCCGAACTAGGGCAAAACCCCAAAGAACCACACCCAATGCATGCTACAATCGTAGCCGCAACACCTAAAGCATTCAGCATTCACAGACGATGAAGAACAGTCCAAAACACATCGCCACAAGTGTTCCGCCATCTACAGAGAAAAACGCCACAAGAAGTCGCCACCGCCGCCACAAGACGGGTCGCCACGCAAGGAAATCAGCCGGTGGAAATCAGACAGAAACCACAAAGGAAACACCCAAAGCTCCCACAAAGGAGAATGGGGTAGGTAGCTGGGTAAAGAACCCAAGCCGCCTGGAGCATAAAAACGGATAGAGGACCCTCAAAACCAAAAATTGCAGAGCTCCGTGTCGTTTGGATATATTATGATGGCAAATCACTTTCCATATTTCTAACACTTTAATACATCAAAATACTCTTTATATATATATATATATATTACTTCACAAGAGAAATCAAGATCCATACTTGTAGATAGCTTGACATGATAAATATCCATAGCGTTGTCTATTTCTTGACACGAAAGACTTAAAATCAAGATCTATCTCTGCATATTACATGTGTTGATATGATTTTTAAATGTGGTTGTGTGTGTAACACTTTTATACATCAAGGTCCATACTTGTGGATAGCTTGACATGATACATCCTAAATATCCATGTTTCAAAATACTTTATCCATATCATTATCCATTTCTAGACCTGATTGAGTGTGGCAGTTAGCAATGGCACAAACTGAAATTGATTTTAATCCTACCCAACTTGGCATTGGCGAATACGGAAGAAGAGAATGACTCCTGACAATTAATGCAGCATCCAGGCTAAGGTCAAAAATAGGTGTCTAAAAAGAATGGAATTAACTTAGCCTTCAGCTTTACCAACAATAATTAAAATATAATACTAGCACAATATTTAAGATCTCCCCTACAAATGGCGAATTGATATGTGTACGTGTATTGGTGACACTATCCCAAGAATACAAGAGCCATCCCATGGAAAATCTTGCCATAAGATGATACATCGCATAAATATGGTCTGAGCAGGGACCCTATTTTCAAGAAGAAGAAAAAATAATTAATCCAACCAAAATTTCAAGGGTGGCTTGAGTTCCACATGATCCAAGTTCCACACATGGTAGAACTATGCACCCATGGGTTTTGCCCTTTTTCCGCTGACCTAGATACTCCAAAAATGTCAATCGTAAATTTGACTTGTTGGGTCCCAGAATCTAGCAGGGGAAGGAAGATTGCTACAAGATTAACCTACAAAGATATAACACAAAGAGGATAGTGTACATTTATTTCGTAACATATTCGACTGTAGTCTAATATGGTCGCGATGGGTTATCCATACTAGGTGATTATGGTTAAGTATCACTGCTCAGAGTTCATTGCAAGTCAAGAAATTACGAATAGAAACTGTAAATTATAAGTTGACAGTCATGTGAGACAGTGCTAGTACTTGTATATAAGATTGTATATGTTGATAGTCGTGGGAAACAGTGCTCAGATTTTGTCCAAAGGCAGGAATTATGAATAGAAACTGTAAATTATAAATTGGCTGTCATGTGAGACAGTACAGGTATTTTTATATAGTATAGTATATGTCTGTCGTCATGTGGGAGACAGTTCAACTTGTGTAATATATGATATACTGGGTAGCCATTGTGTGTGGGGCTCAACAGCGTGTATAATTCAAAACTTCAGGTGACTCACAACTGTTTGTGTGGGGCTAAACATAGTGTGTATAAATCAAACTTTCAAAACTTCAGATGACAGACCGTGTGGGGCTCAACATAGTGTGTATAAATTATAATTCAAATTTTCAAAACTTCAAATGCAGATTGTGTGGGGCTCAACATAGTGTGTATAGTTCAAATTTTCAGAACTTCAGATGACAGACCGTGCGGGGCTCAACATCGTGCGTATAATTCAAATTTATGCGTGAATTAAAAATGTCAGAACATGTCTCTAGGCCAAAATCAACCACAGACAGCTTAGCGAAGCTTAGCTTTTCGCTATCATCTCCCAACACAGTGGGGATGAAAATGAAACTTGGTGAATGTAGTTAACAAACCTAGAAAAAGTAGTTGACCTTAAATCTGTTATAATGCATTGCATGGACATAATTCAAGGCCAAAATCTAACAGCAGACAGCTTAGCTTTTAGCTACCATCCCCCAAAACTATAGGGTGAAAATGTAACTTGTAGAATGCAGTTGACAAACCCAGAAAAAATAGGTGACCTCAAATCTGTAGTAACAACCTATTTTGTTGCCTCCCTGCATGCTTCCTAGGTAGCAAATAAAGCTATTGCTATGGATAATAACCCACCTGCCACATGCGGCACTGCAGAGCACAACTGTAAGAAACTGTTAACAGCATCTTAATGTCACCGTGCTCTGTTTACTTAACGATAACCACCACCTATTTTATTTCCTTCCTAGATGCCTCCATGGCGACAAATGAAGCTACGGCTATGGATAATAAACCCCATACCACAGGCAGACCCAAAGAGCACAACTACAAGATATGTTGAAACAGCATCTTATTGTCACCATGCTATTTTTATATAGCTGCATTAATACAATCAGGTTAATATACCAGTTTATTGGGTGAAGGAACATGGTGACAATAATATATCCAAAATTCATTTCCAAATAAATGTCTGAGTTGAGTTTTAATTTTGTGTGCATATTCAAAATTTAGAATGAATAAAAGAATATGCTAAGCATATGGAAAATATCTCTATTATAGGCTTGTTGGTGGGTGTGTTGTCTAGCAACAAACAGTGAGGCGATCAGGCTTGTGTTAACGTGGAAACCTGGGTTCAAAACATCCCAAGTAGATGCTGATGACACTAGAAGCACATCCTTGGTGATTATGACAACATAGAAATGCCCCTCATAGTTGCATCTCAGCCGAGAGATAATTGTAAGTTACTATAAACAATATGTCAAAAGAAAAAATTATGTAATTTCAAAACCCAACTTAGCCGAGGCATAATCATAAGTTACTTACTATAAACAGCATTTCCAAAACAAATTATATAATTCCAAAACTCTTTGACCTAAACAACCCCAAGTTCAATCCACAACAACCATAGAGCCATAGCCATAGATTAACTGAGTTTTGAGTTTAACATTCCGAATGAAACATTTACTTATATAAAACAAATAAAAAAATTCAATTACCAACTCACTAATGGGGAGAGACAGATACTATGAAAAGAAACATGTAAATCCCCATATTTTGACTAGGCATATTTATCTGTTAGACATACTGCACTGTATTTGCTTATTATCTGTTGGACCCAGCTCGGCTAAGTAAACTTTATTTACGACATGATGAACCCCAATATATATTTTTACTATGTTTATGCTGTCTCTATGATTATGATGCTACTATGTTTATGCGGTTACGATGTTGTGATTATCATGGGATTCCTTTATTTTACGAAGATAGTATATGTTTAAGGGTTTTCATTGATAAAATGTGAAATATATAATGCGGTACGTGGATACTGTCTTATGATGTGATTGATTGAATTAGTATATGTCATGTGTATTTGTGATGAACTAAAATTCTTACATGAAATGAAATAATGATGATGATGTAGATCAACTGATGATCGAGTGGAAATGCTTATTATAAATGTGTACTTTGCGAAATACTAACCCATAGGGCACAGGGGCTAAGCGATAGGCAGGCAATGAATATGATGTGTGGATTAATACTTATGCAATGAACCTTATTGACCAAACCGATAATACGATGACACATTCCAATAATCTTGATAGCAGTAGAGTACGATTTGATAGGGTATAAACACAGTGTGTTGAGAGGGATGGAGGTATTGCCCACCCTATGTTACTATGATACCCGAGGTAATGGAAGGGTCATGCTAAGACACGCTCCCCATGTTGTTGTGATGAAGATGGTCAGAGAGACTTGTTAGAAAACTCATAGTTAACATCAAAGAAAACAAACTTTCAAATTAAACGAAGACAAAAAGAAAAATACACATTCATAACAAGCATTTCCACTCGATCATTAATTGATCCACATCATCATCGTTATTTCATTTCACGTAACAATTTTAGTTCATCACATGTACACATGACATATAATAATTCAATCAATCACATCATAAGATGGTATCCACATACCGGATCATATATTTCACATTTTATCAATGAAAACATTTAAACATATACTGTCACCGTAAAAGAAAGTATCTCATGATAATCACAACATTGTAACCACATAAACATAGTAACATCATAATCATAGACAGCATAAACATAGTAACAACATATACTCGGGTCCATCATGTTGTAAATAAAGTTTACTCAGTCGAGCTGCGTCCAACAGATAATAAGCAAATATAGCGCAGTATGTCTAGCAGATAAATATGCCTAGTCAAAATATGGGGCATTACAAAACAACTGTTCCTTGGTATAAAACTCATATAAGCCTATAGAGCTAGAACTTCATATAATCCTATAGAAATAAAAATAGGACCTATTTACCTATTTGCAGTGAAGCAAAAGCAATTTTTTTTTTCGAAACCATGGAATTCCCCAGCCACTGCACGACCACTTCATTGAGGCAACCTCTATATTTGACAGCCAGGGCAAAAACCACAAGCTGGGCCCAGCCTTAGTCTGGATAGAAGAATATTTTCACCAGCAGCAAGTAGAACTGCCACCATGGGGGAACACAAGGATTTAAAGGGTCTTAAACTGCACCCCCCTGCAGGGATTCTACCTCGGTCTCCATCAGGTCAGCCAAGAGACCCCACTGCTGGCTCCTACTCTCAGACCCAAAGCAAAAGCAAATTATTACAACAACAAAAAGTATTAAAAAAGGTAGCAACTATAACTACTGTATCTGGAACAGTTCGGTTGGCAAATGATTACACTAAAAGAGAGGACAGCCTGTACTTTTGGACAGAATGAACCCTTTGTTTTTTCACACATGCTAAACATTATTTCATTAAATTCACTTTGATGTCAAGAACATATTTGTAATTACATCACCAATGTTCATTCTTGCTCAAACTAAATTAGTTGAAGCTAGTTCTACCCGGTGCTGAAGTGTGCATGAACAGCTTCTGCTTGTTCATCTAGAACCATGCACTGTGTAAGTGCATTTCTATTATAGCTGTTCGCTTTAAACCACACGGTTCCTTGTGTATTCACAGAAACAAGTTTCAAATGCATGGCAGTCTTGTCAACAGAGAATTATACTACATATGACAATGTAACAAAAGGCCAAACAGAGTTATAACTAACGACATACTGTCATGTTACCAAAGGCCAAACAAAAGGATTTTTTATCACAGGAACTAAAGGTTCAACAAATATATCGAGTCTAATTAATTGACAAGCTTTAAGATTCCTGACTCTTTTCAGACAATATCTGCCAAAATATGCTCTAAAAAAGTATATACACGTTTGTGTACGTAAACTAGAAGTTTCCTTTTTTCTGAAAATGTATCATATATTGAAGAAAGAACCCTTTCCTAAGGAGAACTAGCACACATCCACTTTGGCACCAACTTCAAGACAATATATTTCCTAAAAATGGCATTCCTGGCTGAAAAACAACCAGATGTCTCCTCTTTCACGGCAGCTTGGACATTGAAGCTAAACATGGCATAAATATTTGGAGAAGAGTCTCAACTTGGAAAGGCTGGGGAAAATCTTATTTCACACAATTACATTCTCACACCAATGTAATGAAAGTAATTAACCCCATTACCAAATGTGTCCCATAAATATGCCAAGCAAGATCAGCAATGCAATTCATTTCATAGTTTCTAACTTTCTAACAGCAGATAAATGTAGATTCCAAGGCTGGAGAAATTCTTATTTTATACAATAACATTCTCACAGCAATGATAATATAAGTCATTAAACCCCATTACCAAATTTGTTCCACATATATGTCAAGCAAAATCAGCAATGCAATTGTTTTTATGGTTTGTAACTTTCTAATATAAATATAGATTCAATCATATTTTACATCAGATATGTTGCAACAAGCACTGGTGCAAATAGTTAAAGATCATCAACTATAAACTCAGAAACCAGAACATCATAATTTCATAAATTTCGTTTTATACAAATGTGTAACTTGTTTCCTACATAAATAAAGAGGACTGTTCAAAAGCATAGTCAGGACTCAGCGTTGCATATTGAAACCATACATCATTCAAAATCACTAATACAGATCATACTTGATATACTATTAAAGAGCCAGTGCTCTTCAGAGTCCAGGACACTTCCTGCTTTGGCATGCTTCATTCAGTAATATCGTTTCGGCTACTATGACAACATAGTTAAAATTTAAAACCCTTGGCAACCTTCTTACAATAGTAGCAGGACCAGTTAGAAAAGACAGCATTACATTGGAAATTGGTCACTTTTAACAATACCGGGTAAGGATTATAAAACAAGAAACCCCAGGACATGAAAAACAGTAGACTTTACAAGAAATTCAAGAGGTTGAATCTGTTTCTGGACAATGGTAAAATTGTCAGAATAAATATAACAAATCTGCTGGAAGAAGATCATCCTACGTCAGCCTTATTGTCAGTGAAGTACGTTCAAAACATCCACTGATCCCTTAGAGAATAGAACAATTTTTCTGCTTCTTTCTCCGTTTTTTCTGCTTTGGTGGCTGAAGAACCACTTTAATTGCAGCATCAAAAACAGCCTTCACATTCTGCAAGTCAAAATCACCAAATAGTACAGACTGGAGGATTAACAATTTGAAAGACATCCAGATAACAAATTTACCAAATCCAATTAAGCCATAAGCACATGTTCAGAAACTCTGTTGAATAATAGATAAATTCGAAGCCTAGCTGAATAAATTAGAAAACCAAATGATAACAGCGTATTGATGTAGTATGAGTCAATAAGATATAGATCTGTAACAGCGTATTGATGTAGTATGAGTCAATAAGATATAGATCTGTAACAGCATATAGATGTAGCATGGGTAAATAAGATGGGTTCCATGATAACCCCTACTTTGAAATTACTTTTTTCCCATTCAAGCTAAAGACAACCATGACAAGCCATACCATGAATACCTCACTTCTGTATTCATACCTGCTGGGTTTTGGAACTGCATTCAATATAGGCTGCTGCTCCAATCTGCTTCTTCAACTCTTCACCCTGCAAAGTCAGAATGATAAATACAAACTGCAGGAGTAACAATTCTCACACATAAACACCAATTGGATGCACCTGTTTATAATATAAAAATCATGAGATAGACATAAGAATGGGTTATCTTTTTTCAAGTCCAAACCTAAATGAAGCATTTACATATTTTCTTAGTGTAGGACAAAGAATGTAGGCTTGCTGTGAATAAATCCATGCAACTAGAAAGTATTAATGTGCTCTCAAGCTCAACAGAATAGCGGCAACTAATATGAGTTTTAACTTTTAAGTCATATTAGATTTCTTTTGCATTCTGTAGCTTCATTAACAAAGGATCCGAATCTCTCAGACTTTTCATGCCAAATAACATACTTGAGCTGTTGTTATCGGTGCTGCACCAGGATGATCAGCAAAGAATTGCTTGTCATCACGCAAATCTGAGGAAGCATTAAAAAATGGATAGTTTAGTGACAAATATAAAGTATATACATTGAATCTGCCAAATTAGAGCACCAAGAAACAAGAGGCACTGTACGCAGCCAACCACACAAATACAAAAACTTGATACCCACCTAATTTGGTTCCTACAAGAATGATTGGCACATTTGGTGCATAATGTCTAAGTTCTGGAATCCACTGCCATGTAAAGTACCAAACAGCATAAGAATAAAGCAAAAAGACCAAAAACAACGGGTTTCTCACGTGAGGAAAATATGAAAACTAAGCTGATTTTAACCTATGCAACAGAAAGAAAGGATTATACGAGAGCATTGACAAATACCTTCTTTGATATATTTTCATAACTAGCCTTGCTGATCAGAGAAAAGGCAAGGAGAAAAACGTCAGCACCTCTATAACTCAAGGGCCTCAGTCTGTTGTAATCTTCTTGACCTGCACTAAAAAACAGGCAGCTATTACCTAGTTCTTTTACTATACCATAACAAGTTGAAATGCACCACAAATTTACAGAAACAATGAGGAGATTTTGGATCTAAAACAACTATAACCGTCCCCTCAAAACAATTGAGTTGGAAATTGATTTCATCTTAACTCCAAAAAGTCATTTGTACAATTGCAAGCATTGCATACACTGAAAAGTGACAAAACCCATGCAACATTGGTGAATGACCCAAACTTCTTTTCCTCTCAAGGGACGTGTATTTCAACTAAACTCATTCAGCACAAGGACATGTTGCTTTACCTCCAGTGAACTTTCTTACTGGTTGATCCATTTAAAATGCCACAACAAATTACAATGCACCATAATTTACAGAACAAATAGGAGATCTTGGATATAAAACAACTAGAATCGTCAACCCAAAAAGGTTGAGTTAGAAATTGGTTTGACCTTATCTAAAAAAAATCTTCTGTACAACTGCAAGAAGTGCATATGCTGAAAACCAATGCAAGATTGCTAAATGACGCAAACTTCTTTTCATCTTAAGGAAAGACATTTCAACAAAACTCAATCAGAACAAGGACAATTGACTTTCACTCCAGAAAACTTTATTGTGTCAACAGGTGTTACTGGTTTGTGTCCGTTTAGTCTCATACTCAACACTAAATCATTTCTTAAATGCAAATGAAAAAATTAACACCCATAGACTCATACACCCATAATAGGTACACAGCAAATATGCCCTCAGTTGCATGCAGAGGCACACTAATGGGCTTTTACATTCAGTCCCTAATGCTCCCCACATGCTTGCCTTTTTGGATGGCTTTGTTGGATCATTTTGAAAAAGAATAAAAGGTGACTTGGAGAGTGCCCCATGTAACCAGGAATGCTACGAGGGAAATGGTAAATGGATAGACTGTGATGACAAAAAAATTGCAAGTGGCTGTTGGGGACCTCCCATGTCATGGGCAAGATGTCATTGCCTAATAACAATGAAGTTATGTTTGAGAACTGAGCTTTGCCAGATCAAAATTTCACCAAACTAGTAAATAAATAAATAGAAAAAATAAAGCCCTCACTCCCAAAGGCAAGACCATATCCTAGTGCAGCAGACCAAAGCCTCTGTCACCTCGAGTACTTTGCCTACTATGACAGAATCTGACGGACTTTCCAAATCAAAATGCATCCAAACACAGATCTTCAACAAAAAATGAACTATTCCAATCCAGAAATAAAAATGAAACACATCTGGACATTACCTGCAGTGTCCCACAAGCCAAGGTTTACTGTATTGCCATCAACAACCACATTTGCACTGAAATTGTCGAAGACAGTCGGCACGTAGTCCTGGTTGACAGAAACAACAATGCCCAATCAAAATCCTATGAAAAGGGGGGCAATATAACACCAAAATCTATTTTTCAAACAAATACACAAATCCCAAGAGCTTTAGAAGAATAGGGGTAGACTTGAATATTGAGGCTGAATTCAGTAACAGTACTTCAGATCACACAGTTCTTCCAATCGTACCAGATTTCTGTTGTGACAAAATCTATAGCAGTATTGCTATCCGGCACATTAATGCCAGAATTGAGAATAACATAACACTATGCAGCAACTGCCCTAAACCCGTATGATTTCCTATGGAAAAACTGATTGCATTTGAAACCCCATATGCAGGGAATCTCTGATATGAAGAAACAAAATGGGAAAGCAGCTCTTACCGTTGGAAAAGTATTGCTTGTGTAGGAGATGAGCATACATGTCTTCCCCACAGCCCCATCCCCCACGGTCACACACTTGATAAACCTGGAAGTGCTCATGTCATCAAAGCCTCTTTCTCCCAAACCTGTTCAGCCCACCTCTGAGAACTCAATACCAGATATCCCAGCACCCAATGGGCCAAAGTCAGCAACCAATAAACCTAAATCTGAACCCAAATCACCAAAATAAACCCCTGGTCACCAAGATCCCAGCTTTAGGCTCCCCAGAATTGAGAAAAAACATCTGAAACAGTCAGGGGATGACAACCGTTCAGATTGGCGGGCACCCAACGAAAAACCCATTAAATTGATCCCCTGACATCCCAGATGGTACCACCACAGGCCTGCTCGGTTGCTTACTTTTCCAAATCAGCAGAAAAAAGTGATGTAAGCAGGTACCAAAAAGGTGTTTAAGAACAGGGATTGCAACAGATCAATGATCCCGCATTGAAAAACCAAATAAATGGAACCACGCAGAGACAGGGAGACAGACAAACTGCACCACAGACAGCAAAAGGTCGCAGTACCCAGAAATAAAAAATGTGGAAGGGTGAAAAACAATCCAATGTGCTGGGAGAGCACTTATGGGCTTCTTTTATGGCTCCTGAACAGCCATGTTTTTTAAAATGCAATGACAGCAAAGCACAGTGAGGATAGGATGGAGATGGTGAAGGGCTAAAGTGTTTAGAAGTCTTGTTTTTGACTCGCGGCTAAGCGCCTTTGTCTCTAACTGCCTCTTTGTGCAATTACTACTGTGATTGTGTGGTGTAGAGAATCATGCCCTATAATAAAGGAGTTGACTGAATCACGGATATCCATGTGCACATTCAAAAATTAACATCTTTTATTTCTAAATTTGAATGGAAATATTATCTCCATTGCCCTTCTTCAGGAATTTGAAAGTCCGGCGAATGTTCGTTCCCCTCTATGTTCTCTCTTCCCCAAACAGTTTTTTCAACAGTCTTCCCTCAAACGGTTAGCAAAAATAAATGTAAATATTTGATTTTCGATGGTAAAATAATGTTGTTTATTATTGATATTTGTGTTTTAATGATAAAAAAATTCATAAAATTATTTTTTATGGTTGTGGAACATGGATAAAAAAAAAATTATTGCATGAGAGAAGCTAGGTAGTCTCCAGTACCGGGGAGATCATTAGTCAAGTTATGCTATGCTAGTCAACATAAATAAAAAAATATTAAAAAATATAAAATATAAATTACATATCGACTTAAATAAAATTAAAAATAAACTAGCATTAATCAATTTTAAACCCAGATCTATCAATTACCCACATGGATCTAAATGGTAAAAAACTATACACCTCAAGAAATGGATCTATGCTAGTTATATATATATATATATATATATATATATATATATATATTTGTTAAATGTTAGTCTTTTTACTTAACCTACAAATTAACAACTCAAGATTNGTGGATACTCTCCATTATTATAATATATAAAATTTGTTATAAGAGAGAGACAAAAAAAATATAAGAGAATGTATTTATTTGAAAAATGTTTTAGATACAATTTAATTTTTTCTTAAGTAATTCATAATTTTATTTTAACCTCAAGATCTCCACCTCTAGTTGGGGAGATCATGGGTTCAAATATCGTATTGTTATATGTCATTATTTAAATCCATTTTTTGAAACTTGTGATAAGGAGGTGGAGCTATCAACGAGCCAACGTATAATGATCAGGTAGTGGTGACATGTCATGGCACAACTTTCGAAGGCATAGATGGATGATGCTAGGGAAGTGGCACAGGTGGATGTGAGGGACATAGCATAGTGCATGGTTGTATGTGTCGCCTAGTGTGTAACACCCCGGTTTTGACCCCATGGTATTGAATTGTATATGATGTAAATAGCGTTAATAAATTGTGGTGTGGAGCTCAAGGCAAAGGCCCCACCATGGATTTAGTATTTTATGTTTCGGCAATTAAAATCGATGCCGACGGTTTATGTGCTAACTAGGCACAATATGTTTGGAGACATCATGTAACTATGCAATTAATAAAAAATACCACAACTAGCTATGCGCCGCAATGTTAAAGAGATGGGGGCATGATTTCACAAGGAATAGGGAGGGGGGAATATTCAAACCTTTGAGTCTATGGGGAAAAGTCAAATGTCTAAGGGAAAACCCATAGAGTGGTCAACTACCCATTTTGTCATTTTTGTGCCCAGACATCTAGAAGTGGTTGAAGAAGTTATCTCCTTGGGATGGGAAAGATATGGACGTCAAATTCGAATTTGGGAAGCCACCCATTTTTGGAAAACGTGTTTTTGACTTGTGGGGCAAGAAAATGCTTGGAAATGCATGCCCAAGCCATTATGCACCCATGCCTTTCATTCCTCACCCATTCTCATTCACGTGGAGGCTCTCTCACACAGGGTAAGCTTGGAGAACTCTCTCATTCACGGTTTTGTCTACCTGTGTGTTTTCCCTCACGTTTTTGGGCAATTTTCTTCATTTTTCCCAGGGATGGGAGGTCGTTTTGGGCAATGCTCAATGGTTGGGCTCTTCTCTTGACGTTTTTGTTGTTGATTCCTCAATACCTGGCTGGGGGAAACCCGCTTTTGGTTGCACATCAAATGGTAGAAGAAACCCATGAATTTTGGGTGTTTATTGAGGCCGTTTTTTCCCCTGTGGGCAAGTTGGGATCTCCCCCCATGTTTTTCTGTGGTTTCCCATTTTTCCCCATGGCTGGGAAGTCGTTTTGGTGTTGCTAAGTGCCTAGGAAGATAGATCTACATTTTGGGGTTTGGAAGTGGTCGTTTTTCCCACATTAAGCCAGCAGATGTTTTCAGAATTCGAATCCATGAGATTGGGAATTTGTAGAGGTCGTTTTTTCCTTTGTGGAGCCATCAAACGTTCCCTTAAACTATTTTCTCACTTGGGTTATTTTTCTTCTTGTCTACCATTCATGTTTGTGGTTCCCAGGAACGTTTTGTTCATACCCAGCAGTTGTGTGTGGCTGTGTTTGATTAATTGGTTGACTGCGTGTTTGATGTAAAGTGTGGCTTGGTTGAGTAAGTCCAAGGAACCCTGTAACACCCCGGTTTTGACCCCGTTTGCATGATGTATATAATGTAATTAATCGTGGTGAGGAGCTAAAGGCAAAAGCCCCACCATCGATTTGGTTGTGTATGTTTCGGCAATGGGGATAGTTGTCGATGGTATATTGTGCTATCCGACACATTATAATGTGGCATCATGTAAACATGCACATCAATTAAAATAAACCCACAACCAGCTACGGCAGTGTAACGTTAAAATGAAAAGGGCATGATTCCAAAGGATAAGGGTGTGGGGGGATGTCAACCTTGGTCTATGGGGGGGGGGGAAGCCTTGTTTGATTTTCCATCTTCACTTGTCTCATCCAACCTCTTTAATGTTTTGTGGAGTAGTTGAGGAGTTATTGCTGAGTGGTGGTGGGTGTGGCAGGATTGTCCATCCTTACCCACATGCCCACTCCACCAACGGATTCTTCCTCTTCACATCGCTGGGGCAGAGGGGCGACCTTCCATTCACTTCTCACTCTCCACGAGGCCATTCTGGCCGCTGTCTGTTCTTCCTCACGCCTGGTCTTCACCTTCACGGTTGTGGTCTGTTCATCCGCACGTGTAGCCGGGTCTGTTCGCTCTCATGCAGGGGACGGTCGCTCCCTTCTCCTCACGCGCAGGCTGGGATTCTTCGTTTTGTTCTTCCTCGCGCACCAGTCTGGGTTCTTCTTTGGTTTGTGCATGCAGCGAGCAGGTAGAACGACCTCAAGGGCCCGATTTTTGTTGTCTATGTGAACAGCTGTGGTTTTTCAGCCACGATTCTGCCTTGCTGTTGGTTTAACCCATGATTCAGGCTTGTTGTTGGTTTCACCCACGTTTTGGGTTGCTGTTGTTCTTTCCACGATTTTTGGATGTTGTTGACAGTCCGATTCTTCTCCCATTTTCGGACTGTGCATGTGTGTTTCTTCCATGTTTTGTTTGGGTCGTCTTCTTCCTTTACGCACAGGCTGAGAGTTGTTCTCTCCCTTTTCTGCCTGTGTAAGTCCTTCAGCGTCTGCATGGAGTAATTGTGTGCTATGGGCAGTTGGATGTTGGGTTGGCTGTTGATTGCCACATCCATTGGTTAAGTTTCCCTTGTCTGCGCTGGGAGTTTGGCTTCTCCTATATGTTGGGACTGTGTAAAGTTGCCATCGTTTCATCGTGAGTTTGGGATGTTGATATACCCTGGTTTTGGGTTGTCGTTGAGTTGTTTTGGCCACGCTAGGGCCAAGAACAACTCTGAGTTGCCTTGTGGGCTTGAGCTGTGTTTCATCTTTTGTTTGGGACTGTCCCCGGTTGTCTTTGCCTTCATCACAGAGCCGTGAGTGGGTTGTTTACTGCGGTATGCAGTGAGTGGTCTTCAGACTGTTGAGAGTGGGATTAGAGGCTGGGTATGCATGAGAAGACTAGTGTTGAGGCCACCAGCTTGGCATTTAGCCTATCCCAGCTCCTTGACAACCTGATGAACCCTATGGTGTGGGTTTGGTTGTGTGTTGGCAAACCTTGGCTATGTGTAAGCCTACATTGCCCCTTATTCCTTGAGGAATCATGCCCAGCTCGGGGGTGGCAGCGTTGCTAAGAGATTGATGAGCACGCTGGCCTATGGTTGGTTGGAACGTTGCAGCGACGTAACTGGTTGCGGGAGAGTTCTTCATCAAAAGATAAGTACTACTGACTATCTCATCTCTGCAATTTAATCTATTGTTTCATGAATCATGATGAACATGTTAAATGCCGGAATGTATATGATAGCTTCTGGTGTATGTTGAGTAACTCTGCATCTTTGTATGATGGATTATGCGTCTTCGTATGCATTATGTTAAGCTTTTAATTTCAGCATTGTTGTCCTATTCATGATCATGAGGTTGTTTGCCCGTATCCTTGGTGTTGGTCGCGTCCTCTTCGCCGGTCGGAGGGTCGGGGACGTGACAATGTGGTATCAGAGCTCATGTTGCAGCATGGGCTTGAATGGACCACCAAGATGCAGTGACAGAGGCAGGATTGCCTTCTTCCCAACAGAGATCAGAGGCTGATGACTGGAAATTCAAAATAAAAATTGTCTAAGTGTTGAACAGTCGGAACACTTAGTGGGAAAGACTTCCGATGTAGCGGAAGAGCTAGACAGAAGCACCTCCGACAGAGGATAGTTGGAGGGAAAAATTTTGAAAATTTTGAAAATTTTCTATGTGTTCAACGTCCGTCGAAAGCGGAAAGTTGTTCGAGCACCCGCCGTTGCGGATGGCAAAATGACTACGCGTCCGATGAGTAAGGCCTCCGACCGCCGACGCCATGAAGAAAAGTTGAATTTTTTTTCTAAGTATAGAAATCGTCGGCCATCAGAAGAAGATAGAGGTTTGATGTTCCGCCGTTGCGGAAGCCAAAAGCACTAGACTTCCGATGAGAAAAGACTGTCGATGTCAGTCAAAGAATTAGTTCATCGATCGGAAGTAGATAGTGTTTTATGTTCCGTCGTTGCAGCTGCGGAAGGAACAATTTGGCCGACAGAAAGAAGGAAATGGAGCCGATCAAACGACGACAGAAAGTAAGTGTTGAGATCATCGGAAGGTGTTAGCTGTTTGAGTAGCCGATACGTCAGCTCAGTTAGCCAAAAAGACTTTCGATGCCGTCAGCGGAAGAAAGTAGAAAGAGGAAAAATTTTGAAAAAGTTGAAAAAATCGTCTAAGTATGGAAGCCGTTGGAAAAGGTTAGATGTTTGAGTAGCCGATGCAGCAGCAAGTATCGGAGAAAAATAGAAGATGAGTTTGCCGATGCAGCGACAAAAGAGAAGAGAAAGTTTCGGCGGAGATCTCTAAAAGATCGTCGAAACGTCGGAGAAGAATAGTTGACTGAGTAGTCGATGTGGCGGCGGAAAGAAGAAGAAAATTTCCGAAGAAGAAAGATTTCCGAAAAAGAAGAAAATTTTTCTAAGTATAGAAAATGTCGAAAAACTTTAGAGGATCGGGCCGCCAACACGTCGAAGAAAATTAGAAGATCAGTCCGTCGATATGTCAGAAGCCAGAGGAGGATCGGCTCGAAACGTCGAAAAAATTTAGTTGATTGGACAGCCGATGAGCGACGTCGGATGAAGTAAGTGGATTGAACGTCCATCGTTGTGGCTGCCTAGAAGACTACGGATCCGACACGTCGGAAAAAAAATAGAAGATCAGATCGACGATGCGTAGTGCTTAGTGGTTCCGACAGCCGATGAGCAGCGGAAGAAGTTAGTTGTTTCAACTTCCGAAACGTCGGACTGATAGTCGAAATGAGAGCCGATTCTACAGAGGAAAATTTGAGTTTTTCAAGAGGGATTTTCCAGCAGATTTGGACTGTTTTCCAGTGGGATTTTCAGTTATTTTTTCAATGGGTCTACAGGTCTGAAGTTGGCACCTAGTCCAAAATGCAGTTGTGTGTAAAATGCCGAGATTTGGTGAAAATATTCATTTTTAGAAGTGGTGTAGTTTTCACACCCGAGGTCAGAATGAAGCATGTGGATAGGCGTTGGAAAGCTTATCCAGTAGGGAACAAGGAAAAGTGCTAATGACAGCCGCTGCTATCAAATGGACAGATCTGGAAAGTTGCATGCCCAGAGGTAGCAAGGACTATGAAGTCAAACCAGCTGCTGTATAGAAGAGGAGTTCCATGCGAGGATGTGGGACTTGGAAAAGGGAAGTTTCCTTAAACCCTATCTTGCTGATTATAACTACATTCCTAAGTTTTATACTTGAAATGTATGAGGATATGTATTGCATGTATAGGATATTGAGGATTATATATTTATAATGAGCCACTAATGATAACTATTGCATTGGTGTTGGCATTAGTGGAAAAACCAACAACAACATGGAACCTAGCTGAATATGTTGTTGATGCTGATGAATGTGACCAGCAACCCTATGGAGAAAGGGGTAAAGCAACAAGTCCAGGATAAAAAGTTGGTGAGCAAATTCTGCAATCTCCTGCAAAGGACCAACCAAATTGGTCATGTTAAGGGTGTAAGTAGGACCCATGAAGGTAAGAGTTGATTATGACAAATTCCATGGAATGGTAAAGGTAAGAGACCTCATACCATGTGGATATTTGAATATAGAAAGGTGCCATGCCTGTATATATTGATTGAGCTTAGTAAGTACTGATGATCTTGATTATAGTAATGCATCCTATATGAAGTTGTCATGGTTAGGCCATGCATGGTATGTTGAATGCATAGTATTCCTGAATCAACGCAAGGTAGCATTGAATGGATATGCATTAAGAAGATTTTATGAATCTTGTAGTCATGCATTGAACAGATGCATATGAAGGGTGTGAGTGACTGATTGCATAAGTATAGGTGCAAATGTTGTGATGCATTGCATGAATGCATTGAGATAAGTGCATGTGATACTATGAATAACTAATGACTGAAATGATGAATTGATGACAATTCAGGAACCATTTCAAAGGTTGTTATGAATGCAGGATAGTCATGATCAATTGGCTGCCAGAAATGCTCTATGGAAGAGCAAGGTGGTACAAATGATACGCTTGTGAAGTAAGGAGTATCTAAACATTTCATTTAAATGCATGAATGATGTGACTATACCTTGCAAATGTTAGTATGATAATGATTGCATGAAGTAAATGAGTTTTGGTAATATTGATGTGATTAACAGCGCGAAGTATTTGAATTTTATAAATTCTGAAAATGCTTTAGTGAAGGTTGTAGCAATGAGAAGGTTATATGCATCCAGACTTACCAAGTGTTTGGTTCATTGAAGCTCATGTTTCAGGTAGATTATTTAAAGCATGGCAATGAGAGGTAAGACCCTGACCAATACTAGAATCTACCATGTAAAAGAGCCAAACCTTATGAGAAGAGTCTTATGGCTATAAAGCTAGTTGGTATGCATAATAGGTTGTTAATTTTGAATTGTGAATTTTGGATTTAAGAAATTGCTGACAACTATTAGTCACTATTGGCTTGCATAAGATTGTGTTGGATGATTGAAGCTCAGGTTTCAGGTAGATTATTTCAAGCATGGCAGTGAGAGGTAAGACCCTGACCAATGCCAGAATCTACCATGTAAAAGAGCCAAACCTTATGAGAAGAGTCTTATGGCTGTAAAGCTAGTTGGTACGCATAATGGGTTGTTAAATTTGAATTGTGAATTTCGTATTTAAGAAATTGCTGACGACTACTAATCACTATTGGTTTGCATAAGATTGTGTCAGGAGGACGCATTGTAAGTGGGTATTCGTATTATGTTAGAAGCAAACTAATTTCTGTAGTAGACAGAATTGCAATTTCCTATTGAATTTGATTACCAATGTCATTGCTTGGTTATGGAACAATCAATTTGGATTGTATTATCAGATAATGATTAACTGTTTGGCTATTTGATGAATGTGCCAGGGGTGCATGTTGCAGGAAGATCATGTGTGATGACCTGCAAGAGCCAAACTTCATGGGAAGGTTTTCCCTTGGAAATGGGTTTCGGGTGAAACGCCATTGGACATTTTGGAAATGTCTCATCTGCACTACATGTTTGGTAGCAACATGAGTGAGATGGTATAAATTATGTCGGTAAGACATGTGTGAACATGAAATGTGAAAAGGAGTTGGGATGGCAAACCGAGGGACTGTTAACTCAGAGAAGGAGCCCCCATTCCTCCTTAACAAAGGCATACTGCGTCGGCAAATGGATAAGTGTTATGTGACCCTTGCTAATAATATGCATGTCAAATTATTAAAATTCCATATGCAGACCATGTTTTGATTTTATTTCCATGATGACCGATTGCTTGAGTATGATTAGGGCCTACATGACTAACATCGGAAAGGGGTGCACACTTTCTCGATGTCGAATCATGAAAGGATTTTCAATATTGATTACACCCTAGGAAGTGGATGCACTCCTGGTGTCTCAATACTTGATAGTGAATTATATGAAATATGGCTACAGTTTTAGAGTAATAACGCTGATGAGTTTGCTTATATTGCTTGTGCTGACAGGCTAAATAGATGCAGTGGGGTGTTGCACCCCAAAGGTAAAAGGTAAAAGGTAAAAGGTAAATGGTTGTTGTGAGGGGTTGCGGAGTAAGGGTTATTGTTGATATAAGTGTATGTGTTATTGTCGATGGCCTGATAAACCCAACAGTGTTGGCTTGGCTGATGATTGATTGTTGATATAAGTGCAGGTGATTGTTGACGGTCTGATAAACCCAACTGAAGGTTGGCTTGACTGTGTAATTTTGATGTTGTGAAAATTGTGGAAACGTTACAGTGTATTGGCTTGATTGGCAGCATCCTGATAAACCCAATTGTATATTGGCTTGGTTGGACGGTCTGATAAACCCAACTGTAGGTTGGCTTGACTGTGCTTGATATATATAAAAGGATGTTGTGAAGTAGCTTGCGTGCTGACCTAACATCCAAGTCCATATGCGATCCCAAGGCTTGCAAAGCGAAGCAGGATCCTGTGGACGAATGAGGAAACGTATAATACGGATAAGTATTGGATTATTTTGCTTATGAATATACATGTGTATATGATTTGGTTATGATGTTTTAAGCTCTTGTTTTAGAGATAAAACTGATGAGAATAAACTAAACATGTGAATCTATTCAATGTTTGGATATAGGTATCGCTGGAAGAGAGGACTATGAGAGCATCCTAAAGGTGCATGTGGACATGTGACTGTCCTGGAGAGCTCGGAATGAGCGGCAATGAAAAAGGTGTTAGTGAGACCGTGAAGTTCCTAGAAGCCGAGACAAACCATGTGGAGAGACTCCATGGTTTAGAGGTCTGGAATGGACCGAAGACACTAAATGTCATGACCAAGAAGGATTGGTCCAGCATTCACGGTGAAGTGAAAGAGGCTGAGAGCTGAAAAGCCACCGCAGTGGTGTGGGTTCCAGGATGGAACAAAACAAAGAGGGGAAAAAAACTCTTGCTGCTCTCTCTTGCCCTTTTAATTATATATACATATATATATTTATGCATTGTGAAAACAAAAGATTGTTGAATGCATATATGATTGAAAATGGAATGTGTGTATTTGCTTAAAGTAATTGTGAATGCTGGAATAGTTAATTCCCTGCCCAAGAATGGACATGAATGAGCTCATGTGCCCGTTGGGAAGGCATGAAAAATATGAAAGTCTCCTTGATGAGGCTTGGACTATTATGTTGATTGGGTAATTAACTAACTGATTTTAATGTCTATATTATGCTTGGTCTGACAGAATTTCAATGGTGCATTTCACAGGTGAGAAAAGTGAAACCTGGTGGTGCACATTGATCATGGCAGCAGATCAAAAGTTGTTGGACTTGGCTGGAAGTCTCCTTCAAATGATTGCCAAGACCCAAGAAAATCTTGGGGAGATGCTCAAGATACAGAAGAGGAAAAATGAAACGAACCACCAAATTTTGCAAGACTCTATTGGTTTGCAAAGGGAGGTGAAAAGCCTTCTAGGAGCAATCGACAAGAGAAAGGAAGGTGGATCAGCGATGGGAGATTCGTCCAAGCGACCTGTTGGGAAACAGTCCAGGCATGAAGACTCAAAGGAAATTGAGCAGGTAAAGGTGAAGCAGCCAGTGAAATGCTGGGAATGCGGAGGACATCATTTACGTCGAGACTGCCCAATGAGGGAACATGATGAGGGCAACAGTTGCAAAGTTCCTAGGCTTTGGGATAAGCTGAAAGCTGAGAACCAGCGGGAGAAGTTCATGGAAGTCGAGGGGCTTGGTCCTGAACGTTCAAAGTGAATAACTAAATGTGGGATAGATCTGCAAAAATTTTGAAAATTTGATGTGCAATTGTATATGTATTGTATATGTATTCCTATGTATTGGAACACTGAGGACGGTGTTATTCCAAGGGGGAGGGGAATGTAACACCCCGGTTTTGACCCCGTTTGCATGATGTATATAATGTAATTAATCGTGGTGAGGAGCTAAAGGCAAAAGCCCCACCATCGATTTGGTTGTGTATGTTTCGGCAATGGGGATAGTTGCCGATGGTATATCGTGCTATCCGACACATTATAATGTGGCATCATGTAAACACGCACATCAATTAAAATAAACCCACAACCAGCTACGACAGTGCAACGTTAAAATGAAAAGGGCATGATTCCAAAGGATAAGGGTGTGGGGGGATGTCAACCTTGGTCTATGGGGGGGGGAAGCCTTGTTTGATTTTCCATCTTCCCTTGTCTCATCCAACCTCTTTAATGTTTTGTGGAGTAGTTGAGGAGTTATTGCTGAGTGGTGGTGGGTGTGGTAGGACTGTCCATCCTTGCCCACGTGCCCACTCCATCAGCGGATTCTTCCTCTTCACGTCACTGGGGCAGAGGGGAGACCTTCCATTCACTTCTCACTCTCCATGAGGCCATTCTGGCCACTATCTGTTCTTCCTCACACCTGGTCTTCACCTTCACGATTGTGGTCTGTTCATCTGCGCGCGTAGCCAGGTCTGTTCGCTCTCATGCAGGGGACGGTTGCTCCCTTCTCCTCACGCGCAGGCTGGGATTCTTCGTTCTGTTCTTCCTCGCGCACCAGTCTGGGTTCTTCTTTGGTTTGTGCATGCAACGAGCAGGTAGAACGGCCTTAAGGGCCCGATTTCTGTTGTCTATGTGAACAGCTGTGGTTTTTCAGCCACGATTCTGCCTTGCTGTTGGTTTAATCCGTGATTCGGGCTTGCTGTTGGTTTCACCCACGTTTTGGGTTGCTGTTGTTCTTTCCACGATTTTTGGATGTTGTTGACAGTCCGATTCTTCTCCCATTTTCGGACTGTGCATGTGTGTTTCTTCCATGTTTGGTTTGGGTCGTCTTCTTCCTTTACTCACAGGCTGAGAGTTGTTCTCTCCCTTTTCTGCCTGTGTAAGTCCTTCAGCATCTGCATGGAGTAATTGTGTGCTATGGGTGGTTGGATGTTGGGTTGGCTGTTGATTGCCACATCCGTTGGTTAAGTTTCCCTTGTCTGCGCTGGGATTTTGGCTTCTCCTCTATGTTGGGACTGTGTAAAGTGGCCATCGTTTCATTGTGAGTTTGGGTTGTTGATATACCCTAGTTTTGGGTTGCTGTTGAGTTGTTTTGGCCACGCTAGGGCCAAGAACAACTCTGAGTTGCCATGTGGGCTTGAGTTGTGTTTCATATTTTGTTTGGGACTGTCCCCGGTTGTCTTTGCCTTCATCACATAGCCGTAAGTGGGTTGTTTGTTGCGGTATGCAGTGAGTGGTCTTCGGACTGTTGAGAGTGGGATTAGAGGCTGGGTATGCATGAGAAGACTGGTGTTAAGGCCACCAGCTTGGCATTTAGCCTATCCCAGCTCCTTGACAACCTGGTGAACCCTATGGTGTGGGTTTGGCTATGTGTTGGCAAACCTTGGCTATGTGTAAGCCTGCATTGACCCTTATTCCTTGAGGAATCATGCCCAGCTCGGGGGTGGCAGCGTTGCTGAGAGATTGATGAGCACGCTGGCCTATGGTTGGGTGGAACGTTGCAGCGACGTAGTTGGTTGCGGGAGAGTTCTTCATCAAAAGATAAGTACTGCTGACTATCTCATCTCTGAAATTTAATCTACTGTTTCATGAATCATGATGAACATGTTAAATGTTGGAATGTATATGATAGCTTCCGCTGTATGTTGAGTAACTCTGCATCTTTGTATGATGGATTATGCATCTTCGTATGCATTATGTTAAGCTTTTAATTTCAGCATTGTTGTCTTGTTCATGATCATGGGGCTGTTTGCCCGTATCCTTGGTGTTGGTCGCGTCCTCTTCGCCGGTCGGAGGGTCAGGGACGTGACAAACCCCTATGTTGTTGGGTTGTTGCCTTAATAGTCATGGAACCCGGTTGTTCATTGGCTTGGTTGGACAGTCTGTGAAACCCAACTATGTGTTGGCTTGACTATGGATGTATGGTATTGTTGTGTGTAAGCTTGTTGTTCCCTAGTGCCTTGTGGAATCATGCCCAGCTCGGGGGTGGCGATGATACTGAGAGATTGATAAGCACACTGGCATATGGTTGGGTGGAACGGTGCAATGGCATAGCTAGTTGCGGGTCAAATCAATTACAAGATAAGTATTCACTTTTATTTCTCTTATGTATTTACCTCTGCAATTGTAATTGCTTGATTTATAATTATAAACATGTTGAATGTGTTGAATGAATGAGTTTTGATTCTGTTGTTTATTTCATGAATAATGCATCGATGTATGTTTTTAATTCAATGCATTTTTGTTATCCTGTTCATGGGGCTAGGTTGCCCGTTTGATAGCAGCAGCAGCATAGTTGTGTCCTCTCCATCGTCGGGATGAGGGGTGGGAACGTGACATGGTGCAACATTAAACTTTGAACTTGGGTTTGGTATGATGAAATACTTTTGTCTGCACAATGACAAATCCCGACAACATGAATGTCTTATCGACCCCTCAAACGTCAATGACAAAGGATAGGATCAAATGGCTGGTACAAGTGGATTTATGGAGAATGTTGGCATAAGAAATGGCAAGATGAAGTTGCATTGCAAGGCCTCTAATACAGTCAGTAACAACTGGAATACGGATTTTATGCTTGTTAAACTTGGGTATGCAAGTAATCATTGGTCACCTGGTCTTATAG
The DNA here is from genome assembly GCA_001517045.1 of Pseudotsuga menziesii. Classification (NCBI taxonomy): domain Eukaryota; kingdom Viridiplantae; phylum Streptophyta; class Pinopsida; order Pinales; family Pinaceae; genus Pseudotsuga; species Pseudotsuga menziesii. The sequence continues at coordinate 262,971 of LPNX010947627.1, forward strand.
GATACTTTTCTAGGTTTAATACAAGTATGCCAACGATAGATTGCTGTGGCTTCTGATTTGTGGACTTCTTGTAGGTTAGTTTTGGGAGGTGCTTAGGGAGGACACTTAGTTCTCTTCAAAAGGGAGGAGGCAATGACAACAGACCCCTCACCTCCATCGTCGCCACATTCATTCCATTACTATCAGCATGTTGGGAAAAGGGTGGAGGCAAAAAAGATGACAAGGTAGAGGGTAGATCCATCGGCGTCGAGTTATGCAAGAGGTTGAGTCCTCTATTGCTATGTATCCCAGGTGACTACCTACCCACATTTAGTAGGAAATCACTCATGCAAAGGATTGGGTGAAGAGGGGAGCACGACATGGTCGATGAAGAGAACATGCTTCAAGAGATGCAATCATTGATTCTAGACACAGAGACTTCTTGCACCTGTGATACAAAATACTTCAAAAATATTCTCTTATACTAGCAAATGAGTTCATTGTTAGGGAAAGGCCTCCTAGACAACAAAGAGGAGTGTAAGGATATTCTACTACAATTACATGAGCTATAGGATCAAGTTAGAACCATGGATGTCAAAATCAACCTCATTGATAAGGCCACATAAGGTTTGAATTTGCAACCAAGGAGCATGCAACAAAGGAGTGTCTATATGACCAAGTTCAAGAAGTACCCATGATATCTATTTCTAGTGGTGAACAATTTCCATGACTTTTTATTGGTTAATGCCACTTTTTTATCACTAGTTATCCTAAGTATAATGTCAAGTCATATTCTAGTTCTTCTAGTTACCATAGGGATTTCGTTAGATTAAGTCTCTTTAAAGATAATGACAACAAGAAAAGCTACGTCACAATGAAAATATCATGTTTTACAACTGGTTTGGTTTCCCTAGTGATAAACCAACAAACTAATATTATGTATATTTTCTTTTGACTAACATAATTTCAATCTAGATTTAAAAAGAAAAATAAATAAATCCATATTTCAAATTTGATTAACATTAACCTTGATGATTTGTCAACCTTAAGATAAACCTTACCCCCAAAAAAGAGGATAAAAGATAGAAAACACAAACAAAATAATAATAATGGCAATCTAATTTTAAGGTTGCAATCTAATTTTAAGGTCACAATCAAATCAGACACCAAATTGGTGTATGAACCCCATTGTTTGTGGGACAAGGGACCCCCTTCATGTAGTGATTTGATTACTAAAGTCTACGAATGTGTACATACCCTACCCCCCTCTAGATTTGAACCTATGGCCTCCTAAGCGGATACACATGTTCTTAATCGTTAGGCCCGCTAGTTAAATATTTAAACTAAATTAAAAACATATATGTAATTTAACATGTAAGAAAGTTACCCGTATGTGGGTCTCAAAGATGGACACGTCAAGGGACCAGGATGATGGGACTCTTATCTTGCATTTTGCCACGTTTCCTTGCAATTAATATGATGCATAGTTGGCATGCATGGAGGACAAAGAGTATGATGAGGAAATATTATAGCATGTGGAGGCTATGTATGTTATTGTTTATGTAGTTCTGTCCTGGATTGGAACCGATTGTTGGTATTGCAGTCATGGTTCGAGAAGGTGAGTGCTTGAGGAGATTGTCATGGTGATTATTCATGGTTTGGCAATGGGTGATCAAAGGACTGGCCATGATGACCCAAGGTGGTCTTTTCATTTTCAAAATCACCCATTTGGAGGATGGACAGATATAAGTAGATGGTTGATGCACAGTGCGACACATAAGGGAAACTTGTGGGAAAAACTAGGAAGGAAAAGCTTATCGAGGTGGGCGGTCGGAAATTTGGATATGGGACAGAAGGAAGTTAGAGCGAGCTTCTGTTCATAGCATAACTCGACTTGAAGAAGGGGATGAAGGCTAGTCGGTGGGGTTCCCACATGCCTCGTGGTGAGAGAGAGTTGGGTGAGGCGAAGCTTGGATTTTTAGAGAAGTGTTTGGGGATGTTAAGCAATATATAGAATGGATGGAGCAAGAAATTGAGAAGGTAAGGCATGAGCCCAAGGCTAGGGAAGGCCAAAAGGAATGGGTTGTGAGAATCTTGGATGTGGGCTCATCTCTTTCGCAAGAGATGAAGCATGGGAAAATTGGCTTGCTATATTGTAAAATTAAGATGTTGTTGGGCATGGATCTGATGGACACTTAGGACAGAGAGAAGAATTCTCGTGTCCAAGTGGCGGAGGAGTCTGCTTGGACCAGGAACCAAATTTTGAGGATTAATGCTACTCTTAGCAATATCGTGGATGCCATCAAGGAGCTTGTGAGGAGGATCATCATGCTGGCTCAAGTCACTACGGGCAAAGTATTTGGGCCCAAGACACAGGAGGCATTGTCCTGTGATTCGAACTTGGATGTCTCTTCAAATGTAGTTACCATCTCCAATGAGCTTTAGTAATTGGGTTTCATTTCTCATATGTTCTGTTTATTTGACATAGGTTGATAGCAACTAATAGAAGTTGAATGATACTTGTTTAGGTCTAGGTCTTGCCTTGCTTAATTCCTAATTATGTTTAGTTTTGGGTCTAGAATCCTTAACAGACAAGGTTTCCCTCTCTCTGGCTTTGTCTAAACCAATTAACATATGACTATTGCATGATTGATAAATGTATTATCTCCTTTTTAATGGTTAATATAATTTAAATAAAACACATAAGAAAGTTAATTTTAATATTATATATTTATTATTTAAAAACATTATCACGTAATTAGTAAAGTAAAAATTGCAATTTACTTTTTGGTGGTTAGCATGGTGTAATTTTTTTGTTGGATTCATTGCCGAGAGGGGGGTCCATTGTCCCACAAACAAGGGGGTCTCATACACCAAATTGGTGTCTCGCTTGGTGGTGACCTTAAAAATAGATTATTATTATTATTATTAAATTTCTATCTAATATAAATTTATCATATATTACATTGATTATAAAGATATCTAATAAATACATAATGAAAATAGTTAATGTGAGGGGATTTTGTCTTTTCTCAACACTATTTTTTTAGTATGATTTTGATAGAAATTGGTAATTTAAAAAAAAAAATTCCTAAAATTAAAAAAAAAAATGTGTTTAAATTTGTATTAAACTGATATCTTAAGGTATTTAAAGGCATTGGTTCCATTTATACATTTAAAAACAAGATTTAAATAACACAATATTAGGGAATAAACAAAATAGTTGAATTTCTAAACTTCTTCATTTTTAATTATCAAAATAAATTTCATTTTTATTATCTAAATAATTTTCTAACTAATACAAAATTGCATTTCATTAAATTAAATTAAATTAAATTAAATTAAACTAAATATATATATATATATATATATATATAATAAAAATAAAAATAAATATTATAAAATGTTTTATAAGAATTTTGAATTCAACCATTATTGCTACTCTTAGCAATATTGTGGATGTCATCAAGGAGCTTTCAAGGAGGATCATCACGGTGGGCAGAGTGTTTGAGCCCAAGCCACAATAGGCTTGTCCTGTGGTTCGAACTTGGATGTCTCTCCGTATGTGGTTACCATTTCCAATGGGATTTAGTAATTAGGTTTTATTTTTTATATGTTTTATTAATTTGACATAGGTTGATAGTAGCTAATAGAAACCCAATAATACTTGTTTAGGTATAGGTCTTACCTTGTTTAACGCCTAATTATGTTTAGTTTTGGATCTATAATCCTTGGTAGGTAGGGTTTTCCACTTGCTAGCTTTGTCTAAACCAATTAACATATGACTATTGCATGATAAGAAAGTTAATTTTAATATTTATATATTTATTATTTTTAAAAATGTTCACGTAATTGGTAAAGTAAAAATCACAATTTACTTTTTGGTGGTTGGCGTGGTGTAATTTCATTTTACAAAATATATATTTTTGGATTTATATTAAAATTTATATTTAGGAAAAATTATATATAATATAAATTTATCAAAACATTTAATAAATACACAATAAAAATAAAAATAGTTCATTGAGATGGTTTTGTCTTTTCCTAATAGTATTTTTTTAAGTATGATTTTCATGAAAATTGGTAAAATTTTCGAAGAAATTCAAAAAATTTAAAAAATACTGAAAAGTTGTATGAAAGTGGTGTCTTACGTATTTAAAGGCACTCATTTCATTTATACATTTAAAAGCAAGATTTAAATAACACATAATATTTAGAATAAACAAAATCTAACAAAATAGTTGAATTTTTAAACTTCTCCATTTTTAATTATCAAAACAATTTCTATTTTTATTATCTAAATAATTTTATAACTAATACAAAATTACATTTCATTAAAATATAAATATAAATAAATATTATATATATATATAAAAGGTCTTTATAGTATCTTTCAACTTTAAGTCTCGCCTATAAATGATAATTATAATCTTGTATTACTCTTATTAAATGCATTATTCTAGTTATCTATTTTTTTAGAGTTTTTTTAATGATTAGTTTTTTGCTAAATTATAGTTAATTTATTAAAAATAATTAATCTTACTATAATCACAATGATGATGATGATGGTTAATGTACTGACACCAAATTTGGTCTATCAGACTTAAAAGCTAAATTAGAAAACAAAAAAATTAAATAAACAAATAAAAGACTTAAAAAACAATCATTTAAAAAAATTCATAATATTTGTCCATTTGCTTCACTAAATATTGGTCCACTTCTTCACTAAAATAGAACCCCTTCTTCGTACATACATGTATACCTCTTTTAAGTAAAATAAAAACACTCCTATCACTTGTCATTAAAAAAATCCAATATATTGTCCATATGCTTCACTTAATATTTATCCCTTTCTTCACTAAAATAAAACCCCCTTAGACGCATGTGAGTGCACCTCTTTAAGTAAAATAAAACCCCTCCCCTCACAAGTCAATTAGGTGATATCTCATGTCTTCATCATTGTTTTGAGTTATATGACTTTTCATCCATCCCCACTATGACATATTTTCTCAATCACTGATTATTGAATGGGCCAATGTCTTTGTAGGTGGGGTTGCCTTCATTTAAGGAAAGGAACCTAATAGTTTTTAGTCATTTATATTCTTTTCTTTTCAATTCACTATGTTGGATTGTTTAATTCACTATGTTGGATTGTTTTGGAAATGACAATTTGGAAAGTGTTTATTTTGGATTCTTTTGAGGAGAATAACAGTGTATTTATTATTATTATTATGTGAGGTAGTTTTGAAATGTTCTAAATTATTAAATTTTAATTTTGTTTTTTTTATAATTAATAATTTATAAATAATTAACGACACATAAATTATCAAGAAATATAAAATTATATTAATTAACTATTAGTTTTATTGACTCAAATATCAAAAAAATATTTTATTTTTTATAAAACTTTATTCTTACTTAATATACTCCTAAATTTTATGATTTTAATGTAATGACATGTATCATGTATCAATGCACAACTTTGCACATACACATCCATCTTCTGCATTGGTCTCTTTTAATTAAGGCAATGCCAATGCATGTGCACTAGTGTAATGACATGTATCATGTATCACGCACAACCTGGCACATAAACATTTATTCTCTGAATATAAAAGAAATGATTTTTTCTGCTTTAAAAAAAAAGCATTCATCCTCTCTATTTGTCTCCTCCATTTAAGACACTTTTAATCCCTAAAATCCAAAAGACAATGTCAATGCATGTGCACCAATATATACATATTAATAATAACAACAACAACACAATTATAAAATTGAAACGGGTTCAACAATTTATTCTATCACAAAAATAAACTATAATATATAAAACATAGCTTAAAATTAAAAATATTTAGTCGTTATCTTGTTCTTTTTTTTCATACAATATTTATATAAGATAAATGTTATTATATTTTAATTTACCTTATTTACTCATTTTTAAAGTTAAACATTTATTCATCACTTAAAATTAGATCCCAGTCAAATCATTTTAAAAATATATATAAGTTTAAGGCTTTAAGTAGGCCCTCATTCTCCAAAGGTGTGGTGTGGTGGGACAAATCCCACCACATCCTCTACACCAAAGGCTCCACAAATGGGAGAGTACAGTGAAGTGTTATTCTATATCAAGAATGTCAAATGTGGACCTATGCTTAGACAATGAAATATAATCAAGTTTTTCCTTGAAACTAGTACATAGTAGGGAGCATAGAGATGCTGAATATTTTAGATCTAGATAGTGCCAACATATCAGTAGAATACATGATTTTGCCTAAGCTTAGGCTTTCAGGGCTATGCTTTTCTTTCTTAAAAAGTTATGGAAAATGGAATACAATGGGAATAAAATTTGACAATCCATAATCATGAGTGCTCCTAAGTTTTGAAGATTGCATAGAGTATACAACGTGAAGGGAGAGTTGGGAAGCAGAATGTGGGTCTCAGTGACGTTGACATAAAAATAATGGCAAAAATTTCCAAATCCTAACCATATAGATTGATTGGATTCAACCACTCTTTTACATAAATGTAATAAATATGACCGTTTACCAAATACATTTATTATTTATTTTTATATTTGATTTCCAATAGGAGCATATATTGTGGCAATCACATTATTTTGTCTTCTTTCTCAACAAATATACTTTCCCTACCTAGAATTTCAATGTTTTGCGTTAAATAAAAGGATTCGAGGTAAACTCGACATCAATACATGGATGAAGTTTTTAACATAGGACAAGATATAGATTATCATTATTTTGTTTTTTAATGTAATTTTAAACTGTTATTTATAATAATATTAATGTTTCAATGTAAATTTTTAATATGTATTTTTTTAAGCCATTATTGAGGAGGAGGATGATTTAATTATTTTTTTATTAATCTTAATTTTAATATGTATATATATATAATTTATGTGTTTTATAAATATTTATAAATTATTTTTATTAGGTTAAAAGGTTGGGAAAGTCAATAGAGGGTGGAAAGTTTATTTGGTTTTGAAAACGATTGAAAGTCAATGAACTTTCTAATGTCGGATAAAAAACAATTCCTCTTTGAAACTCTCGTCACTCTCGTTCTTTTATATGGTTGTGAAGTGGGTCTCCAACCTCTCTAGAGAATCTTGGAGAATGTTTGAGCAAATCCATAAGTGTTTTATAACTTACAATCTTAAAATCAAAAGCAATAGGTTGTATCATGTTCTCCTCATTGGAATGGGTCTTTCTCCCATTGAGAGCATAACTATGACTAGGTACCTAATGTACAAGAAAGAATTAAACAACTTGGTAGACCATAGACTTCCGAAATTGCCTTAAATTCCAGTCAAAACCACCTAAGGATCAACCGAGGTTAGCATCAAGATGCAATGTTTTGGTTAAAGGTGTGGGGGATTGAAAAAAATGTCACTTTGCAAAATATATATGATATTAAAAACATTATTATTTCAAAGTTAAAAGAGAATAAAAGGAAATGTTGTGGTGTGATGAAAAATTAGAGGATAAAAGAAAATTAAGATATCACAAGGAGGTCATTAACTCTAATATTGAAGATCAAAATTATCTCTCTATTTTAAGTGACATAAAGAAGATCCACATAGCTAAAATAAGAATGAACTCGAACGAGCTGCATAACTCTGTGGGATAAAAGGATATGTCATCTTTGTGAGCCTATGAGTGTTGAGGATGAAAAGCACTTCCTCTTAGATTACCCTGCATACACCCACACAAGATCTCGGTTTCAAAACCTGCGTTACAATACAACCCCGCACAACCCTCTATCTCATCAAAATTATAATAACTTAGGAGCACTCATCTCCAAGCATTTTGAGCACAAAATAAAACTCTAAAGCAAACTAAGTAGCTCCTTGTTTCTCTTTATGAAGGTCTAATAAACCAAAATTGATCTAAGTGGGCGTTAACCACCAACACAACCACCACCACCATCACCATCACCACCACTATCACCATCACCATCACCACCACCATCACCACCATCATCATCATAACACAAATGAATTATTTCATATTAATTTTTTTTTTATATTTTATATTTTTAATTTTATATTTCATTATGTTTTGTATGTAATTTTTTAAAACAAAATATTAAATGAAAGATATTAAAATTCTGGATGAAATAAAAAAAATAAAAAAATTGTATATAGTAAAATATTGACAATAATTTCGTAGTTAATCATTTATATATTGTGTTATAAATATAAGATCTTAATTGTTTGTTGAGACATGGTTTAGTGGCAACTTGGGGTAGTTATCCTTGAGATTACCTATGTTCAAATCTAGGTTGGCACGCCCTCACCCTATGTGGTGGTGTAAGATGAGATGAGAAGGAGTAATCTAATATTGTAGCAAACTTCTCCTTAGTTGTTGAAGTTCAATGGTATAGAAAGTTAGAGTTTCCATCAATCGATTGCTTTGATCGATTGTTTACAATTTAGGTTGATTCAGAATTGGAAAAAACCCTATAAGCATTGTTCAACCATGCACGAGTCTTGGATCACGATATAACTTTGATCATGTCTAAAAATTTGTCAGATTATTATCATATTTGTGGTCCTGAAAAAGTGTTATATTTGATAAAAGATCATCTTACTTTGAATCTTCTTAATAATTTCTTCTTGCATTTTTTCTTCGTCTTTGCGTTTCTTAAGTTGTTCCTTAAGTTCTTTATTAAGATTTAGAAGGCATTGATTTTCTTCTTTCTTTTCTAGGACTTTTCCTTCGATGTCTTCATTCGAGTTGTCTACCTTCTTGGTACTCTTTAACTTCTTGATCTTCGTAACTAATATTTTATTATGATTTCTTAATCGATATATTTCTTCAATATTACTTGTTAATGTGTTATTGACTTTCATTATTTCCAACTTGTGCACCTTTTTTGTGTCGTCATCTTTCTGCTAGAGTTCCTCAATTTGTTGTCGAAGGCGGGAATTCTTTGTTTCTTGGCATCTTACTTTTGTCTGAATTTGCGTGATTTTGTCATCTTTGTATTTGATGATTTTGTTTAATCGTTTTATCTCTTCTTTATTCTCGATTGCCTCTTTCATGATTTTTTGGTTTTGTAGATTTTGATTGGGATATTTTTGACTCATTAATTCCTCAATTTGAAAAGATAATCTCTCAATACGTCTTTTTAGAAAATGGATCTCCTGCTCTATTACTCCCTTAGAAATATCCAACTTCGTCATGTCCAATTTGTCCAATGCTACTTGTAGTTGGGACTGCAATTCTGATTTAGAGTTTGCCATAATTCCTGACTTCTGGTGTTCTTTGACGATAGTTGGTTTTCCTTTTGACTTTTGAATTCTTCTTTGTTTTTGTCTTCTTTCAATTTGTTTTCTTCTTCTTTTTTCCCAAAAGTAATTATTATCTTAATAAAATAATAATTACTATATTTGTTTTTATAATAATAATTATTTAATTAATTAATAACATTATTATTCTTAATGCTTATATATATATATAATATATAGTTTTTTTTTCAAAATTGAAATATTAAAACTAATATAATTTAATATTGTCTTAATATATTTAATCTTTTTGAAAAACAAGTTAGGGTTTTTCAACCTAAGGGATGGTAGGCGGGAGTATGGGGATGAATAAGAATGGAATTTGAGCAAGGAGACGAGAGAGATTTTTTAAATGGAGTTGGAAAGCAAAACCATGTGTTTTTTTTTTGTAACTAGGGGAATCAGCAACTGGAGTTGGGCTGGTACTCGCGTGACACGGGGTCCAAGGTTCCATTCCTGCTACCACTATACCACTAGGTGCCCTACACCCGCCGCAAGACATGGGACATAGGTAAACTCTGGTGGGATTTGATCTTGTGACCTCCAATTTACAACAAGTGACTTCATAACAACTGAACCGCTAATGAGCCACACCCGTGCGGGCGGAAAGCAAAACCATGTGTTGGTTTGGCTTTTTCTTTTCTTTTTTTTACTTTATTTTTTCTTTTATCTTTTCTTTTTAACTTTTTTTCTTTCTTTTCTTTTCTTTACCTTTTTTTTTTCTTTTTTCTTTTACTTTCCCCCTTTGGGCCACGAGCCTAGAGTTAGATATTGTTTTGTTCTTCTTATTTTTCTTTTCAAGATTTTGGGTGACAACCCCAAGGTAATTAAAATTGGGCCACGAGCTTCCAATATAAACAAAATAAACCACAGGTCAACTGAAAAGAACGACTTTGATACCACTGAAGCGTAAAAAGCTTCCTTAACGCAAGTAATTTCTCTAAAATGCCCACAGATAATCTAAATCCCACATGTTGGTAAGTAATAATAAATATGGAAAATATATAAGATGATAGGATTTACAATGAGGTTCACCTTTATAGGCTTGAGCATTTGTAGTGAAGGGTTACACCCTTTCACTTAGTAATTAATAACTATAATTAATATATTATTTTATATTTGTTACAACAAAGCTCAAGGGCAAGGCTTGTAATGCCCCCACGTATTACTGGTTTGATTTGTGTACCGACATTTGTTGCATTTTGGGTTGGAACTTTTGTCAAACATTTTGTCTACATCTTCTCATAACCCATTGTAGTGTCCCTTGCTTAAGAAGGCCGAGTTTTTGCTTGGGTTTTTTAAGGTAGTTCTAATTACTTTGTTTTAGATCTCATTCAACACAAATTTTGACAATAAAGATGCACTCCAAAATGTGTGTACTTGCATTAAATGTCACAAAGCAATCCACATAAGATGCATAGAACTGGGTATAAATTTCTAATAGCTATAACAACATTACAATATGAGCATATCAATCAAATTTACACTTGTATTTCAGACCTATAGGTGAAAATAAGTGTTGCAACTCTTTAAATGCCAAACTTAACTTCTATTAGCACCCCAAATGGTTGTAGGTGACCACATACAGTTGGTAGTGACTGAAGGTTGTGCCTAGTAATGAAAAACAATCCAAATCGATATTTTACAATAGATATATGGCATCATACTGGAGCAAGAAATGAGTCTTTGGGTCCCATGATCTCCAACAAATAAAATATCCCCTTTAAATCCAAGTGTGCCCTTCCTCCAAGTGCCCACAAACTGAAATAATGGAAACACCTTCCTCTTCAATGAATAACTTAGCCAATAAGGTGAGTTCCTCTCCTTTCTCAAGAGTATGGAACAACACTACCAAAAGAAAGATGAAAGAAGCTCAACGCCCCTCATAGACAAGTTTTCCCTCTACCAATAAGCTGGAAACTTTGTTAACCTTATAAAATATGCAAAATGATGTGACTTTCCTCCTCCACAATGAAGCACGGTGAAATATCGGTGCGATCTCTCCAATTGATTGACTAGGGTGGATAGTTTCACCACCAAACCCAACCACTCTTAGGGTTTTCGTCCCAAGAGACAAAAGCCACAAGATCTCTTCAAATTTCTTTTTTGAAAGTGATAGTCATGCATGAAAGAGAGAATGAGACCAATTCATATGCCCCCCCACCCTTTTAAAATATAAAACAACTTTATAAATCTTTTTATTCACTTTTCTCCCAAAGCTACTTTTAATTAAAAACTCATTTTTGCTCCAAAAAGACCGTTTTTATCAAAATAATTATATTGTTTGATACACAAGGTCCCAATATTATGTGTCCATGATTTAAAACTTTCCATCCTCTTTACGATGAGCTATTATAGTAAGGTGTTATTAAATTATTTTAGTATAATTAAGCAACTTTAGTATAATAATTAAATTAAAGCCAATAATACATCTGCATTGCGGAAACTGTCGAAAAGCATCGAAATCGAAATCTGATTGCACTAGAATGATATCAATGATGAATAATGAAAATTGGGCCCAACTAGTGACTTACCATAAGTATAAACTCTCTCCAAGAACCTTGGAGAACTCACCAAACACTAGAATTCACTTGGAAAAGTGTCATCGTAGTCCTTTAGGCAAACTGAGCTCATTGAAAACATCAAACATCCTCTTATACAAGGTTAATGATCAACGAGAAAGTTGAGTCCTACTACAATACTGAAGTCACAAAAAATGGGGACATTACAGTCCTCCCTCCCCAAAAATTGTTTGTCCTCAAGTAATGCCAACACACCATCAAAAATACGAGATTGATATATACTAGAACCAAATTCGATCCTAGGGTCCCAAGTCAACCTAGAAGATATGAAACATACTCAACTCAAAGTACCATCCTACAAGTTACTAACACATGAAACATCCTGAATACCACATATAAGTAGATCAATTAGATACTGGAAAAACATGGTCAACCCATCAGAGAATTGCTCTTATAGGAAACCAATCTAATGCACCATAGGAGTAAACTCCTGAAAGTAAAAACTGGCTCTCTCATCCTTATCAGTTATTGAACTTTCAAACAATATAATCCTAGGGTTCAAAGTTAGTCTCAGAAAGGAACCACCATCCTGATGTTGCACCACTATGATCATAAATGTACGCCCATCATGTCCATATTACATTCTCCTATCATGGAACCCTAAAAAGTAATCATCATTAATTCCCAAAATAAAATACTTGTAAGGGTTGAAACCTATACAATGAAACATCTCAGTAAGGTCCTGTTGAATCCTCAGATGTGCAGGTTGTTGGAATGGGTTCCTAGGCTCACAATAGAGGGGGAAAACCGAAACTGAAAGGCTTTGAAAGGTCCTACGTAAGGATAGTTCTATCCCCAACCTGTTTGGTATAGTAATCTCCCATGGATACTAAGGCCTCCGTTGGAACTTATGGTTTCGATCTTGGAAGGATCTGTTTCCTAGTGAAGGAAAACTGAATAGGGGAGAAAATTAAAGAAAAAAAATCTAACTGTGAAGGAAATCTAATCTAAGTTTATGATACTCTAAGTAAGTTGTTTTGTTTGTTTACAGATAACCCAAGATGAAAAATATATAAGCATTTAATCAGATCAACATAAATCTAAACAAGATTGATTACTTATCAATTCAACTTACTATCTACCAATGGAAATTGACAAACAATAACTTAAAATTTAGCACATTTGGGGTCAACCTATGACTAGTATGTCAATTGAAAAACTAACATATATTATCAAATTTGTTGTATAACCATTTGCAGAAATAGATAAAAGTTTGAATAGATTAAACTCCTTTAAAACCTTAATCGCACATGAATTGTAATCAGAGAAAAATCAAAGCTATAAATAAATGTACTTATTAATTGCGAAGGATTAACAGCAACAGTGATCCATTTGAAATAGAGAAAATTATTATTTGTCAAGGAAACTTAATCAAATACACAGAAAGAGATTTGAAAGAATAACATAATTGCATCAAAATTCTGCAATAAATTAGAAAACCTTAAATAAACAGAGTATCTCCAATCCACAATTGCGGGATGCGGGAATACAAAATATTGAAATTTTATTTAACCCTTTCTGCAAATCGCATCCTGCAAATTGGGGTTGCTAGTTGCAGAGACACACAACAAAAATCATACGTCAAACTACTTCCCACAATCCGCAATCCACAAATTGCGGGATGCAGGTTGTGGGATGACAAACTGCACTCATAAAAATGCTTCTACAATCGCAATCCACATTGTGGGTGGGTTGCGAGAAGGAAAAGTCACAGACATTAAACTTAGCTCCCGCAATCCACATTGCAGGTTGCAGGATGCGGGAAGGACATATTTTTTGGGAAAAGTTAGTCTTTCCGCAAATCACCAAAAACACACAAAACATGCATAAATTTCAAAAAGTTAACTAAGCAAATCACAAAAACCATGATAAACGTTATGGGGACCCCAAAACAACTTAAGGAATTAAAAAAAAATTACCTTGGTATATAAAATTGGGGCTCCCATGTTTTTGGATAAAAGATGGGATCTATTATACCTACAACAAATGGTGACTCGCCGAGACGAACCAATTATCTCTGTAAAATAAGAACTCTCTTAAACAGAAAAACATGTCAGTAAACAAATAATTTAACCTGAGACTATAGAAAATGTTTATATAAGAATGCAACCAACAAGCTGAACTGTCAAAATGATTTGTACATTCTCATCCATAATCAATTAAAGATGATGCGAATTTGATTTAGGAGGTATGAAGAATAATAAGGATCCCTTACCCTCAGGAAAGCATAGGCACACAGTTTAAGTTGAACCTGGAATCAACCTATGAATGGTATGGACCTCCAAACATAGGTCACCAAGAATCTTTTTTTTTAAAGGATACTTTATTGACATAAGACCATTGCCCCAATTTGGTGATCAGTGCCATTCACAAACCTGATCTGGAAACTGAATAAGCCAGCTCGGTAAGGAGACCTCTTATCTTCCAGCTGTAAAGCCGAAAGCAACTATCATGGCATGGTAACCATGTAATGATAATTTCAGTTCAAAATCAAATCTATGATCATGGTAGGGCTGGCTTGTGATAAGACCCCCCTGTCCTTATGTACAACAATTTCCTTACTGAAACAATAAGAATTTATTTGAATATGAATTGCAAGACTTTACCATGGCTTGATATCGATATAATAGTAGCATTTCTCACCGATGCTTTGCAGAGCATGAATGAACTGACCTGTGATAGGATCTTCCATCTTTAAGCGAAAACTAAAAGCCACCTTCCCAGTTTGATGGGGAAGATGTCTTTCCACCAAGCATCTATGAACCTAATAGGCTGGCTCGTGATGAGACCCCCCATCTTGCAATCCACAATCCACAAATAAAAATTATTCTTTCTGTGTGACTATGATAGGATCTAGAAAAGATAAGGTCAACCAAGTTATAATGGTATGCTGTAATGTACTAGCGAGACCTAAGAAAAGAAGAACCAGTTACCTACACAACCTCCATCACATGAATAAAGCATATGTAAAGATGTTGACCAGGATGAGAGTGTATCAATCAAAACTTCTGCAGTTATTGGTTTCCAATTATATATAAAACAAATCCTGACACAGGCTAGAAAAAGGTTGAAACTGACAACATATTAAGGTTCAGAGTGCTGCAATCTTGAAAGAAACCGATCAACCACCATTACTAAATGTGCAGAGATTATTAAAACACTTACTACTATCAAGAAAACACTCAAAACAAATAAAATAGAAAAAGAACACACCAAACCTCTATACATGACGTATCAAAATGTTAAGACAAAATACTTTTTAAGCAGAGAAACATTCACTAGGTAAGTGTCGATGATTCCCTCCAGTGTATGTAACTGAACAGTGCTAGGACCAATATTTTCTGTAACAATGAAAGGTCCTATCCAAAGGCGTTTAAACCGGGTGTACTGCTTATTGTCTTTATGTTGCTTATCCCACCTCAATACCAGATCCCCTACTGAAAAATCTCTGTCAGAAGAAGATTTCTCATCAAACCATTTTTTTACCAACTGTTGATGCTGATACAATTTGTCCTTGGATCTTTCCCTATCTTCTTATAACTTAAGCAAAGTATCAATCCTTTGCTGAAGTGGGGATGAATCATCTTCTTGGATGGATTGGGCTAATTGTAATGAGGGAGGGAATATTGGACGGTAGGATGGCTTCCTTTCCATACACCAGATAGTAAGGAGAATACCCAATGGCTGCCTTTGGAGTGATTCGGTCTACCCAAAGAGCATTGTAAAGCTAGGTATGTCAATCTTTGTGATGGGAGGCCACTGTATTTTTCAGAATATTTATCAGGTTTTTGTTAGAAGATTCAGTAAGTCCATTGCCTTGCGGATAATAATTGGCAGAAAATTTGATCTTAATCCCTTTATCAAGGGCATAACTTGTGAGATCAATGGACGTGAAGTAAGATGCATTATCAAAAACGAGATATTCAGGAATACCAAACCTAGTGACTATTTGACTTTCAAGAAAAGATACTACTTGGTTAGTATTGCACTGTCTAAGCAGGACTGCTTCAACCCACCTGGTAAAATAATAAGTGGTTGTCAAGATGTACTTGTGTTACAAGGAAGAAACAGGGTTGATGGGTCCGAAAAACTCTAATCCCCATTGCTGAAATGGGAACTTAACTGCTACTGACTGCAAAGTGAAGGCCAGATTTTTAACTTTGCCAGCACACTTCTGACAAGGTTCACATTTCCTGACATAGGCGTGAGCATCTCTGAACAAGGTAGGACAATAGTATCCTGCCCTAATGATCTTGTGAGTTGTCATCTCTCTTGAGAAATTCCCACCTGCAGGTCCTGCATGAAATTGGAAAAGGACATCATCAGTTTGATCCTTTCTAGACATCTGATAAAAAATCCATTGTAGTATTTTCTACACATGTTATTGTCAATAAATTGACAAGGAGCTAATTTTAACCTTAAAGCTCTACGTTTTTAGAGTAAGGCTCTCATGGGAAAACCCATGATTTAGAAAAAACTTAACGTGATCATACCATTCAGACGTCGTAGTTTCAATTGCATCAATAGAACCCGTGGGAACAACTTCCTCCTGCTCCCGTTTGGTTTGCTAATCTTCAGGGTTGTTCGATTGGGAGGTGAGTAGACACAGACCTTGTCCTTTGACAATATTTGCTGGCTTGATCTCCAAATCATCTTCTTGCAACGCCGTAACCTAGTGAGCCCTCTTCTCACATAATTCCTTCAAAACGAGGAAATTTTGAATGGTCGCGTAAGGGACAATCACCTTGGCCCTTGATTTCAACAAGTGAGGTCTATAATGTTTTACTGATTTGTAAACTGTGTAGGCCTGTTTATCGATCTAGGAATAGTTAAGTTTGGATCCCTTAAACATTGAACTCATAAAGGAAATGGGAATCTCAACATCGTTATGATTCTTCTGTGTCAGGACAGCTACATAGGAAAAGTCAGTAGCAAAGGTGTATAGTATAAAATCTTTGTTGAAATCTGGAGACATTAGAGCAGGTGCTTCCGCAATGGCTTTACTAATTTCAACAAAATAATTTCTTTGTTCCTCGGACCATTTAAACTGTACATCTTTCTTAACTAAATGTTGCAACGATTTAACAACTTAAGCTTTCTTTATAGAAGGTTCCAAGATGGGATGCATCTTCCTTAGCTTTTGCTGGTACGGTCTTACTTCTGGTTTCATCGAGATATTATGGTGCATGATGCTGGTATCAAAAGTTCTGAGTTCGTCATACGTCCAGGAAAAGACATCTTTGAATTCCCTATACAGCTTGATAAAGTCTCTCCTTTCTTCACCAGAACAATGAATTCTGAGGTTGATGAAGTGAGGATTTTGTTTAGTTCCCAGATTGACAGTTTCATAGTTGAGGGATGAGCTCTAGGTCTTATAGTTGGTCATCTACCTGAACTTGTCTTGTAGATTGTAAAATTTCTCTAAGTTGATGACCAATTTCAGGATAATATTGGAAGGAACAGACAAGGATTTTTCATGTTCAGCCTTGTCAATAGCCATACCTTGAAAGGTGTCATGAGCTGAATGAAAGTCCAGTATCTGTTGGTCGTCGTCAAATACTTTCCGATTCGTGACATTGTATGGAATGGAAGGCCTGTACATCAACTCAATCGAAAACGTTTGTGGAGACAAACCTTCAGGAAAGATCAACCTAGATGTAGTATTGGCCAGAAGATCAACATCAAAATTTTGTGATCTAGGGACTGACTTGATATTGAATGCTAAAAAAGAGTTAGTAAGATCCCGGATCAAATTCTGATAGTTGATTAAACGAGGAGATAGGAAATGTATTTGGTTTCTCACCTGCTTCACTATAATCTCAGAATCTCGAACGCATTCAATTACCTTTACTCCCATGTCAATGGCTTTTCTGAGTCCTTGGACCATCTCCTCGTACTTAGCTACATTATTGGTGCACTCGAACTCCAGTGTGCATGCAATCATAGTTTTGGTCCCCTCAGGATCAATGAGGACACAGCCTGCACCAACTCCCTCTTTAGACCTGGAGCCATAAGAAATAAAGTACATATAATAGGGTCAATCCTAAAATTAGTATTTACATTATATACATTATGTACAATGGTACCAAAGAATGGTATAGAAGTAACATGAGCAATTTGGGACTGGTTCTGTACATTATCTACCGGTGAAGCATCAACAGGCAGATCTGCAAAGAACGTGTCAAATGTAAAGTGTTCAATGTGAGTGCTGAAGTAAGAGATAGATTCATTGGAGCCATCAAGATCAGTCACCATTTGCTTCATAAATGGTTCCCTAATAATCTTAAGTTTATTGGGTTGTCCATTGAGGGGTAACCCCATGTGAGACCAATCGATTGTAGTGTAACCTTTCAGATTTTTTGACCAATCTCTACTTAACAACATTCCATAGGTTTCTGCAATGTCCACGATCACAATATCAATCGTCTGATGAATCTTGGGATTTGCAGACAATCTCTGCAGAAATTTTCTCAGCCTTCCTACTAATTTAAATTTAGACATGTCCAACTAGACAAACTGAATAGGGCAAGGTTCCCAAGTAGGATTTAACTTCTTACAGAGAGAGAGAGGTGTCACATTTGATGAGGCGCCTGAATCTATCATGCAATTGTGCACATTTTTGTTGAAAATATCAAATGTAAGTAAGAAAGAAGGGATCCCCTTACTTCCAGGCTTCTAATTATTTGGTTTAGGAAAATAATCAAGGTTATTATTTTGAGTTTCCTTGGATGTTTAATTATCATACTTTTAAGAAGGGAGTCTCTTATAGAAGGGATTTTTTGAAGATCAAATAATGAGATATTAGCTTTGGCTCTTTTCAAATATTCAGCCAAATTATACTCAAGTTCAGGAATGTTAGTGTTCTTCTGCTGTTGGGATTTACCTTTGTTGGGAACTGATGTTGCAGGTGGTGGTTCCTGCGAGGATGGCCCTTTAGATCTAGTGTTATGAGTATGTTGTATATTGAATACCGTGTCAGGTTCTTCTTCTTGTTCTTCAGAAAATAAACTTACAGTACCGAACTGCAGGTCTTCTTCTTATTCTTCCTAGGGCAGTTGTGAATCTTGGTTTGTTCGATCGTCAAAAGATTCAGGGGTGTCTAGTGTTCCTGCAGTGAGGGCTTTCAAAACAGAAAAAAAATTCTTCTAATGTGAATCCTTCACTGGGATTGGGTGGTGGTGTATTTTGGGGAGGTTGATTAGGTCGTCTGAAAGGTCGCCTTGCAAACCCCCTATTATTAGTTTGATTTTCATTATTATTTTTCTTCAAATCAACCATCTTGTTTGACATTTTTTGGAGGAGCTTCTTCATGTCATTCATATTGAAAGGATCTTGGCTTGTAGCAGTGGTTTTGGGAAAGCTTTTAACTTTCTTGCAGGAGGTGGACGCCTGCTCAGCTGATGTGTCAGGGTTGTCTTTAAAGCATAACATGTCCTTTTCTACTTGGATGGATTCACAGAAAGCCTCCTACAAGGTTTCTTTGTGAGCCCTTTTATCCCACATAGCTATTTGAGTCGGGAGACCCTTGATATAATATGCTACTAATAATTCCTCAACAGGGAGAACAGTAGCGGGAATTCTATTTTTCAAATATGAAAACCTCTGGTTGTAATCTTTTACCCTTTATTTACATTTGGTCTTCACTGAAGAAAGCTCAATAACTAAATCCTATGGGGTCTTGTCGTCCCTAAATTTCTAAGTGAAGAGTTTTGTGAACACATCTGAGGATGGGATGGAACCGACTTCCAAGGAGAAATACCATGTAGAATCTTTAACCTCAAAAGTATAAGGGAATAACCTACATACTACATCTTCGTGAATTACATTTCTAAGTCTGATTTCCCGCATAAAGGTTTTAATGTGGTGTTCTACAAATATCTTGTCGTTTGGGTTATACTTCGGAAGCCACTTTTCAGGGTTCTTAGGTAACCTATGCTGATCACCTAGGACAGACACAACATATCCATCTAACTAGGGCCTATTATTCCGTTCATTAGCTATTGGAATATATTCTTCTGATGAGGTGGGAGGTTCTGAATCTGACGATTCATCTGAGGAAGATGAGGAAGAAGGAGGCGAAGGTGGTCTACCTGTTGTGACGTTGTGTCGAGGGGTATTTGGTTCTTGAAAAAACAAGTCAAGATCTAGTCCAAGGGTCGATGGCTAACTAGAATAATTGTTACGTTCTTCAGTGTTTTGGTCCCCTGAATTATGGTTATCTCGACTATTGTCCTGGGGATCGTTGTTCTGGCGACACCCTTCAACGAACCGCTGCTAAAGTTGGGCAATGTTATCAGAATTTCCTTTCAGCAATTGTTCAACTGTAATAGGCCCCAAAGTAGGTGATACAAGGATGTACCTACTTCTTGGAGTTCTCTGTTCGTTTGCAGGGGTGGTAGGGATGGCGTTTGAACCTTGCACAGTTTTTTCCCCTAACATAGACGCCTATGTGCGACTACGGGTGACAATTGGATCTCTTGCTGGAGGAGGTTTTTCGGTATTCCGTCTAAGCATGGTTTTCTTTAGGCCCTCCTTCTAGCACCATTTGTTGAAGCCTCAGATGTGTAGGTTACTGGAATGGGTTCCTAGGCTCACAACAGAGGGGGAAATCCCAGACTGAAAGGCTTCGAAAGGTCCTACGCAAGGACATTTCCATCCCCAGCCTGTTTGGTATAGTAATCTCCCATGGATACTATGGCCTCCACTGGCACTTATGGTTTCAATCCAGGAAGGATCTGTTTCCCAATGTAGGAAAACTGAATCGGGGAGAAAATGAAAGAAAATAAATAAATCTAATTGTGAAGGAAATCTAATCTAAGTTTACGCTACTCTAAGAAAGGTGTTTGGTTTGTTTACAGATAACCTGAGATGGAAAATAGATAATCATTTAATCAGATCAACAAAAATGTAAACAAGATTGATTACTTATAAATTCAACTTACTATCTACCAATGAAAATTGACTGACATTAACTTAAAATTTAGCACATTCGGGGTCAACCTGTGACTAGTATGTCAATTGAAAAATTAACATATATTATCAAGTTCACTGTATAACCATTTGCAGAAATAGATAAAAGTTTGAATAGATTAAACTCCTTTAAAACCTTAATCACACATGAATTGTAAGCAGAGAAAAATAAAAGCTATAAATAAATGTACTTATTAATTGCAAAGGATTAATAGAAACAATGATCCATCTGAATTAGAGAAAATCATTATTTGTCAAGGAAACTTAATCAAATAAATAGAAAGAGATTTGAAAGAATAACATAACTGCATTAAAATTTTGCAAGAAATTACAAAACCTCAAATAAACAGAGTATCTCCAATCTCTTTTCCTGATTTCTCCCTTCCCAAAAAAAAACCCCCCTGGTACATGCGAAGTTTACCCTTTAAATAATTATTACAAGGAATAGGTCCCCCCATCAAACTAGGATGGTAATAATCCAAATAAAACTAACAACCAAGAAAATTTCGCCATCTATTCCAAATCCCTAACAATTCTTCTGTGTTGGGATAGTTCGCTGATTCAAACCCAAGTTGAGCATCACACTTATAATTCTCCATTTAATTTTTAGCTAACTTATGCCAAATGCGGACATAAATGTGGATCTTTCCCTCAATGGCAAGAGGTTGTATGATTAGCTGATCCATGTCTTCAATGCTGACATGATCAAGTCCTTGAATATTCTCTTTGGCTTCATCACATCGACGTTCAACCTGCTCGATCATCAGTCTTGGCGGACATGCATTCTCAATGGGATCCACTGTGGGAAAATGTAATGTCTCCATGATGTTATCAACAACATACCACCTCCTTGCACACATGGCATGTGCCTTCTTAACAGTACCTTCAAGCATATCATTGAGGTCAAGCCAAGCATGTAGTACAGTTCTGATCTTATTCAATTGAAAACTACTGAGGATAGTGATGTTTTCTGGTTTGTCCTTCATATATCTTTGCCAGTCCAGAATATCATCATAAGCTTTGGAAGTTTTCTCTTTCTTGGTTACCTGGTCTTCAAGGACAATAGACATCTTGCCAAAAGCAACATGAGTTTTGAAAATATCATCCAGAGTCTTGAAAAACTCAGTTAGCAGTTCATGATGCTCTTGATTAGTTAGGATGTCCAATTCCTTAAACTCTTGTTGTGTAAACCTGGAAAAAGGAGAGGAAGATGCACTTGTAGTTGCATCTTCACATCGTTTTTCAATTGAGGCTCTCCTTTGTGTCATGGTGGCATTTGTAGTCTTTTCATTATGTAATTCAGTCTGGAGAGAAATATTCTTCACCTGTAATTCATTATACTTGTCCTCATCCGCCTTCACAAGATCGGCAACAGACGCTTCATTTTTGTCCAACTTTTCCTTCAGCTTGCTTATCTCTTCCTTTCTTTTGTCAAACTCCCTGTTCAATGTGTTAACTGCATGGAGGTTTGTACCTGTAAATACACCCAAAGTAGCAACTATATCCATTGCATCTACCTGAGGATCACCGGACTATTGAGTCTAGATTATTTGATTGGTGACAGATGCATCCATACTACCTTGATCCCTGTTTCTCTCTTTGCCTTTTCTAACCACTTTTTTATCAGACTTGATGTAGAAATAGTCCCCAAGAGAGATTACAATATCTTCATCAAACTCAGCTCTCGACTCAGTAAATGAGAAAGTCCCAATTACTGTGGAAACCAAAGAGGATGTCTAAGTGATGGTGGGAGGAGGCATATGCATAGTAATGTGGGGGTAAAGTAAAGGAGAAGAAATGTTTTAAACAACAATTGTTTTAGAAGTTGAAGAGAATATTGGGATGGAAGTTTCAGAGAATGGAATGTGAATGCTAATAGGTGGAAGTGATGATGAAGGCACTAATATCTTTTCAGAAACATATGATGATGACAGAGTAAATGAAGGTAGGTGTAGAGGAGTCTTAAAAAATTGGGCTTCTTCAGTAGTAGGTTGTAGCATGGGGTGTTGGACCGAGATAGGTGTGATAGGGGCATATGTGAAGGTAAAAGTATGATAAAGTTGAGACAATGAGGGTGATGGAATTGCTCCAACAAGAGAAGTAGATAGAGTTTGGATGGATGAAAGGAGTAATGTTGAAGTCAAAGAGTTAGATACAGAAGTGGATTGTGAAATTTTGGGAACATGGATAGAATTCTTCTCACCATTACCATTGAACAAATCTGTAAATTCTTGCAAACATTCACCTACTTCTTCAGTGATAGGCACGAGGGGAAGCACTACTTCTTCAATATTAGAATCAGTTAAGTCTATGGTGGGAGTTAGAGAAGTAGGAACCTGAATCTTCTATCTTTTAAATGACTTATCCTCAACTATCACATGATCATCACATGCTTGGGTGACTGCAGTAGTTACCTGAACAATAGTAGTAGACTAAGCAACTGCAACTACCTGAGTGTCCAATACAAAAGTTATTAGTGCTAACTTCTGTTTTGACTGCTGGGAGGTATGCATTAAGGCCTTCAATAGCTGATCAACTGTTATCCGTGGAAGATCTTCCATAGGAATTTTCCTTTTATTCTCATCTGAACAAGTTACTGCCGATGGAACTATTGTTGCTTTTGCTTCCTTCTCTTCCCTGTCCTTTCTTACCTTTTCCAGGAGGTCCAACTCCATTGCTCTATAACCCATAACCCTATTTTTGAGGTCCTGTTGATGTTGTAAGATGTAGCCCTACTCATCTTTTCTTTTGGCCCTATAAAAGACCTCAACAAAGGTATTCACCCCCTAGTAGATAGAATCATCAGGAATTTCCTCATGAACATAACCACTCTTGACATGGTTCTGCTTGAAGTGAGCATCCAGAAATCCTTTAGGGTCGTGTTTTCTTTTGCTAGCATAACCAAGTTTCAAAGAAGCTATTTGATCACCTAACACAACAACCCAAGTTGAATTTGGGATGACCAATGATCCAAGATTCAAAGGGAATTTGGGCCAACCTTTTCTTTTAGGGTCCATAAGTTTCTTGTAAACCTCGTTAGTAACAGTTTAGAAAGATACTTCTTTAATGACCAATCTATTAGGAACAATCTTGGGCAGCATATGAACAGTGTTGCTACCCCAAATTCTGGTATATGAAAAAGACTCGCCAACATACTAGTCACCCATTGTAGCAATAAAGGTAATGGCTTCAGCTGAAAAGGCGGGAGCTTCCTTTTTGAAGATTGAAAAATAAATGCCGCCGAGGAAGTGTTCATAGATGTCATAGAACCTGGCTACATAATTTACATCCCATATTCTGAATAGTAAATATGCACTGGAGGGGCTGGTAAAGTCCAGTTCCATCCCGAATTGGGATATTGGAACTCCGTGCAGAATACATCAATGATAAAGGCTGAAAAGAAGAAATTCAGATTCTTTCTGGCAGTAGATATTTGATAATCCTGGATAGCCATTTTAAGTTCTAATGACAAGATAGACACCCATGGGAAAGATTCACCAGTTTCTAAGACATGATGGGCTATTGGAGCCCATTCATCCTTGAAAACAGAACAATTGGGAAGGCCATACAACTTGCATAACATGGATGCTAATAACGAATAGGGTTGTCTAAAACAGGCGACAGGGTAGAGGTCGTCCTTCCTCTGCGATAACTTACTAGGTTCATTCATCCAATATTTTAACATTTCATCAAACTTGAACCTGGTCTTAGAGGATTGAGTGAACTCGGCATTGAGGGGTTGCACACCTGGTTTAAGGGCATAGGCTCTGGTAAAAACCTCGGGATGGAAGGTAGCTAGTTGTGACCCTGCTTTATCATTAAAGGAACGATCTTTAGGGTTTTTTTCCATGATCCATTTGACCGCGTCATTATAAGGAAGGATAGCAGGACTAGCAGCAGTGGTGTGAAGTCCAGAATCCCTAATTCTTTGGTAAGCCGATTGGTCATTTTGAATGTCTGAGAGGTCATCATTGTCAAAAATTGAGTATACCCTGAACCAATCAATTTGATAGGTTTCAGCGACTCTAGCACGGGTGTCTGAGAAAATGCCAAAGTTTGGGTCTTTGGTTAGTAGTCCTTTTGAATGCTCCTACAACGAGTAATTCAATCCATTTTTTTGGAAATTGAAAAACTATATTTAAACACATAAGCAAGAAATCAAGACTTAATTCAAACAAAGCAACAATAAATGACTTAAACGAAGAAATGGCATGAGAAACAAACCTGAAATCAATTGGGATTGTGAAAACGCTCTCTGGTAAAAATCGCAGTGAAAACCCACACAACGAAGTAACTTTTAATAGTAAAAAATGGTAAAGAAAATACAAAGGACCTACCTATATAGATTTTCCATGGGTCGAATTAAGACCGTAGGATTATAATAAATGGATGGTTGGGATTAAATATTGTGTGATGTGGGAACAAAACACAAGATTTTAATTTTATTCACCTCCCCGCAATCTGTAATTGCGGGATGCGGGATGCGGGAATACAAAATATTGAAATTTTATTTAACCCTTTCTGCAAATCGCATCCCGTAAATCCTGGGTTGTGGGTTACGGAGACACATAGCAAAAATCATACACCAAACTACTTCCCGCAATCCACAAATTGCGGGATGCGGTTTGTGGGATGACAAAGTGCACTCATAAAAATGCTTCCACAATCGCAATCCGCATTGCAGGTTGTGGGATGCGAGAAGCAAAAGTCGCACACATTAAACCAAAATCTCGCAATCCGCATTGCGGGTTGCGGGAAGGACATATTTTTTGGGAAAAGTTAGTCTTTCCGCAAATCACCAAAAACACACAAAACATGCATAAATTTAAAAAAGTTAACTAAGTCAAATCACAGAAACAATGATAAACATTATGGGGACCCCAAAACGACTTAAGGAATTAAAAAAAAAACCTTTGTATATAAAATTGGGGCTCCCATGTTTTTGGATAAAACACGGGATCTGTTGTACCTACAAAAAATGGCAACTGGCTGGGATGAATGAGTTATCTCTGTAAAATAAAAACTCTCTTAAACAAAAAAACATGTCAGTAAACAATAATTTAACCTGAGACTATAGACAATGTTTATATAAGAATGCAACCAACAAGTAGAACTGTCAAAATGATTCGTACATTCTCATCCATGATTAATCAAAGATGATGCAAATTTGATTTAGGAGGTATGAAGAATAATAAGGATCCCTTACCCTTAGGCAAGCATAGGCACACAGTTTAAGTTGAACCTGGAACCAACCTAGGAATGCTCTAGGCCTCTAAACATAGGTCACCAAGATTCTTTTTTTTAAAGATTACTTTATTGACATAAGACCACTGCCCCAATTTGGTGATCAGTTCCATTCACAAACCTGATCTGGAAACTGAACAAGCCAGCTCGTTAAGGAGACCTCTTGTGTTCCAGCTGTAAAGCTGAAATAAACTATCATGGCATGGTAACCATCTAATGATAATTTTAGTCCAAAATCAAATCTATGATCATGGTAGGGATGGCTTGTGATAAGACCCCCTGTCCTTATGTACAACAATTTCCTTACAGAAACAACAAGAATTGATTTGAATATGAATTGCAAGACACTACCATGGCTTGATATCCACATAATAGTAACATTACTCACCAATGCTTTGCAAATCATGAATGAAACGACCTATGATAGGATCTTCCATCTTTCAGGGAAAACTGAAAGCCACCTTCCCAGTTTGATGGTGAAGATGTCATTCCACCAAGAATCTATGGACCTAATGGGCTAGCTCGTGATGATACCCCCCATCTTGTAATTCACAATCCACAAATGAAAATTATTTTTCCATGTGACTATGATAGGATCCAGGACAGATAAGGCCGACCAGGTTATAAAGGTATGCTTTAATGCACTAACGAGACCTGAGACAAGAAGAAACATTTACCTCTACAACTTCTATCACATGAATACAACATATGTAAAGATGTTGATCAGGATGAGAGTGTATCAATCTAAACTTCTACAGTTATTGGTTTCCAATTATATATAAAACAAATCCTAACACAACATAGAAAAACGTTGAAACTGACAACGTATTAAGGTTCAGAGTGCTGCAATCATGAGAGAAAACGATCAACCGCCATTACCAAATGTGCATAGATTATTAAAACACCTACTACTATCAAGAAAACACTCAAAACAGATAAAATAGAAAAAGAACACACTAGACCTATATACATGATGCATCAAAATGTTCAAGCAAAATACTTTTTAAGAAGAGAAACATTCATTGGGTAAGTGTCGATGACTCTCTTCAGTGTCTGTAACCGAACAATGCTAGGACCAATCTTTTCTGTAACAATGAAGGGTCCTAGCCAAAGGTGTTGAAACTTGGTATACTCATTATTGTCTTTATGTTGCTTATCCCACCTGAATACCACATCCTGTACTGAAAAATATCTGTCAGAAGAAGATTTCTCATCAAACCATTTTTTACCAACTGTTGATGCTGATACAATTTGTTCTTGGATCTTTCCCTATCTTCTTCTAACTTAAGCAAAGTATCAATCCTTTGCTAAAGTGGGGATGAGTAATCTTCTTGGATGGATTGGGATAATTTTAATGAGAGGATAGTAAGATTGGACGGTAGGATGGCTTCCTTGCCATACATTAGATAGTAAGGAGAATTCCCAATGGCTGCCTTTGGAGTGATTTAGTCTACCCAAAGAGCATTGTAAAGCTAGGTATGCCAATATTTGTGATGGAAGGCCACTGCCTTTTTTTAGAATATTTATCAGGTTTTTGTTAGAAGATTCAGAAAGGCCATTGCCTTGAGGATAATAATTGTCAGAAAATTTGAGCTTGATCCCTTTTTCAAGGGCGTAGCTTGTGAGATCAGTGGACGTGAAGTAATATGCATTGTCAAAAATGAGATATTCCGGAATACCAAACCTAGTGACTATTTGAATTTCAAGAAAAGATATCACTTGGTTCGTATTGCACTATCTAAGTGGGACTGCTTCAACCCACTTGATAAAATAATAAGTGGATTTCAAGATGTACTTATGTTGCAGGGAAGAAATAGGGTTGATGGGTCCGACAAAATCTAATCCCCATTGCCAAAATGGGAACTGGACTGCTACTAGCTACAAAGGGAAGGCCGGTTTTTTAACTTTTCCAGCACACTTCTAACAAGGCTCACATTTCCTGACGTAGGCGCGAGCATCTCTGAATAAGGTAGGCCAATAGTATCCTACCCTAATGATCTTGTGAGTTGTCGTCTCTCCTAAGAAATGCCCGCCTGCAGGTCCTGCATGAAATTGGAAAAGGACATCATCAGTTTGATCCTTTTCTAGACATCTGAGAAAAAATCCATCATAGTTTTTTCTAAACAGAATATTATCAATAAATTGATAAGGAGCTGATTTTAACCTTAAATCTCTACATTTTTTAGAGTCAAGGGTATTAGGGGAAAACGCATGATTTAGAAAAAACTTAGTGTGATCACACCATTCAAACTTTGTAGTTTCAATTGCATTAATAGAACCCGTGGGCACAAATTCCTCCTGCTTCCATTTGGTTTGCTGATCTTTAGGGTCGTTCGATTGGGCAGTGAGTAGACACAGACCTTGTCCTTTGACAATCTTTGCTAGCCTGATCTCCAAATCATATTCTTGCAACGCCGTCATCCAGTGAGCCCTCTTCTCACCTAATTCCTTCTGAACGAGGACATTTCGAATTGCAGCGTAAGGCACAATCACCTTGGTCCTTGATTTCAACAAGTACGGTCTATAATGTTTTACCGATTTGTAAACTACGTAGGCCTGTTTATCAATCTTGGAATAGTTAAGTTTGGCTCCCTTAAAAGTTGAACTCATAAAGGAAATGGGAATCTCAACATCATCATGATTCTCCTATGTCAGGACAACTGCGTAGGAAAAGTCAATAGCAAAGGTGTATAATATTAAATATTTGTTGAAATATGGAGACATAAGAGCAGATGATTCTGCAATGGATTTCCTAATTTCAATGAAAGCATTTCTTTGTTCCTCAGACCATTTAAACTGTACAACTTTCTTAACTAAATGTTGCCATAGTTTAACAACTTTAGCAAAATTTGGTACAAACTTGCGAAAAAAATTGATCTTACCCAACAAGGACTGCATTGCTTTTCGGGAACCAGGGAGGCCTATCTTTGAAATGGCTTTATTGCTCTCTAGATCAATAATCATGACTTCCTTGGAGACAATGAAACCTAATAGCTTACCTTCTGTGACCGCGAAGATAGACTTCTTGGGGTTGAGGGAAATCCCGTATTTTCGGCAATGTTCGAACACCTGTTTCAGAGCAGACAAATGTTCATGTCATTTTTTTAGAATAGATTGTTATATTGTCTAAATAGACAAGAACAAAATTATGAATTAAGCACCTGAAAGCTATATCCATAGCTCTCTAGAACGTAGCTCCTGCATTTATCAGATCGAATGGCATTCACGTGTAGGAAAATGTTCCCCAAGGAGTTTAGAAGGCTGTTTTAAGCTGGTCATTGGGGGAAACTAGGACTTGGTTATACCCTGAGAAGATGTCAAGGAGTGAGAACATCTCAGACCCAAATACCTTTTGTAGGATCTGCTCCATCGAAGGAACAAGGTAATTTTCCTTCTTAGAATCTCTATTCAAGTTTCTAAAATCAACATAGGGACTGATTTCCACATTCTTCTTTCGAACAGATACCAAGTTGGAAATCCTCTGCGTATGTCTGACGGGGAATATGATTCTCGATGTCAGTAACTTATTGATCTCTTTCTTTACAGAATGTTCCAAGATGGGATGCAGCTCCCTTAGCGTTTGCTAGTATGGTCTTACTTCTGGTTTCATCGGGATATTATGGTGCATGATGTTGGTATCAAAAGTTTTGAGTTTGTCATACGTCCAGGCAAAGACATCTTTGAACTCCTTACACAATTTGATAAAGGCTCTCCTTTCTTAACCATAACAATGAATTCCAAGGTTGATGAAGTGAGGATTTTGTTCAGTTCCCTAATTAACAGTTTCATAGTTGAGGGATGAGCTCTGGGTCTTATAGTTGGTCGTCTGCCTGAACTGGTCTTGTAGATCATAAAATTTCTCTAAGTTGATGACCGATTTTGGGATAATATTGGAAGGATCAGACAAGGATTTTTCATGTCCAACCTCGTCAATAGATATACCTTGAAAGGTGTCCTGAGATGAAATAAAGTCTAGTATCTACTGGTCGTTGTCGAATAGTTTCCAATTCATGACATTGTCCAAAATGGAAGGCCTGCACATTAACTCAATTGAAAAAGTTTGTGGAGACAAACCTTGAGGTGGGATCAACCTAGATGCAGTATTGGTCAGAAGATCTGCATCGAAATTCTGTGATTTAGGGACTGACTTGATATTGAATGCTAAAAAAGAGTTAGTAAGATCCATGATCAACTTCTGATAGTTGATTAAACGACGAGATATGCAATGTATTTGGTTTCTCACCTGCTTCACTATAATCCTAGAATCTTCAACGCATTCAATTACCTTTACTCCCATGTCAACGTATTTTATGAGTCCTTGGAATAGTGCCTCGTACTCAACTACGTTATTGGTGCACTCGAACTCCAGTCTGTATGCAATCATAGTTTTGGTCCCCTTTGGATCAATGAGGACACAACCTGCACCAGCTCCCTCTTGAGACCTAGAGCAATCAAAGACTAAAGTCTATATGATAGGGTCAATCCTAAAATTAGTATTTACATTTTATACATTATGTACAATGGTACCAGATAATTGTACAGAAGTAACATCAAAAATTTCGTACTGGTTCGAGACATTCTCTACTGGTAAAGCATCAGCAGGCAGATCTCCAAAGAATGTGTCAAATGTGAAGTGTTTAATATTCATTGAAGCCATCAAGATAAGTCACCATTTGATTCATAAATGGTTCCCTAGTAATCTTAATTTTATTGGGTTGTCCATTGAGGGGTAACCACAAGTGAGACCAATCGGTGGAAAAGTAACGTTTTAGCTTTTCTGACCAATCTCTACTTAACAACATTCCATAGGTTTCTGGGATGTCCACGATCACGATATCAATCGTCTGATGAATCATGGGATTTGCAAACAATCTCAGCAGAACATTTCTCATCCTTCCTCCTACTTTAGCTTTAGACCTGTCCAACTGGACAATCTGAATAGGTCAATGTTCCCAAGTAGGATTTAACTTCTTACAGATAGAGAGAGGCATCACATTTGATGAGGCACTTGAATCTATCATGCAATTGTGCACATTTATGTTTAAAATCTCAAATGTAAGTAAGAAAGGAGGGGTCCCCTTGCTTCCAGGCTTCTGATTATTTGGTTTAGGAAAAGATTCAAGGTTATTATTTTGAGTTTCCCTTAGCTGTTTAATTATCATACTTTTAGGAAGGGAGTCTTTTATAGAAGGGATTTTCAGAAGATCAAATAATGAGATATTAGCTTTAACTCTTTTAAAATCTTAAGCCAAATTATACTCAGGTTTAGGAATGACAATGTCCTTCTGCAGTTGGGATTTACCTTTGTTGGGAACTGATGTTGCAGATGGTGGTTCCTGCGAGGTTGGCCCTTTAGATCTGGTGTTATGAGTATGTTGTA
Source organism: Pseudotsuga menziesii (assembly GCA_001517045.1). Taxonomy (NCBI): domain Eukaryota; kingdom Viridiplantae; phylum Streptophyta; class Pinopsida; order Pinales; family Pinaceae; genus Pseudotsuga; species Pseudotsuga menziesii. The sequence goes on from LPNX010947627.1 coordinate 294,427, forward strand.
GATTGAAGATTGTGTCAGGTTCTTCTTCTTCTTCAAAAAATAAACTTACAGTACTGACCTGCTGGTCTTCTTTTTCTTCTTCCTAGGGCAGTTGTGAATCCTGGTTTGTTTGATCCTTAGAAGATTTAGGGGTGTCTGGTGTTCCTACAGCCAGGGATTTCAAAACAGAAAAAAAACTCTTCTAATGTGAATCCTTCACTGGGATTGGGAGGTGGTGGATTTTGGGGAGGTTGATTAGGTCATCTGAAAGGTGGCCTTACAAACCCCCTATTATTAATTTGATTTTCATTATAATTTTTGTTCCAATCATCCATCTCGTTGGAGATTTTTTGGAGGAGCTTCTTCATGTCATTCATATTGAAAGGATCTTGGATTGTAGCAGTGGTTTTGGGAAAGATTTCAACTTTCTTGCAGGAGGTGAATGCCTGATCAAATGATGTGTCAGGGTTGTCTTTAGAGCAGAACATGTCCTTTTCTACTTGGATGGCTTTACAGAAAGCCCCCTGCAAGGTTTCTTTATGATCCCTTTTAACCCACATAGCTATTTGAGTCAGGAGACCCTTGATATAATATGCTACTAATAATTCCTCAATAGGGAGAATGATAGAGGGAATTCTATTTTTCAAATATGAAAACCTCTGGTTGTAATCTTTTACACTTTCTTTACCTTTGGTCTTCATTGAAGAAAACTCAATAACTAAATCCTTTGGGGTCTTGTCATCCCCAAATTTCTAAGTGAAGAGTTCTGCGAACACATCCCACGATGGGATGGAGCCGGCTTCCAAGGCAAAATACCATGTAGAAGCTTTACCTTCAAAAGTATAAGGGAATAACCTGCAGACTACATCTTCGTGAATTACATTTCTAAGTCTGATTGCTAGGATAAAGGTTTTACTGTGGTATTCTATAGGGATCTTCTTGTTTGGGTTATACTTCGAAAGCCACTTTTCAAGGTTCTTAGGTAACCTATGTTGATCACCTAGGACAAACAAAGCATCACCATGTAACCAGCGCCTATTAGGTAGTTCATTAACCATGGGAATATATTTTTCTGATGAGGTGGGAGGTTCTGAATCTGACGATTTGTTTGAGGAAGATGAGGAAGAAGGAGGCGAAGGTGGTTTACTTGCCACGACATTGTATCGAGGGGTATTTGGTTCTTGAAAAAATAAGTCAAGATCTAGTCCAGGGGTCGATGGCTGACTAGAAGAATTGTTACTTTCTTCAGTTTTTTGGTCACCTGAATTATGGTTATCTCGACTATTGTCCTGGGGATCATTGTTCTGGAGACACCCTTCAACGAATCGGTGCTGAAGCTGGGCAATGTTATCAGAATTTCCTTTCAGCAATTGTTCGACTGTAATAGTCCCCAAAGTAGGTGATACAAGGATGTACCTACTTTTTGGAGTTCTTTGTTCGTTTGCATGGGTGGCAGGGATGGCGTTTGAACCCTGCATAGTTTTTTCCCCTGACATAGACGTCTGTGTGCGACTATAGGTAAAAATTGGGTCTCTTGCTGGAGGAGGTTTTTCGGTATCCTGTTTAGGCATGGTTTTCTTTAGGCCCTCCTTCTAGCGCCATTTTTTGAATCCTCGGATGTGTAGATTGCTGGAATGGGTTCCGAGGCTCACAATAAAGGGGGAAGACCCAGACTGAAAGGATTCGAAAGGTCCTACGCAAGGACAGTTCTATCCCCAACCTGTTTGGTATAGTAATCTCCCACGGATACTAAGGTCTCTTCTGGCACTTATGGTTTTGATCCTTGAAGGATCTGTTTCCCAATGAAGGAAACTGAATATGGGAGAAAATGAAAGAAAAGAAATAAATCTAACTATGAAGGAAATCTAATATAAGTTTATGCTACTCTAAGAAAGGTGTTTGGTTTGTTTACAGATAACCCGAGATGAAAAATAGATAAGCATTTAATCAGATCAACATAAATGTAAACAAGATTGATTACTTATCAATTCAACTTACTATCTACCAATGAAAATTGACTGACGGTAACTTAAAATTTAGCACATTCGGGGTCAACCTATGACTAGTATGTCAATTGAAAAATTAACATATATTATCAAATTTACTGTATAACCATTTGCAGAAATAGATAAAAGTTTGAATAAATTAAACTCCTTTAAAACCTTAATCGCACATGAATTGTAAGCAAAGAAAAATGAAATATATAAATAAATGTACTTATTAATTGCAAAGGATTAACAGTAACAGTGATCCTTCTGAAACAAAGAAAATAATTATTTGTCAAGGAAACTTAATCAAATAAACATAAAGAGATTTGAAAGAATAACATAACTGCAAGAAATTACAAAACCTCAAATAAACAAAGTATCTCCAATATCTTTTCCTAATTTCTCCCTTCCCCAAAAAAATCCCCCTAGTACATGCGAAGTTTACCCTTTAAATAATTATTACAAGGAATAGTTCTCCCCGTCAAACTGGGATCGTAAAAATCTAAATAAAACTAATAACCAAGAAAATCCTGCCATCTATTCCAAATCCCTAACAATTTTTCTATGTTGGGACAATTCACTGATTCGAACCCAAGTTGAGCATCACACTTATAATTCTCCATTTCACTTTTAGGTAACTTGTGCCAAATGCAGACATAAATGTGGATCTTGTCCTCAATATCAAAAGATTATCTGATTAGCTGATCCACGTCTTCAATGCTGATATGATCAAGTCCCTCAATCTTCTCTTTGGCTTCTTCACATTGACGATCAACCTACTCGATCATCAGTATTGGAAGACAACCATTCTCAATGAGATCCACTATGGGAAAATGTAATGTCTCCATGATGTTATCAACAACATACCACCTCCTTACACACATGGCCTGTTCCTTCTTAACAATATCTTCAACCATCTCATTGAGGTCTAGCCAAAAATGCAGTACAATTTTGATCTTCTTCAATTGAAAACTGTTGAGGATAGTGATGTTTTTTGGTTTGTCCTTCATATATCTTTGCCAATCCAGAATATCATCATAAGCTTTGGAGGTTTTTTTCTCTCTTGGTTACCTGGTCTTCAAGGACAACAAACATCTTTCCAAAAGTAACATGAGTTTCAAAAATATCATCCAAAATCTTGAACAACTCATTTAGCAGTTCATGATGCTCTTGATTAGTCTGGATGGCCAATTCCTTAAACTTCTGTTGTGTAAACCTGGAAAAAGCAGAGGAAGTTGCACTTGCAGTTGCATCTTCACATTGTTTTTCAAGTGAGGCTATCCTCTGTGTCATGGTGGAATTTGTAGTCTTTTCATTGTGTAATTCAGTCTGGAGAGAAATATTATTCACCTATAATTTGTTATACTTGTCCTTAGTTGCTTTCACAAGATCAACAACAGACGCTTCATGCTCCCTTTTGGTCTTGTCCAGTTGTTCCTTCAACTTGCTTATCTCTTCCTTTCTTCTGTCAAACTCCCTGTTCAATGTGTTAACTGCATGGGGGTTTGCACCTGTAAATGCACCCAAAGCAGCAGCTGTATGCACTGCATCTACCTGAGGATCACCAGACTATTGAGTCCAGATTATTTGATTGGTGACAGATGCATCCATACTACCTTGATCCCTGCTTCTCTCTTTACCTTTTCTAACCACTTTTTTATCAGACTTGATGTAGAAATAGTCCCCAAGAGAGATTACAATATCTTCATGAAACTCAGCTCTTGACTCAGTAAATGAAGAAGTCCCAATTAGTGTGGAAACCAAAGAGGATGTCTGAGTGATGGTGGGAGGAGGCATAGGCATAGTAATGTGGGGGGTAAGTAAAGGAGAAGAAATGTTTTGAACAATAGCTATTTCAAAAGTTGAAGAGAAGATTGGGATGGAAGTTTTAGAGGATGGAACGTGAATGCTAATAGCTGGAAGTGATGATGAAGGCACTAATATCTTTTCAGAAACATATGATGATGACAGAGTAAATGAAGGTAGGTGCAAAGGAGTCTTAAAAAATTGGGCTTCTTTAGTAGTAGGTTGTAGCATGGGGGGTTGGACCGAGATAGGTGTGATAGGGGCATATGTGAAGGTCAAAGTATGGTAAAGGTTAGGCAATGAGGGTGATAGGATTGCTACAATAGGCAAAGTAGATAGAGTTTGGATGGATGAAAGGAGTAATGCTAAAGTCGAAGAGTTAGAAACATAAGTGGACTGTGAAATGTTGGGAACAAGGATAGAATTCTTCTCACCATTACCATTGAACAAATATGTAAATGCTTGCAAATATTCATCTACTTCTTCAGTGACAGGAAGGGGGGGAAGTACTTATTCTTCATTATCAGAATCAGTTAAGTCTATCATGGGAGGAAGAAAGAACCTGAATTTTCTGTCTTTTAAATGACTTATCCTCAGCCATCACTTGATCATCACATGCTTGGGGCGACTGCAGTAGTTACCTGGACATCAACAACAGACTGAGTAGCTCCAACTACCTGAGTGTCCAATACAGAAGTTACCAGTGCTAACTTCTGTTTTTACTGCTGGGAGGTATGCATTGAGGCCTTCGATTGCTGAGCAATAGTTTCCTGTGGAAGATCTTCCATAGGAATTTTTCCCTTATTCTGATCTGATCAAGTTACCACCAATGAAACTTTTGTTGCTTGGGCTTCCTTCTCTTCCCTATCCTTTCTTACCTTTTCCAAGAGGTCTAGTTCCATTGCTCTGTAACCCATAACTCTAGTTTTGAGGTCTTGTTGATGTTGTAATATGTATCCCTGCTCATCTTTGCTTTTTGCCCTAGCCAAGACCTCAAAAATGGCATTCACCCCTTGGTAGATAGAATCATTAAGAAGTTCCTCATGAACATAACCACTCTTGACATGGTTCTGCTTGAAGTGAGCATCCATAAATTCTTTAGGGTCATGTTTTCTTTTGCTAGCATAACCAAGTTTCAAAGAAGCTATCTGATCACCTAGAACTATAGCCTAGGTTGAAGTTGGGATGACCAATGATCCAATATTAAGAGGGAATTTGTGCCAAAATTTTGTTTTAGGGCCGATAAGTTTCTTGTAAACCCTACTAGTAACAGTATGGAAATATACTTCTTCAATGACGAATCTGTCAGGAACAATCTTCGACAACATATGAACAATGTTGCTACCCCAAATTTTGATATGTGAAAAATACTCGCCAACATACCAGTCACCCATTGTAGCAATAAAGGTCCTGGCTTCAGTTGAAAAGGCGAGAGATTCCTTTTTGAAGATTGAAAAATAAAGGTTGTTGAGGAAGTGTTCACAGATGTCATAGAACCTGGTTGCATAATTAGCATCCCACTATTCTAAATAGTAAATAGGCAACGAAAGGGCTCGTAAAGTCCAGTTCCATCCCAAATTGGGATATTGGAACTCAATGCAGAATACATCAATGATAAAGGACGAAAAGAAGAAATTCAACTTCTTTCTGGCAGTAGATTTTTGATAATCCTGGATATCCATTTTAAGTTCTAATGACAAGATAGATGCCCATGGGAAAGATTCACTAGTTTCTAAGACATGATGGGCTGCTGGAGCCCGTTCAACCTTGAAAACAGAGCAATTGGGAAGGCCATACAACCTGCACAACATGGCTGCTAATAACAAAGAGGGTTCTCTAAACTAGGCAACAGGGTAGATGTCGTCCTTCCTCTGCGAGAACTTACTAGGTTCATTGATCCAAGATTTGAACATTTCATCAAAATTGAACCTAGTCTTAGAGGATTGAGCGAACTCGGTGTTGAGGGGTTGCACGACTAGTTTAAGGGCATAGGCTCTGGTAAAGACCTTGGGACGGAAGGTAGCTAGTTGTGACCCTACGCTATCATTAAAGGAACAGTATTTAGGGTTTGCGTTTTCCATGATCCATTTGACCGCGTCATTATAAGGAAGGATAATAGATCTAGCAGGAATGGTGTGAAGTCCAAAATCCCTAATTCTTTGGTAAGCCGACTGGTCATTTTGAATGTCTGAGAGGTCATCATTGTAAAAAATTGAGTATACCCTGGACCAATCAATTTGATAAGTTTCATTGACTCTACCATTGGTGTCTGAGAAAATGCCAAAGTTTAGGTCTTTGGTCAGCATGTCCTTTGGAATGCTCTTGCAACGAGTAATTCAAGCCATTTTTTGGAAATTGAAAAACTATGTTGAAACGCATAAGCAAGAAATCAAGACTTAATTCAAACAAAGTGATAGCAAACCATTAAATGAATAAATGACATGAGAAACAAACCTGAAATCGACCGGGACGGTGAAAACGCTCTCTAGTAAAAATCGCAGTGAAAACCCATGTAACGAAGTAACTCATAACAGTTAAAACTGAAAAAGAAAATACAAAGGACCTACATATATAGATTTTCCATGGGTCGAATTAAGACCATAGGATTATAATAAATGGACGGTTGGTATTAACTCTTGCGGGATGCGGGAACAAAACGTGAGATTTTAATTTTATTCACCTCCCCACAATCTGCAAGCTGCACCCCTTTCCGCAAATCGCATCACGCAAATTGCGGGTTGCGGAGACACACAACAAAAATCATATGTCAAACTACTTCCCGCAATCTGCAATCCACAAATTGTGGGATTCCGGTTGCAGAATGATAAACTAAACTCATAAAAATGCTTCCGCAATCACAATTCGTATTGCCTGTTGCGGGACGCATGAAGGAAAAGTCGTATACATTAAACCAAACTCCCACAATCCACATTGCGGGTTGCGGGATGTGGGAAGGACTTATTTTTTGGGAAAAGTTAGTCTTTTTGCAAATCACCAAAAACACACAAAACAAGCATAAATTTTAAAAAGATAACTAGGTCAAATCACATAAACCATGATAAACGTTATGGGGACCCCAAAAGGACTTAAGGAATTAAAAAAAAATACCTTCGGATATAAAATTGGGGCTCCTATGTTTTTGGATAAAACATAGGATTTGTTGTACCTACAACAAATGGTGACTGGCTGGGACGAACCAGTTAGCTCTGTAAAATAAGAACTCTCTTAAATAGAAAAACATGTCAATAAACAAATAATTTAACTTGAGACTATAGAAAATGTTTATATAAGAATGCAACCAACAAGCAGAACTGTCAAAATGATTCGTACATTCTCATCCATGATCAATTAAAGATGATGCAAATTTGATTTAGGAGGTACGAAGAATAATAAGGATCCCTTACCCTCAGGCAAGCAGAGGCACACAGTTTAAGTTGAACCTGGAATCAACCTAGGAATGCTTTGGACCTCCAAACATAGGTCACTAAAAATCTTTTTTTTAAAGGATACTTTATTGGCATAAGACCATTGCCCAAATTTACGAGATATCCCATTGCATCATGGTCCATGTGTTGTAAGGGATTATGCACCTAATAATCGTAGGTCGGGGGTTACCAACATGCTCAAACACTTGCAGACAATTGACTTCTAAAGTGTAGAATAGGAAATAGGAGGGTTAGAAGAACTTACTTGTTAAACGAAGTTCGATCCTCGCTAGTCCTCTTCCAATCTGCTCCACTTCCAAAGTCTTCAAGGTTCACTCCTCTTTCACCTGTTCAGAGACAATCTTCCAGATATAGTATGATTCATATATATATATTAGCAGGTTAGATAAATCAAATATGAAATACTGAAGCATAAACAATTATCAAACCAGGATATATGAGACACATGTGGAAGAAGTAATCTCTTTATTATCAATAATGAGAAAGTTCAGAGTACAACCAAACGTCTGAGACAAGGACTCCTCTGTCACCAAAGGATTCTGAGTTTCACTGCTCCAAAGACTTCTGCGAACAATCCACCAGCATAACTTTGCTCCCAAGTGTAAGTCCCTACAACCCTCCCCAAGGCCTGTATTTATATGGGTGAAATAAGGCAGTTCTCAAAGGTTAGGGAGGTTGTATCAGTTAGGGAGATTAAGTAAAATCACTTAACTAAACTCCCATTAGCGCGTGTTTTTATATTTTCATGTTAAGAGTGTTGGTAATAACTCCCAATTCGTTAATCTATTCATGGCTAAGCATTCATTTATACATTCATGTGACGGTTTATTTCACCTTCCGTCCAGCCTTTTCG